>PVKA01000391.1:75059-209899 GCA_004027165.1 Ctenomys sociabilis
AAAAAAAAAAAAAAAAAAAAAAAAAAAAATATATATATATATATATATATATATATATATATATATATATATATATATTCCAGTAGTCCATAATACTGGTGTTATGTCTAAGATGTTTGATAGCAATCATATTTCTATTGAGCAGCAGCATTATTTCTGGTCCCTTTGATGCAATGATGGACTGCAAATTTTTGAGATTATTATTTGAAATAAAAGGACATTTAAGGTCTAAGTTCAGTTCTTACTGCCATATCAAGACATGGTATTATCTTTTTAACTTTCTAATTTCCTATCATTGTATACAGCACTATGTGTACAGGGAGTTGTGGGGAGTGACTGTGTTTAGTTGGATTTACTTTCCAGTTTTTATTTACATTTTTGAAAGTTTCCAACCAACCATTTACACTTTTCTTTTTCCAGTGGGTGAACCCAAATGCCTTTAGTCCATGGAATTAAAGATTTTGCAAATTTTCTAGTTAAGTTGATTACCCAGAGGAGGAAACACAGAGAGCTCACCTTAGCTCACCTTAGGAAAGTGCAACTTTGAAAATAAAGTCATGGTCCTAACTCAGCATGATTTGGCTCAGTCATGTCATATTTTTAGCTAATCACATAAGGCTTCTTTCCACTTGGCTTCATCAGCAAAGGCAGCATTGGGAAGGAAACTTCTAAATACCTATACATTTTCTCAACCACTTTACAAAGCTGAATGTTCCACATGTGTACATTCTTCTGCTGTAGAAATAGGTGGGAGTACAAATGAGGGCCCAATTAAATATCTGAGCTGGGCTGACCCGTAGACAAAGGCCTTCATTCCAGGGGCAGATGCAGCTGGAGCTCTTAGGCTGGCCTTACACAAAGGCTCTTCAGCTGGAATTCTATATGAGTAAGGTTTAAACAATCACACTATCACTTGGCATTACAGTATCCAGCCTTTTGAAATTCAGCGAACAAAGATCAGTTCCAACAGTGAACTTTTCTAATTGTTGCAAATGCCGTATGAATGCCTGCCTTGTCTTACCAAAGTTTTTCAGCAGATAAAAGTTATTTTAGAAACAGTTTTGTGGGAGCCTTTTGAAGAAACATTATTGTGATTTTTTTTAATCTCTTGCCAAAATGAAAAAAGAAAAGTTAAATTTCAATCCATCAATCTCAAAATCATCAAGACAAAGAAAAATAATTCAACCCCCAAAGCCAACAAAAGGCTCATTTACTATTTGACACCCCAAGTAGACTTTGAAGCCACACTCCTCTAACAATCACTGTATTATGCCCGCAGAATAATGCCAACCTGTTAATGTGGGCCTTGTTCCATCAATTTGGAATTCAAATTAGAATAAGTCAGGATAAGATGCTGCCACAACAACAGCTCACTGAAGCTAAGTCGAACATAGTGAAACAAAAACAAAATAAGCAAGATTAATCCTTACTAGACACAGATCGTGCCCACATCTAAGCTTACCTGTATGGCGTAAGAGCACTTTTTGAGTTGAGAAACACGTGAGCCATTGAACTTCAGGGGCTTAAGTGTGATTCACAGCATCAGCCCCCTCGACACCCTGATAATTCATAAACATCTTTTCCTTCACAAATTGTTCTTACTCTTCCATTGCCTTGAGAATACTTGTGATCACGTGCTACTCTTGATGAGCAAGACTAGGAACAATATGTTATTGAGGAATAAAGGTCATAAGTGGAAGGAGGCACAAAAATACAATGTATCACTTTACCGACTCTTTTGAAGTCAACTACTGTTTCTTCACTCATTTTAGCCATGCTAGGGTGCCCTCAGGCTCACTCCCCTTTCCTTCCTATGTACCCACACATTTGTGTCTCTTTCCCCTTGACACAGTGTTCTTTTTAAATGCATAAATTCTCTCCTACACTGATTTTCAAATCTTATCAACTCAAATGCTATGTGTGATTAAGGGGAAAAAATGCTAGTCAGTCTAAATTTCCAAACACATGTTACCAGCTAAATAATTCAGAGGATTAAAGCACCTGCAAGCAGGCACAGGAGCTGAGGGTTTGATCCCCAGGCCTGCCACGCTGGCCCTGACCCCAGGGTGCACTGAGATGGATTATGACTGGGCATTGCGGCACATGCCTGTAATCCCAGCTCTTGAGAGGCTGTAAACAGGCAGATCACTACAAGTCAGGTCTAGTAGTGAGACCATGAACATCCTATAGACCCTTCCCAAAAATCCAAAAAATAAAAATAAAATAAATAAATGCAAATAAGAGAAATATAACTCCATAATCCCAGTGCTTGGGAAGCTGCAAAAAGGAGGATCACTATGAGTCTGATCTGTGTAGCAAGACCCTGTAGACCCCATACTGAATGCATAAAAAAGAAAAAATGATTAAATAGCAAATTTTTTAATGTTTACCATTATAGTTACATTCAGTGTATATAAAAAAGTAGAACAAACAGGTTCAATGCATTCAACTATTAAGGTTCTAATGGATTTTACAGAATTTATTACCTGTATTGTTAAAATTCAGGAAAAAAAGTATTCAATTCAGGTAATAGAATGATCAATTGGATTAGTGGGAAATGACAATGTCATCAAAGAGCTGTATGAATGATTGAAGTATGACTAATTGAAGAGAATGATCATTTTGAGATTGGATAAACTACTTTTTAAAAATCTTTCTACCATTCAAGCCTCAAAGACTTTGAATCCTCTATAAATCTATAGAATGCCAGGAAAAATTGATTTATCATCACATGTCTAGGAATCAGAGTCTTCATAACTAGCATGATAAAATCTTTTGCTTACACCAATATGATGTCTTCATCCATAAATTCATATCCTGCTGCAGATTACAATTTTGGTTATAAAAATACAGTTTAGTGATACAGAAACTTCAGGACTGAGTATTGTGAGTCTGTTGCACTCTAATATGTAGGAAGTTTGTTTTTAACAATATTGAGTGATCTCTTCTGAACCTCAGAAGGGCATGCACATTAGTGAAGTGATATGATTCCTCCTACATGTAGTAGAAAAGCACAATAGATGAGCAATAGTTTGTTCCTCATTCTGTTCCTCGCTTTCTTGTGAAGCAGCTCTACTTGGCATTATTTTCTGAGTCCTCTCTGTTCAGTTTCCAGGCAGAGCCTTAACACAATAATTTCTTCTAGCTGGGTTCCTCCCTTCTCTCCCCAACCCTTTCCTAGATTTCCTTAAGCAGACTTTGTGAATGTTACAATTAGATCATGTTTTCCCCATCACATACTCTTAGAGTACTTTTATTTTCTCAGTGCTAATAATACTTTCATTAAATACTTGAGTAAATTGTGTTTACTACCCATAATGTCCCGTTGGAGAGAAACACCTTCATGTCTGACAGCTATATTTTTTCTCTCTAACATTTAATGCAAGGTCACAGTTCTGGTTTGACATTTATATTTTGCCAAGCTATATTTTTTGCATGGTTTTAGTTTACAGTTTTGTTTTTGCTAAGGAGTACTTATTGAACACTTACTATATCATGATATTACCTTATTTTTATAAATATTGTTTCTGTACTGGATGTGGTTAAAAAGAGTTACTATTGACAATCCCCCAGAAGGACACTTCTTATCATTCCTATGCTAAAGGATTTTTCAACTAGGATCAATTTACGTGGCTGAGCATATAAGTAGATATCAGCGCTCCTTGTTCTCAGCCCTGTGGACTTCAAGGCTAGCCCCAGCACTCCTTCTGGACCACACTTGAGACCTCAAGCCTCTGGATGTGGACTAGGAGTCATGCTGTATTAGCTTCCTTATAATTGTTTGAGTTTTTGTAAAATTGGTAGAAATACTTTTGCTTTCATTGCCTATTTAATAAAGGCACTCTATTTCTTTCTCTTTTTATTTTAAAGAGAAAAGACAGCAAAAATGGTGCAAAATGTCAAACAAGACACTAGAAGAACAAGAAAATGTTTAGAACATAGTTTAGTGTTATCTTCAAAGTAGTTGCTCAAATTACAAGATATAAGAATGCAAAATTGATCAAATGATATAAGCACAAATCTTTCTTTTCAAGGAACTAATAAAAATTAGTAATACAGCTACCTTACATATCTTTATGTTCTATCTTACATACACACATCTCACATGTCTATATCTATATCCATATATTTTTCCTTTTTCCTTCATTCTTTTCTCCTTTCCCCCATCCCAGTTTCTCTTTCATTTTGAATAGTGTTTTCCAATATCTACGGGACACTTGAATTTAATTTACTCTTTCAACTTCTTACACTAGGGAAACAATACAATGTTACACATACAAGACATTTATTTCACTCATGAGAATGGTCTCAGAAAGAGTTACTATTGATCCATCTACCTAGAAAAGTCTCCAGTTTATTCTTCTTTATAGCTTAGTAATACTTCATTACACAAAAACACCTCATCTTTTTTATCCATTCCTCGGTTGATGGGCATGTTGGGTTATTTCCAGGATCTAACCATTATAAATTACATTGCTATGATATGATGTTTTCACACTTCTAGGAAAATATACAGGAGAAGAGTACTGGGTAATACTAGGTCAAGTGGATCTCCAATCCTAGTGTTTTGAGGAATCTCCACAATGATTTCCACAGTGCTTTAGTCTGCACATCCATAAACTGGAGAAGGTTCCTTTTTCTTTTCTCTTTTTCTTTCCTTCTTCTTTCTTTTTGTTTTTGTATTTTAGGGAAGGGTCTACAGGGTGTTCAGGGTCTCACTATGAGATCCAACTCGTAGTGATCTGCCTGTTTACAGCCTCCCAAGAGCTGGGATTACTCTTCTCTCATTACTGGGACAAATACCTGATACTCAAAATGAAGGAAGGGAAGATTTATTCAGCTCACAGTTACTGGAGGTTTCAGACCATACTCAGCTGGTTCCAAGGAGCAGTAGCACACAGCAGAAAGCAACCTTTCAGGGTGGCAGCAAAGAGCAGAGAACAAAAGGTAGGGCACAGCTCAGGCAGCTAGGTAGCCTCTCTCTCCTTATGTTGTAATGAAAATTACCTGCTCCAGGGCAGGTGCAGCACTCCCACCCACAGTAATCAATCACAAATTCTAGAATCTGTTCCATGACTGCATGAGGCTTTGGGGGGACAACTAGACACAAACTGTAACAGTTATGAAAACTTTTAACTAGTTTTTCCAGCACCGTCTATTAAAGAGGCTATCTTTCTGGTGAACATGTTAAGCGTTTTTGTCAAAGATAAGTTAGTTGAGTGTGTTTCTAGTTCTTTCTATATCTTCTAATCTGTTCCATTGATCCTCACCTCTGTTTTCCCCCAGTACTATACTGATTATGTCACCGTAACTTTACAGTATAATATTAAGTTAGGGATGCTGATACTTACTGCCTTGCCTTCATTGTCCAAAACTGGTTTTGATTTCAGGCCCCTTCTGTTTCCAAATGAATTTCAGTAATCTAGTGTCTAGTTCTTTGAGGTATGCTCATTGTATTTTAATTGGTATTTCATCAAATCTGTAAAATGATTTTGGGAGTATCTCCATTATGACTATGATGGTTCTTCTTATTCATGAGAAAGGGATATCTTTCCATTTCCTGATAGTCTGTTATTTTCCAACTTTCCTTCTGTTTAATTGGTTGCTCTATCAGGAGGTTTCTTACTATTGTCTTTGTAATTCTTGTCATTTTTGCCTTTGTCTAGAATATCTTTAATAGTCTTTGTAGGGTTGGTGTTGTGGTCATGAATCTTTTCAATTGTTCTTTGTCATGGAGTTATCTTATTTCTCCATTAATTTTGAAAGATAACTTTTCAAGATATATCAATCTGGGCTGGAAGCCATTTTCTTTCAGCACTTGACTTAACTCCACATTTATCGCTCCAATATTTCACTGCAAGCTCCTCTTGACTTATGGGGTTTTGCTAAGAAATCTGCTGTGATTCTGATTGCCTTTTCTTTGTAGATGATTGTTTTTTTTTTTAACAGCTTTAAATATTCTGCTCTTGTGCTGAGTTTCTGGAATGTTGACTATTATGTTGCAGTGTAGTTTTATTTTTCATGGCTATTTGTAATTCTGTATGCTTCATTTATTTGTATGTCAAATTATTTAGCTATGCTTAGAAATTTTTTTATCATTACTCTTGTGGATTACTTTTTATGGCATTTTTGCTGTCTCTAGCTTTCCCACAACCCCAATCAATATTATATTATTCTTATTTGTGTCATCTTCTAAATGTTGGATTGTGTTTTTCATGGTATATCTCTATTTTTAAGATATCTTTCTTCTCATGATCTCTAGCTGAAATTGTTTCTTCGAGATCTGATATCCTCTACTTTATTCAGTCTGCTGCATATACTTCTAGTGGAGGTTTTAACCTCTTAAATTTCAGTTTGGATCTTTTTCATGAACTCCATGTATTTCTTACGTTGGACATTTTTCATTTCCATCATTTTTCCAAGCTTATCTGTTCATCAGTGTCTTCTCTAATATGTTAAGGATAATTTCTTTTTGCACCTGAGAAATTATTTTTGCGACAGCCTTTTCCACTTTTTTTTAAATTTCAATTTCTATCATTTCAGAAAGTTCTAGTGCTTATTTCCAGTCTCATCTATCTCACTGCATTTTAGGCTTATTTTAGGCAGGCTTGAGGTACCAGGCTGCATTTTGCCTCTGTGTCTTGTCATTTTCTTTCTTTCTTTTTTACAGTACGAAGTATCAAACTCAGGACCTTGCACTTGCCAAGCAGAGGCTTACACCACTGAGCTATCTCCCTGACCCTTTACTTTGTTTTCTATATTGATAATTACAAGTTTCTTATGACAGCTTTATCACTAGTGCTGAGGCTTCCCTAGGAGATGTCTGCTCTTCAGGGATCTATATAAGTGGTTGTTTTCAGCTATTCCAAACTTATTTTTCCACTTTGCAAAGGATACAAAGTTACTATTTGGCTTTGCACCCAAACCTTTGTTACCAGGTTGGGATAGTGATTATGACTCCATACAACTTATTACACGGGGGAGAAAAATTTATTATAGCATCTATGACATCCTGGATAAAGTAGTACAATTAATAATAACAATATTTTTACCTACTGACAAACTATGGTAAATATTAATCTGTGGCATCTGACTAGAGGAACAAACTCTAAAATTATGCAATAAAATAAAACATATTGCATGTATTTGTACGCAATGATTTTACCCTTATTGAAGTGATTTTACCCTTTTGTGTATGGGAGGGTAGGATGGGTAGGAGATACAATAAGGTGATGACTGAGGACACATATAGTAAAGTCAAGGCTGGAGGTCAAAGGATTATCAATTAAGTTTTAGAAAACTAGAGGACAAAACAAAAGAGGGAAACATGTGAAATAGAATATGAAGGAGTGTGATTAGAAAGAGAAGAGACAATGTTTACTCACTTGAAAGTTTAAATTCAAAACCATAATTGAGAAAAGAGAGAAAGATGATCAGGAGAATGAAGTGGAAAAGATAGGTAAGAAACCTAAACAGTGTAAAAAAAAGAAGGAAGAAAGAGCAAGACAACAGAAAAGAAAGAAGAAAAGAAAAAATAGACCCAAGGAATAGAAAAAAACAAAAACAAACATAACCACAAAATACAAGACAACTTCCAACCATACAGGAGAGGGATAACTGATCAGACATACAAAGGACGATAAAAGTAGTAAAATATCTCTACTATGATTAGAGTTCTGTGATAATGTTCATATCAGATCCCAGGAATGTGCAGTGTACTCCAGCCAAGTCTGCCACGGGAACTGTGCTGGGTGTGGCACTGGCTTTGCCTTCTATCTGTGGGGATTGGGACTGGCCTTCTGTTGGCAGAGCTCTCCAGAGCCCAACTGTTGGCCCCTTGCTGCTGCCTGAGACACTTCCAGGTGGGTCTGGTTGATCACTTCACACATGAGATGGCTGTCTGGGCATCAGGACTCTGGTCAGTCTGCCTGCCAAAGCATGTGTCTCTTTCTCTTTTTCTTTGTCTACTTAAAGAAGAATTTCAAACTAAGTTTAATTTTATAAGTTTTCCTAGTAATATTCTGATTTCATAATTCTTGGGTCAGTTTGGTGATTTGTTTCTCTGAAGAAATTTTCCAAAATTAAAGACCCAACTAAGATAACTTCATTTGCCATTTTTACTAAATATTTAAGGGAACTAATAAGAATTCATCAAACAATTATTTGAGAAGATGAAGGATTTAACATTTCTTAAATCTATGATATCCATATTAATATGACAACAAAGACATCACAAAAGAAAACAGACAAACAAACTGAAAACTATCATCACTGAAAAATGGCACTGAAGAGATGGTGGAGCTAGTTTGCACATAACCCCAGACATTCTATTCAGGAGCCTGAGCATGAGGATTACAGGTTCAAGACCAGCAAGATCATTTTAATTAGAATATGTTTTAAAAAGATTTTTTGAAAGCTTAGAAATTTCAAAAAGCACTGACGATGTAGCTCACTAGTATAGCACAGAAGGCTATGGATTCAGTATATAACACTGTACTTGCAAACAAACAAAAAAGAACAAAGAAATAAACCACTGGCAAGTAAATTCTTTTCTGTAGTCTTGGTTTTGAAGGATACTTGACTAAAACAATAGCAATACTACAAGTTAAAAAGAAAGAGACATGCTAATAAGTCATGAAATGAGGAGGGAATGTTCTGAAGGACCTCCTGTAAAGGACAGAACAGAGGATAATGTGGAAAATTTGAATATTAACTATATATTAGTAAACAAATCTGTTTCAAAATTTAATTTCTTTTCTCAGATAATACTACTGTGCTGATCATGAAAGCATTCTTGTTGTTATATATTAACTTGCTGATGTGTTTATGGAGGAAGTCCCTTAACAGTTTTCAAATAATGAACATTTTGGCTTGCTCATAGACTGCCCCCCCACACAAAGTCACAGTTGTTCAAAGGGGGAACTTTAGGAAGGTGATTGCAATCCAGGGCCATTATATTTATCAGTGGATCATCCTGAGTTCATAGCTCAAGTGTTCTTAAGACATGGAGCCTGTTGGAAATGGGTATGTCCCAGAGGGAGTGCCTTTGGAAAGAATCTCTCTCTCCTCAGTTCTTCTCTTCCCCTTCAATCTCTGTTTCTTGGCTTCCTTGGGGAGAGAGGCTTTCTTCTTCCAGGCCCTTCCACCAAGTAATATAGAGAAAAACCATGGACTGAACATCAGGAAACTATGAGCCTAAGTAAATATGTCCTCTAAGTTGTAGGTACTGGATATTGTGTCCCAGGGATGGGAAGTGACAATAATAAAATAACATTGAAACTTCTCAAGTAGTGGATGATTTTATGAAAATAGTATGTGCATATTAATCTTTGGTCTTACCTTTAAATATTTCTGTTAGTTAAATTTTTAAAAATACAATTGATGAAAGAAATGCAAAAACACAATGAGATAGTGTTAGAAACGTACTAGGATACCTAAAGTTAATTTTTTAAACTAGTAATAGCAAATATTAACAGTGTAAATACTACACTGCTGTTGAGATTATAAGACAATATTGCAACTTTATTGACAATTTATTATAAAGTTAAAATATACACTTACTATGCCAACCCAAATTCTCTTTCCTACCTGTTTACCAAAAAGATATGAGAACTTGTTCACATCAAATCTTTCACATGACCATTTCAGTGGCTTTATTCCAAATCTGAAAATGGTCCAAATGCTTTTTTATATACAAGGTTGCTCAAAAAATACAGTGTGTGTCAAAATAAAATTGATTACTGCAAAAGACCCATTGCTATTCATGCCCCTCAAAATAGTCCCCCTCATTTTAAACATTTATCTCAACACTTTTGTCACTTTATGAAGCAGTATTGGAACTCTTCCTTTATAAGTGTCCTTATGAACTATGACAAAACCTACAGTGACTTCTGCTGTTAAGTGCCATCTAATGGAAAAGGAGGCTCATCTAAATATTATAGTGTGTCCTCGTTGATCTTATTCCCTTGACCCAGCACTATTCCACTTCTGACTCTTCTCCAGAGTTTTAATGGCCATGACAAGAAAATATTTTGAACACAACTGAAACACTGAGGCAGCCACAACAGAACAACTAAAGATATTCATGAAAGAGGATTTTTAGAATTGTTTCAGAAAGGATGCACATTGCATAATTCCATTCACATGGCATACTGCAAGAGGCAAGATTATTTAAAAAAAAAACAAATCAGCAAGGGGAGGAGTCATTCTGGCCACCAAAGGGAACAGTAAAAATGCTCTTAAATATCAAAACTGTCCTGTACTTTGTGCTAATGATTATGCAACTGTGTGCATTCATAACTATATGCTGAAAGGTGTAAATCTACTACATACTGTTTCATAAGATTGAACAAATTTAAAAGGTTATTTAAAAATCATTTCACTGTGTCTAAAACCATGCACCGATGCCTCTCCTGGAATAAAGAGCAAAGTGCATTGCAGTTGCTCCCACAGCTTCCTCCTAGGTCCTGCTTTTTTGTTACTTCTCTTTCTTCCCCTTGGGCTTTTCCAGTTTCACTGCCCCTTCTCATTCACAAACCCTTTCACCTTCCCTTTCCTGTCACTCCACCTTTTCTCCAGCACCCATTTTCTTTTACATATCTGTCTTAGTTTCCAAGAATAAGGTACTCAATGGAAGCAATGAAAACATTAAGAAAAGTCATATTCTAGACCAGGTAAACTCTAACACCAGGCACAAAAAAGATTTCTACATGTTCATTGAATTGATATTTGAAGGGATGAATTTAAAGGGTTCAAAACTGTTAATCATTGGGGAAATTTCAAATCATATTTGTTATGTCATACAGTTACAGAAATAGATGCACGTATTTTGAAAAAAAGATCTTGAAATCACAAATTTGTTGTCATTAAAGTAAGCATACATTCATAGAGCTTTCTAATAACTACTAGGGGTAAACTTAGATTTGAGTTTCTTTTTTCAAATAGATAGAGGAAGACAGGAGATAGAATATGGAACAGGGAAAATTCTAACAAAAAGGGTTAACAATATAAAAATAAGTTATAGGACTAGGGAGATAGATCAGCTACATAAGTGCCTTCCTGGCAAGTGTAACATTCTGACTTCAATCCCTAGTAATACTTTGCTTGCAAAACAAGACTATGAGAAAAATATCAAATCATTTATATTCAGGACAACTTATTCTGACTTATTAAAGTTCTTACCTTGACAGAGGTAGGATTCAATAAGAAAGCACCTGTTTCAAGAGGCAAGCACAAAGTAAAAAAAAATTGATGTTACACTGGTTTTATTGGGGCTTGCTATGTATAATAGCTTCCATATTGTCTCTTCATGCTGAGCCTCTGCCTAAGTGGACTATTTATCTTCCTACTGTAGTTATGGTGATGTTTCTCCAATACTCAAAATCCCCAAAAAACAAAACTACACTTCCTAGACTCCATCTAAACATCTTTCAAAACATGTCCCTTTATTATATAACTTCACTACTATCTTTCAGAAGACTTCTATTTTCACTCCGTTTTGTAGCTATAACAAAATACCTGCTACTGAGTACTGTATCAACTAAGGAAATTTATTTAGCTCCCACTTTCAGAGGCTGACAGTCAAGATCAGGATGCCCCAATTGTCTGGTCTCTGATAAGACACCCCTTGACTATAACACAGTCTGGTGGAGAAATAGAAAAAGAATAAGTTGTAGGAAAAAGAGGTCAAGTTTGGGGTGGTTTTGCTTTATAACAGCCTGCTGTGATCCCATGGAGATAACAGGGTTCCTGTAAGACAAAATGATTCTTCTCCATGTGTGTAGGGTCCTCATGATCTGCGTACTTCTCCTTAAGCTTCAGAGGCTTTCCTACCTTGTAACACTGACAACTGGGACCAGCTTTCTAACACATGGACAGGCACACTCACAGTATATTCAAACCATCCTGGGTTCTATGCACATGGAGCACAGAAGCCAAACTGGTCTAGTCTTTCATTCTTCAGTCATACCCAAGGATTCCTTCCCCTGTTCACTGGTTACTGAGTTTTCACTCCTTGTACATTTCATTGCCTATTTTGAGAACTTATCACTAGTTATCTCAAAGTCTGTCAAGTTCTTCTTTAATCTGACTTGTTTTTTCTTTTTCCTTTACTATTACTAAGTCATACTCCTTCCTTATGGCACCTAACAGGTTCTAGGTGATATCATAGTTGATTATGTGCTTGCCTTATTCCTCCACGCCAATCCACCCCTCAACTGGTTTTGTAGGATCTGAGCCTGAATTCTCTTTATCTTTATTCACTACAGGCAATTGCATAGTAACTTTGTACATAGTGTTTCCCACCCATACTTCTGGATTTCTACATTAAGCACCATAAGAGGCTCTGTGCAGTCACCATTGTGTACCTGCTCTGCAGTCCATGCCTAGGCGTCCCCAAATGTTCGCTTGAGCAAACAGATATTGGAAAGAAAACAAGGATGCCTTGTTTTCAGCCTCCCTTAAGTCCCTTACAAAACAGAATGGAAAAAAAATCCCTGTGAAGAGTTTCAGCCAGTGAAAGGTGAGACTGAGTACTGACTTTTAGTTAACAGGGTCTGCTCTGGAAGGTAACTGGTCTAGTTCAGTTCTCTTTATTTAAATTTTCTAGCCGGGCGTGGTGGCGCATGCCTGTAATCCCAGCACTAGGGAGGCTGAGGCAGGAGGATTGTTGTGAGTTCGAGACCAGCCTGAGCTACAAAGTGAGCTTAAGGCCAGCCTGAACTGCACAGTGAGACCCTGTCTCAAAAAAAAAAAAAAAAAAAAGACAAAAAATAAAAAATAAATAAATAAATTTTCTACTACCCAATTTTAGTGATTTTAAATAACATCATTAGGATGAAGGAAAGCACTGAGTCAGTTGCTCTGAATAGTACAGAAATCTACAAACAGAAAACACATTCTCCCAGATAGAAAATTGAGTTTACTTATCATACAAAGTTTTGCTGAGGACAAGACATTCAATCACAAGTTTTATAGCTTCTAAATATCACTGTGTCACCAGGTCACTGTCTCTGCCATCTCATTCAGACATGTGTCCCATATGTCAGAAATCCAACACAACTGCTGCAACTTAAAATTCCCAGAGAGGCGAGAGGGTTGCATGTAATCCAAAAGGAAAGGGTTAGGGTGTTATTAAGAGTTCATGAAGTGTTAGTTGAAAAACAGTATTTAAATATTCAAGTGTTGTAATCAGGCTATATAAATACATAGCTTATTATTCTGCTACTACACTTTCATCCCACTTAAAGAAATTAGTTTATGGTTTTAATCAACTTCACTTTTTAAGAGGGGGAACATTGGAATTTAGAGTGCTTCATGTAGAGTTCAGAAAGCTTCAAAGGCCAGCATTCAGAAGCCAGCTGATGTCACGTGCCTTTTTTAAAATCCCTGATTCTGTCCATAATGCCCCATGGGAAGACCTGTAGCTCTACATACTAGTTCAGAGATGAATTTTAAAAATAAAGATACTTTCTTCCTACTCTATTTATTCATATTTCATAAATATTCAGATGTAACTGTACATCTATGCATTAATATTAAAATATATTTTTTAAATATGCAATATAGTTTATGAATCATGCATACAAAATAGTACCATTAGGAAAGCCTCTTTATAACAGTTTTTGCCTGCCTTAGAGGAGAATATAATAAAACTGTAAGGCCAGTTTTAAATTGTGCATAGAGCCAGTAATTGTGTCTTTAAGGCAATTAAAAGATTTATTGAATCTTGGTTAAAAGTAGATTGACAATGGCATTAAAGAATAAAGTGTAGTTTATTTGGTGCTACTTTGTCAACACCTCTACATACAGATCTTACAATATCATGTACAATATATGTTCAGTCACAATTTAAGCATAAAATACTTGCAAATCCAGATAGCTATAATCAATATACAACAACTACATTTTAAAAAGAAAGAAATCTAGCCAATTACTTAAGTTAAGGTGCAGTAACTCTTCCAAATAAAATATTAGCACCAGACCAGATAAAATGATCTAAAACTATTGGCCTTTTGGTTCTTCTTCAATAACTAAATATAAACACTTTCTTTCAGAGCACAAATATTAATTTGCAAAATCAGTTCTATAGTTGTTAATATGTATTTCTTTGCTTGGTTTATTTTATTTTATTTTTTTTTGCATGTTTTCCATGTAAGGAAAAAGCACTAGGTAAAAATGTTCAAAAATATGAAAATCAAACAAACAGATCTGACCAAACCAGCTCATGCCTTTCAGCAGTGAGTTCCCACTGAAGCGAAGGTGGACATCTCCCTGCGGATGGTACTGAATGGGGAGAGCTCCAGCTCGGTGGTGTATTCGTTGTCATTGTCATCACTGGTCACTGTGGAAGACTTCTGAATGCACTCCTCGCAGCAACAGCAGCAGCACTCCAGGAAGGCCCGGCTGAAGGGTTTGCAGAGGCAGAAAAGGAGCACGGGTGTGACACAGGACTTAAAGAACAAAAGGAATTGGCTGATGATGTTCAGGAGGTCCATGGTCTGTTGGGAAACCCCCGTAGCCATATAGGCAGTGACAATGTTGCAAATATTCTCAGGAATAATGCAGAATCCATATAAAATGGTCAGGGCTACCACCGTGCAGTTCATCTGGCTTTCTAGTTGGATCTGCCGCTTGTTCCCTCGGGTGCTGGCTTTCTCCGCTTTGCGGATTTTCCTCGCAGTCACTAAAGAGCAGGTGATGGTGAAAAGAGTGGGTAAACAAAAATAACAGCCGAAGTACCACCACAGCCTCGCGCTGTCGTAGGTGAGGGCTAACACGTATATGGTGTCCGGTAAATTGGGAGAGATCTTTATGACACATCGTTCTGCAGGAGCTCGGCTGCTGAATCCCAGGTCCTCCTTGCTTAGCTGACGGAGAACAATCTCTGGAAGTGCCAGCAGTAAAGCACCGACCCATATGACGGCGAGTTTGGCTGTTGTCGAGGAGCAGTTTTCAATCATTTCATAGTACATCTGTACATTGGTGGCAGCGCGGAAACGGTCTATACACAGAGCACATAAGGTGAACGTAGTGACTCCGAGAGAAGCGACCTGTTGGGGACAGAGAACACATCCACCTAAATGCCTTTTTTTTTTTTTAAAAGAGTAAAGCACTAAATTATCAATAGAGCTGAGTGAAGGAGGAGGAAGAGGAAGAGGAGGAGGAGGGGAGAGAGAGAGACACACACACAGGCAGACAGACAAAGTGACTGACACAGAGAGAAAGGAATAGAGACAGAGAGACAAAGACTGAGAGACATTTTCAGGAATAAGGCTTGGATAACAGATAGTTCGGCTGGTGACAGCAGCTGAATCACCCAGCATAACAATAGAAGAAGGAAAACAAGTTGTAGTAGTTCAAGGCTGATATGGTTAGAAAAGAAAAAAAAAAAAAAAAAAAAAAAGCTTAGAGGCTAGAAAGATCTATAAAGTCCACCTAATCTAATACCATCTCATTACAGATAAGAACTCAGAGATTCTAAGAATGTCAGTCACCATGAAAATACCCGTCATCAGGAGCTGGAGACAAGGTAAGGGTGCAGAACTGTGTTCCATTTTCGTAACTAAAAAGGATGTTTTCGAGCATGGAAATCAGTAATGCTCCTTACCTCACATTCAGGAAACATGGAAGGTGTTATTGGCCTCAACAAGCTGGAAGGTTAGAGATGTTCCCCGGTTCCACTGAAGTGCAAGATAAGGCACAGCATTTTAATGTTATCATCAAAGGCACACATTCAGGAGGAAAGAAAGAGAACTTCACCAGAGATCAAAATCAGCGAGGAATTTGAGCAGATCATAATCCCCCCCATCTTTCCTCATCTTCCTACCCTGCATGTTGCCTTCAGGGCGTCGCCCTGCCTCATCCAGTTAGTTATAGGTAGACGAATGTGATCAGGGACACATTCGTCCCAGAGACAAGAGACAAAGTCGGGGTCAGCAGTGGTGTTAAGGCAGAGACCCAGTTTGGATATGGAATGTCCCCAATAATGGACATCTTTAGGAATATAAAGGACATTTTTTAAAAAGAGACAGGGAAGAAACTTAAAATGATAGAATCTGACTAAGCACCTGCTTAGGCAAGTACAGGGACTGGAGTTCGAATCCTGGCACCACGTGCAGTGCCACACCCACCCCTGGGGCATGCTGAGCTGGCCATGGAGTCCACGTGAGGTGGCACATGCCTGTAACCTCAGCACTGGGGAGGCTGAGACAGGAGAATCACTACAAGTCCAAGTTGCCTAGTGAGACCCTGCACCAAATACATAAAATGAAAAAAACGATAGAATCTGCCTGATAGAAGTCAGAGGTGAGTGGGGTGCAGAGGGTTGGCAGATTATATAACCAGGAGCCTGAATTGCATGGCATTAAGGCCAAAATTCACACCGTCTTTTAGTTTTAAAAAAAAAAAATCCAAATGGAATTTAAAATCATCCCAGATACCTAGGAGAAGCAAACATGAACGCTGTTTGGAAAATGTGCTTTATATCCAGGCCTCAGATAAACCTCATGATACATGGATTCATAAAATCTAAAATCTCTATATTCAACAGACAATCAGGCACTTTGAGCTAAAGCGTGCCAAAAGAAACCAAGTTACAGCTATCAAATAAGAATATTCTTCATAAAATAAGCATGTTTACCAAATATGAAGAAATATGAGATATTGAAGAAATATTTTTAAAAGTATACATAAAAAGAACTATGAAAATAGAAGAACACAAAATGAAATGACCAGATGATCATAACCACAGAAAAATTTTGAATCCAAAGCCATTTTGACACTGACTGCATGAAGCACTGTATCTGAAAAGCATTCTTCTCGTGTGTGTGTGCTGTGAACATCTACACACATCAGTAATTGAAAGCTAAGAGGAAAACAGTCATTCTTGCTTCTTTCACACAGAGGTTTTTTTTCAGGAATATAAATGCATATTTCTAAATATTGATCATGCTGGATGTAGTCTGTTGGGCCATACAGATCAGTACATAACTCAGGGCTCATGTGCAGGATACCAGCTCTGTGCTCGGCACTGTACTTGACATTGGGGATGCAGGTGGGAACAAGGAGGAGTCTTTTCCCCCAGAAGGTCATGGTCAGCCAACTGGAGGAAGACTATTCTCAAACAGCATAAACACAGAAGTCACCTGGTAGCATCAGGTTTACTCACCTATTCTGAGGGAAATTTAAATAAAATTAGTGTTTAATAGATGTAGTCATTATTTATATACTTAAACAAGGACAGTGAATAGAAGATAAACATGTTAAAGAAATTTCAGATACAACATGAGTCTAAAAGAAAAATGGTGATGCTTTGAGATGTTTCTAAGAAACCAGAGTATGTACATTCACTCTGCCTCTGCCTGGTGGTGGGGGTACCCAGGATCATCAGCGGTGGTGAACCCATGGCATGCATACCACAACCTGTTATTTAATATCTTTGAAAACTCTAAAAGAGTAGCCATCACTGGTAGGTCATGCCTTGGCAAAAGGCAAGGAAAACGTAAGTATAATGTTAGAATCCAATTTTTGAGGACCCCCATGGGATCATGTTAACAAAAGGATACCATTTGCTATCCAATTTTAGTACTGAAAATCTTTGTTGTTTATCTACTGCATTCAAGCTGTCATTGTCCTCAGAACTATGGCAACTTGCCTTGTGAATTCTAAAAGTTCCAGTGTCAAATATTTGCTCTTCTTTTTGTACACTATACATCACACTGGATCTACTAGTTCTAACGTAAAAATCAAGGACCTGACATCTGTGCCATGGACAGTTCTGTAACCATTAATGTAGACTGCTTCAAAAGCAGATACATTATACACACACAAAAAAAAGGTAAATGAAAGATATTATTAAAACTCTGGATCAATACAGATGAAGAGCTTACTGTTGGGTATACACCCACAATTCTTGTTCTCTGAGAATTAATTTGCAGGAAAACTTCATAGACACCAACCAGTATGTGAAAGAAAAATAAAAGCCATTTCTACATTTATCTTTTGAAAATTAATGTTTCAAATTAATGAGCTTTTCATCATGAT
Source organism: Ctenomys sociabilis (assembly GCA_004027165.1). Taxonomy (NCBI): domain Eukaryota; kingdom Metazoa; phylum Chordata; class Mammalia; order Rodentia; family Ctenomyidae; genus Ctenomys; species Ctenomys sociabilis. The sequence continues at coordinate 93,102 of PVKA01000391.1, forward strand.
GGAAATTTGCTTCCTACTTATACTGAAGACCAAAAATTTCTAAAGTTGAGGTCCACATTGGGCATAGATTTCTTTTGTTCATATATTTCTAATGTCAGTAACTACATCAATAGAGAAATCTGGAAAGGGTCTGCCCAAGGTTTATATCAAATATTATCCTGTAGACATTGTAGTAGTTTATTTTATAATTTTTTCCTTTTGTTTTGGTGGAACCAGAGATTGAACTCAGGCCCTTGAGCTTGCATGGCAGCGCTTATTCCACTGAGCCATCTCCCCAGCCATATTTTATACATTTTTGCAGTGATAAGGATCAAACACAGTGGTGTTTTGGTTTTTGGTTTTTATTTGGAAAAAAATCTTCCTAAATTGCAATGCAGTATATGTTTGGCATTTACATTTAAGTTTGTCAGATATTTTGATTCATTTCTTTTAAGAATGTAACAAAAAAATTCTCAAACTAGTAAATGTATGCAAACCTTCCCCAAGTCTTTCCACATAGTGTTTATTAAAGCAAATCTCTGTGTGCTGTCTGCTGTCACTGTGTGTCAGCCCACATTTTATCTTCCATTTACTGTACTTGTTAAAATACATAAATAATCACCTCATCTATTGAACACCAATTTTACTTAAATTTTCCTCAAAATAGATGAGCAAACGTGATGCTACCAAGTGACTTCTGTGTTTATGCTGTGACCTTGAGAATAGTCTTCCTCCTGCTGGCTGACCATGACCTTCTGGGGGAAAAGACTCCTCCTTGTTCCCACCTGTGTCCCCAATGTCAAGTACAGTGCCAAGCACAGAGCTGGTATCCTGCAAATGAGCCCTGAGTTATGTACTGATCTGTATGGCCCATCAGAATACATCCAGCATGAGGTATTTGATGTTGTGCATTCTTCTTAAATGATGAATAACATTTCTATTAAAAGGAAAGTTCAGTAACAAAAATACTGGAGACTCTAAGAACAGGCAGTCTGTTAGAGGTTCAGCAGATATATTTGTTGGCAATTTTCTATCATCGTTTACAAAGAACATGCAACACTCAAAGGATATAGCATCTTCTCTACTAATGTCCTTAAGTATAATTATAGAGATTTTAAAAACCTGGACCAATTATCATTAGTCGTACCATTTGCCTCCCTACCTCAAAGTCACTTAGAAGAACATTTCATGGGAGCAAATGCAACTGGGTGGACGCATACTAAGATGATGCATTAGATTGCTAGCTCCTTCACTCTCAGTAGCTGTCCTGCACAGCCACACTTCATTAGAAGGTGTTCTCTGCTTTGGAAAGCAAAACATTTCCAGGTTTCCTGCACCCCTTCTGTCTCAAAGAAAACAATGAAAAGGGCAAATTTTAAGCAAATTATACATGTTACAACTTTTAACTGAAGAGTTTTTATACCACTTTTTATTTGAAAAACTCAGCTTTTCAGACACAGTCCCAAAAGCTTTAGTACCAAATTAGAATCTCAGACATATTTGATCTACAGTCTTCTGGACAAACTATGGAAGAAGACAGGGAGTGGGTCCCTTCCTGATTTCATATGCAAAATTCAACAAACTCTTTTACCCACCCTCTTGTTTTCTAATCATCTCTCTAGGATGCTCTGCAGTTAGGATCTCGCTAAAACAGGATGAGTAATCCAGAGAGGTCATAAGAACAGCAGAGATAATTGCTGAAAGAGCCAGCAAGGCAAGCAGAGTTCTCCCAGATGCATAGAGCTCTTGTACTCAGATGCCAAGTACAGTCATCAGTTCCACCCTGTTGCCACTGCCTGCACTACAGTTTATCCTGTGAAAGAGAAAACAAGTGTGCAAAGACCTTGGCCAATATGTTCCCAAGTTATTTCAGATGTCTTTAACTTGTGTATTGTTTTAAATACACACCTCAGAAATTCATTGATAAAAATCCAACTGAATAAGGGATAATGGCCTAGCTTCTGCTTACCTACACATGAAATCTGTCTGTGTAATTAAAATCCTAAAGGTTGGAATAGCATAAAAAAGATTTTATCAAAAATTTTAAATATGCTTGCTTGTGTCATTTATTAAAATTCTACCAAGATGAATAGTGCAATTATATGCAATTATAAAACTGTATCACGAATGCTGGATCTTTCGCACCTAATGACCATATCTGATTGCTACAATCCGACATCACCGTGAAATGTGCTTCTGGGCTTAGATGAGCGGTCTTTGAAGCAACATCCTCAGGTGGAAAAAGTAAGACGCAATCGCTTTGAATTAAATTGCAATGGGAGGAATAATTAACATTAATAAAAGAAGAACTGTAAACATTTTCAAGATGAGAGGAAAGCTAAAAGCAGGGAATGTTAACCATTGGAGAAAAATACTGAGCATTTTGAGGAGATTGGCATCAAAATTCAGAAATGGCAGGGGAAACAACTCTAAGCTCTTTCTTTCAAACACAATGTTCTGTTGTCCTTTGTATCCCAAAGTAAGGACCGTGTGGCTCCTCCAAGTCCAGCCCAGTAGACATCCAGAGCAGTAAGGCTTCAGGCAGCTGCAAGCATCTACAGTGCAGTGCTGCTCCAAGGCACAGGTGGGACACAGTGACAGCAGAAGCCTGAGAATGTGCACAGGCATGTGGCAGCCTCAGTGCCACGTGCAGGATGAAGTGTCACTCATCTTAATCACGCCATACTGCTGCTGTTCTTTCTTTGCAGCCTCATGGCTATAAGCCTCTGCTCCCAGTGGCAAGCACTGTATTAACTCAATGCTATATATGTGCTCATTTGTATTTTTTCTGAGAAACCTATAAAATATGTTATGTTGACAAAGAGTGGTGGTGCACACCTGTAATCTCAGCACTCCAGACAAAGAGACAGGAGAGTGGCAAGTTTAGGGAAAACTTTAGGCACATAGAAAGATGCTGTCTAAGAAGTAAAACAAAATAAAACAACAACCAATGTTCTACTGTGATTACTTCTAGAACCTACTATGAACAAAGTATGAGTTTTATACTCAAGACAAAAAATGTCTTAACTATTCATGACTTTCTCCTGTGTACCCAGCATGTAAATTAAATGGGCATGCCTCCTTAGAGCCTCTTTGATAGACTAGACTGCCCATTCTGGCATGCTTGATGTGACCCCTTGATCTGGAGTGGACCTCTGAATATTTGGAGATGGTAATTCAGAGTCACTGGTTTACAAGATCAGGAGATAAACATAAATTCAGAGAAATTCCTTGGAAAATTACTACAAGTGTCTAACTAGCTGCCCAAACTGGTCAAATGATAAAACTTCCCACTGTAAAACTTCCCACTTATATTTCAAAGGGTATGATCTAGTTCACTATAATTTCTTTCATATGTAGTCTATTAAGCTAGGGTGACTTTAAGACTTGGCAGTCTGAATCAGATATTAATAGCCAGTGACAGTAGGGATTCTCATACTTTAAGGCATACATTTAAATCTGTGGGATGCCAGGATGGCTCACAAAAGCAGAATCTGAAGAGCTCCAACAATGTGGTTCTTCACATGCCTTTTGTTGCTCCTGACACACACAGCAACCTTTATAAAGTTGCAAAAGATTTTTTCCTGTGTAGGAAAAACTAGCCCCGAAAAGAAGATAATTAACTTCGTATATTACTTTAGTCACTTATAAGATCATTTAATATTTCAGTGAGTTACTTAAATTTTCTCTCGCATGCTACGCAATTTAGAGATAATGATAATACATTTGCAATATTTGCTAATTTGGAGACATATAAAGTATTGGAGAGTGGAAAAGAGGTGCTTGAATCATACATATTAAAAACAGTTTTTGGCTGAGGAGATAGTTTGGCAGCCTAAGCATTGGGCTGGCAAACACAAGGGTACACTGTGCTGGCCACCAAAATCAGGCATGATGGCTCATGCCTTTAATTTGACAGTCTGAGCTGTGTAGTGAGATCCTGTACCAAATAACTAACTAAATAAAAGCTTTTTAAAAAACTATAAAAATACTAGCAGAAAAGTATTAAACCGAAGTATAAGAAGCAAAATCATATTATTATGCTTATCTGTAAAAGACTCAAGTCAACAACTTCTGACACTGCCAGACATACAGAAAACACAATAGATTATGGACTACTGGACTATTTGAGAATATTTTGCTGAATTCACACATCTATAATATTTAATTGACAAAACTAAACAGAAAAGGGGATACTAATGAATGACAATTTTGCATCTGTATATTCAAAATAGTTAAGATAGATATACAGCTACATTCTCTTAGTTTAATGAATAGAGGGATCTGATCTAATAGTGTTTGTAAATAGAATATCATGTCTGCACAATGTACAACAATTAACCAGTAAGAAAACAATATGCAATGTATTAATTATTGAAACTGTCCTACTAATTTGATTTGGAACTGTCTCATTGCTATTTGTTTCGCAATAAAATTACAGAAACAATTTAAATTTATGGGTAATTAAGAAATTAAAAATCTTAATAAAAAATAAAACTCCAAGAAAAAAATTACAAAAATAATTTCATAGTATTCCATACTTTAAATGTCCTACTAAATCAAACTAGACTCAATTTTGAAATCATTTTAAAAGGTTTATTCCTAATCATAGTCAAGATGCAACTGACTTAAGTTAATAACTATACTTATTTGATATTGAATACCATAATAATGAGTTCTTGTATTCCTTTCTTCTGTTTTCTCTTCATTTTTTTTTTTTTTGGCTGAACTGGGGATTGAACTCAGGCCCTTGCACTTGAAAGGGAAGTGCTTACTCTACTGAGCCATCTCCCTGGCATCTTCTATTTTCTTAATAAGGAACAAAGTAATATTTCTTTCTTTCTTTTTTATGTAACCTGTGGAGACAAATCACTGCAGATGGAAAATAGAAAGCTAATAACTGAATTTGAAAATAAAACAGAAGTTTTGAGAATAGCTTCTAGAGTTACCTTCTAAATTTTTTAAAGAAAAGAAACTAACAAAGAGTACTAGTCCAATCATAACAGAGCTGCACAAATATAGCCATCTGCATGGAAACTTCAAGTTCTTCAGCAGGTTCCTTATCACCCCTGGAAAGATCAAATTTATAGAAATCAACCCAGTGCTTAAGAGCTCTACCTAAGATAGCAATTTTATGGTGCTGCTGGAAAAGCAATCCAGCCATCCACGTTTGTGTGACAAGAGTGACTTTGAGTAAAGATTTGGGATGGAGCTATTAATCCATAATCAGAAAAAAAATATTTTTTTCCTTAAAGTTAAGTTCATGGTTTCCTTTGTTTCTATTAAAAATGAAAGAAACCTACTTTTGGTAGTTAATATAGAAGACATAATTTATAAATTAAGATACAACTTGATTTCTGTGTTCCTACTCTCCAAGTGTCTTCCTACTCTTCAATTCAGGGCAAATATCATGCCTTGGGGAAACTGGGCAAGTGGATTTACTTTGTGCTACACCAAGTCCCTTGTCACTCCAAGTGGATGAAACAAGGATATAACCTGTGTCTTAGGTATTGCTCCAGGTCTCAGAAGCTTGCTGCAGATGGCATGTGAAGCAATGATTAAGAATGATAATAAAATGCAACAGGCAATGTATCACCTAAAGTATAGCACAACTTTTATTAAAAAAAAAAAGATAAAAATAAGCCTTCTGCTACAACTCAGTGACACCAGTGATGAAGAGGAAAACACTTCCTTTTCATCACTAAGCAAAACTATGTTCCTGAGAAATGAAGTCTACATATGTAAGTATAGTGAAATGACTGGCATACACTAATTTTTATAAAACAAGGAAATTTCTAAACAAGGTCATGACTGTTGCACTCTAATGTAACTCCTATTTTACATCAAAAAAGTTTAATGCAACAATTTATGTGTTGTCCTTTGTTTACAAGTAACCCTTCCTCAGAAACAAGGGCATTATTGTTAAGAGAACCCATTCATTTGGGCCATGAATGATAATCTATTGTAAGCCAGTGGTTGTAGGACTAACAACCAGTCGGGGGAAACACAGGATGAGCAAAAATAGTTTCCTCTGAAATACTAAAAGATTTCAGTGAGCCTGCTCCTGGCCTCCTTTTCCATTTTCCATAACCCTCTTCCTTGTAGCACTCCAGGGCAGTTTCCCCGCCAAAATGGTACTGCTTTGAGCACTACTGCAGAAAGCATGTTTATCAGGCCGCTGTGAATAACATGACCTTTACCAAAAGGCCTTCCACTGAGCGAGCAAGCAGATGACATGGCAGCGGCGCTAGTCAAATCGTGTTTCCAAATCAAATATAGAGTAGGGGAGTTACCTTACACTTTACAACTATGCACAAATTTCTGTAATAAATGGGGTTCTTCATTGCCAACATTCTACAAAGAGATAGCTTCTCATCTTTATTAACACTTATTGATACTTGCTTGGACACATCCACATATAATAAATAATCATTTACATCTATTACATGAGGAAAAGATGTTAAAGCCACTATTTCAAAGGCAATTATAATTATCAATTGTAATGATTGCCTCATTTTCACTTTTTCTTTTACTTAAGCTTAATAACATGCACATAGTTATTTAAATTGCAATTAAATCTATTTTAAACTACTGTATCAGCCCAAACTTCCCTTGATTACATAATTTATTTTCCATTTTATACTTCCAGTTTAAATGAAAGTTCCCATTGAATATGACCTTAGCAGCACAGTAAATTTACATAGTTAAATTTTTGCATTTAAATACAACTTTCCTAACATTATAATTTAACTATGAGAGCTGGCAAGATAACTCAGTGGACTAAACACCGGATTAAGCAAACAAAGGGACCTAAGTTCCATCCTTAGCACCACATGCTGCACCAGCCCTGCCCCTGGGTGGGCTGAGCCAGCCAGTCTGGGTGTGCTGGCATGTGTGCCTGAAATCCCTGGGCTGGGCTGCAGAGGCTCAAAACAGGAGGATCACTATGAGTCCAAGATGCCTAAAGAGACCCTATATCAAATACATTAAAAAAAATACATACATATATACATATATATATATGTGTGTGTGTGTGTGTGTGTGTGTGTGCGTGTGTGTGTGTGTGTATAATGAATGGCTCGTGTCCATTATGCAAAATGCAAATAAATAAGATTAGGATAATTTGCTCAAAAAACAACATATCAAGTGGAATCAACAGTATGAAGAATTTTGTTTATTTCATACATATTTTCAGTAATTAGAAATTTGTCTCAAAATGAAATATTTATCACAGCCAGGGAGATGGCTCAGTAGAATAAGCACTTTCCCTGGCAAGTGTCAGGGCCTGTTCAATCCCCATTTCCACCAAAAGAAAAAAGAAAGATCTATCATAGTCTGTTTTTCAGTCCTTGCCATTAGTACAATGGCTCTAATCAATGGTCATATGACCTGGCATTTCAGCTGTACACCGGGGGTTCTGAGTAGTATTCAAAGAGTAGTAACTAATGTTCATTGACTTTAGTTTGTTATTAGTGGCAATGATTTGTATGATGATGTGCCCAAACTAAAACCAGAATTTTGGTAGTTGGGTCATTATGATTGGAAACAATGAAAATCATACATTAGCAGATGAAATTTCTCATTGTAACTAAAATTACACCATTGGTGGCAATACAGTGGTGCAGAGTTCACTTCCTTCATTCGATCCTATTATTATAAAAGTTAAAATAAAAGAGGGAACAGGATATAGCTCAGCAGTATAAGCACCTGCGTGGCAAGTACAAGGTACTGAGTTTGATCCCCAGTACCTAAATAAATAAGTAAATAAATACATAAATGTCAAATATTTCCAAATTTCACAACTCAACAAGAATTAATAAAAGATGGTTTTCTTCTAAAAGAGAAATTTGAACAAAGGGAGAAAACAGAAGTAGGAAAAAGGCCACAGAAGGGAAAGAGTACAAAAAGAAGCCTGTTTCATTAAAGAGTCACAACCCAAGAAGCCTATTTTGTGATCAACAATCCTGAATAGTCATAAACCTATGGAGAATGACTCATTCCAGGCATGGATTAAAGTAATGACCTTGGCTTCATAAACGCTACAAGCCACCTATATGGAAAGACAGGTAACAGAGAAAGTTATCACAAATCCACATACTCCAAGTATTTAGCCACAAGAACAACCCCAGCGAGAAGGGAATATCCTGTTTTATGGAAATCTTATGGGAACTGCCTATACCTCCTTTGTAAATAGAAAGACCCACATATTTTAGGTTGCTGTATTCTCATTCTCCACTCTACTCGGAAGTTTTAGATGACATCATCTCTTCTGGCACGAAGAATACTATTTTAATTAGGATATTTAAGAGTTGGCGTTGGTTAAAAGGTTGAGTTAATTATGGGACCTTGATAATTCTTGGGAGATGAAATGACGGGCACATCCAGGAGGCCAGCAGCACCAGTGCAGCTCCAGAGACCATCTGCAGTGCCCAGCAGTATGGCCAGACGTCTACCTCTCAGCCCCAGATCCATGGGCTTGCAGTGCAGCATTGTTAAGTCTGGCTGTGGGACTTAAGAATGTCATTAAAGACATAAGAATGCCACAAGGTGCATGCTGTACTAGCTGAAGAGCAAGGTAAACTCTCACCCACTCAGCTGGGGGAAGACTCACAGGCCCAGATCTGTTCTCCATTTGCAGACATAGTTGCTTCCTTTTCTCTGTTGAAAGATGTTTTCTGGACACCGTGCAAGCAGCCAAGAACCCAGGGTTGCCACTCTTGACTTGAGGGATGAACCTAGTTCTAGACTTCAAATGAAATACTATGTGTTTGGAGATATTTCAAAAAAAAATTGAAAACTCAATTTATTATTTATGTAATATCCTTATGGCTAATAAAGACTAACAATTGCAAAGTACAGATTGTTACTTAGGCATAGACACAAACTCAGTATTTTAAAAGTAGTTCCTGTCTTAACAGCTAATTACCTTGTCAACTGTTATTACAGCCTTCCTATGTCAGGAACAGTAAAGGAATGAGCAAATAGAGCTTGGCAGATACCTCAGTGGAATACATGCCTGTTTGGCTAGCACAAGGTCCTGAGTTCGATCTGAAGTACCAAAATAAATTTTTAAAAAATAAATAAATAATAAATTAAAAAAATGTTTGTAAAGAAATGAGCAAACAAGACTAAAATATTTTCATTCTTGTAATTTTCCATCATAGCTTAAGGTTCTATAGGCATCTATAAACACTAAGAGTCAGAATATAATTTGCGAGATTGTAAGGAGTCTGGTGTGTTGGCTCAAGCTATAATTCCAGAACTCTGGAGGCTGAGACAGGAAAATTGCCACAAGTTCAAGACAAGCCTGGGCTGTGTAGTAAGTTCAAGGCCTGCTAGACCCTCAAACAAACTAACCAACAAGCAACAAACAACAAATCAGTTATATGGAGTATGGTGGTCACTTGACTTTTTCCACCTTTAGTAATAACTATATAAAATTGTGAGCTGGCCTGCCACAGGGCTGTTCCTGATGCTGCATAATGCTGCATTCCACGCTCTACTGCAGGATTTGCTATGATGCAGAACATTGCTTTTCCCCAACTACCATGACAGGAACTTATCTCTGACAGTCATCTCTGGAAACTTTGCCTCTTATCCTCCTATCGCTTCCTGCCCACTCCTACTACACAGTTCCTGTCACTGAAGAAAAGCCTAACAAATGTGTGATGAGTGAATGGGTGATGACTCAATGCCTGCACGATGATGTATATGAAAAAATTATATGAAATAATAAATTATTCACAGTCTCTTTGGCAGTTATTGAGCACTACTGCTTCATATATAATCCATAAAAGCTAAGTGTCAATGTCAGATAATGTATCTAAAAGGGAGTAAACAAAATAGATGTTCTTGGTTATACTTCATTGACATAATTTAGAAAAAGAAATGCCCTTATTATAATTAACAGTTAACTTTTTAAAGTTTGACTATCATAGCTTTTAGTTTTTATGTAAGATCCAAATACAAGCTTTTTTATTTTGCAAGAATTATCAGCTAAACATTGCCACTTTCGTTAAAGGTAGAAAATGATTATAAAGGGCTTAAGGGGAAGTCATAAAATATTTTTAAATACCATTGTCACATACTGAGTCCATTTTCCATGAGAATATTATTAGTAGCTTTCAAATTGCTCGTAAACCTGTATGTTTCTAATTAAAAGTCCATCAGAATGTCTAATGGCCAATCTACCACTCAAATTTAGCATCTTCTATGATAAATGTGCAATTACTTGAATGTGGGGATTCTAGGGAAATCTGTGCAGGCTATAATACTCACATAATGATGCCACATTTAGCCTCTGATAGCATCCTATTTAACTCAGGACACTGAAACCTATGGCAGTGAAAGAAGCAATTGTTTCATGAAGTTTAAACAAATGTTTCCAAAGCCATTGAAGAAGTTGGCTTTTGCCATCAGAAAACATTCTGGATTTGTCACATATTGTCCCTGGAACAGAGGCCCTGGTGAGATGTGTTCCCTTTTTTTTTTTTAACCACTTATCTGCACACAGAAATCTCATTCCAAAAAAAGCAAAAAATAGATAGATCTGTGATTGTGTTAGCTCTAACTGAAGGCTCTGGCCCACTATGTCATTCACAGATGAGAGACAGAGATATTTGGAAGTGGGTCTAGACCATGTGATCTACTGATGCTAAATGGCTCCCTCCCATCAAGTAATGAGCAAAGAGCTACTGCAGTTAACATATTCAAGACTTGAGTTATGTAGCTTTAAACATTTGTTCAGTCCTTAAGTAAGTGGTGTGGTAGGGAGCTCCTTTACTACTGGTCTTCTGCAGCCCACATTCAGGCCTCCATATCCACTACAAACACAATACACAGACACACCCATCCCATCCCATCCCATCCTATCCCATCCCATCCCATCACACTATTGCATGACATGCAACTATTTGTTTTTTTAAAAGCACTGGTTTTTCAGGTGCATTTTTGATAAACTATTTTGAAATGCTGCTCTCTGTTTTTTTTTTTTTTCATTTATGTATTTGGTACAGGGTATCACTACACAGCTCAGACTCATAGTGATCCTCCTGTTTTCAGCCTCCCCAGTGATGGGGTTACAGGCCAGCACCACCATGCCCAGTCTCAGTCACTGCCTCAGCACACCCCGGGGGGTGGGGTCAGCATGGCATGTGGAACCAGGAATCGAATCCTGGTCCCTGCACTTGCCAAAGCAGGTGCTTAGTCTGCTGAGCTATCTCACTGACCCTCATGGGCTGTATCCTTCATGACAGCCTCCCTCCATCCAAATTCTCTCCTCTCCTACCCGTACTTTTCCTCCTATTATACTTGCCCTTTGGTTCTTCTGAGACATAATAATTTTAGAAGAGAAATGGATAAGTTATCTATTACAGCAGTTCTCAGAACACTGCCATTAAAGCCATGTTAAGATCTTTAGACAGATGCCAGGAGCTAGATGCTGCTTTCATGCCTTAGGCCAATAAGATTAAATCAACCAACTGTAGTATCTGTAGTTTCTGCTGAAAAATACTCCCAATTTGCTATGTAAACCTAATTCTCAGATCATGATAGCATCCAAACTGGCAAAAAGAAATGAAACTAGTAGGCAAGAAGAGAAAATGAGGGAAAGAGAAAAAAGAGAAGAGGGAAGAGAAAATGGGAAGTAAAATTGTGAATAAACCTTTAAATAAAAGAAGCTTAACAGTGAAATTATTTCAAAAAATGCTAGCTACATTTCTGGAAAAAATGATAAAGGCTACATGAAGAGGATGGTTAAATTTTTAAAAAGAAGAATAGTCAATGAATGATATAAAAACAAACTGAAGAAGAGGAAACATCTAGAAATATGAAAAAGTCTGAGTACCAGATAGTTTTTGGAGATCTTGAGGTCAAGGAGAAGAGCATTATGCATGAGGATTTGGGATAACATTTCAACAAGTGCAGCATATCTGTAATAGCAATCTAATCTAATACAGTATGTGAGTTTAAGAACATAATATCCAACCTGTATAATTTATGTGATGACTAAAATAATCATGTTTGACATATCAAGATGTGTTTCTGCCTCATGTTACTGCATTTTTTTAAAAAAATTAATCAGCTACCATCTGTTGAATTTGTTGTGTTTATGACAAATAAAATGAAACTTAAGAATAGGAAAAAGTCACAAATTTCATCTTATCACAAATGATATCAACTGGCCTTTCAGGTTCAGTGCCTGTTGAATAGGTTCAACACTCATTTATTAGCAAATATATTTTTGTCTGTTTAATAGATATAGAAACATTTTCAAAAGATGCTAAGGAATAGAATGAAAGATAAACAAACAAACAAACAAACAAACAAAACACTCAGTAGATCTAACTTTTGCCTCATATATCAACATGAAGCATTTAGGTTAAGTGTCTGCTTGTCACTGAGTAACTACATTGTTCAGGACAGTTATTTCCCTGCACTAACTTGAGTTTCCTTATTAGAATGCTATCTATTTCTGACTTAACATGGTAATTGAAAACTCCCAGAAGCAGACACTGTGGTTCTCCATCCAGAATCCTGCCTTCTGAAGTTCTTTAGGAATAAGGCACTGCCTCTTCCTTCAGCTGTGGAGTGGTTCAACTTCTTAAAAGTGTCCCATTCTAAGAACTGATCTTGACAAAGAGATCCACCTGCCTCAAGAATAGGCTTCTTTCCTGGGAGTAACTGGTGTCCAATGAGTAGTGCAGTGGGAAATATAAGGCTAGGTCCTCTTAGCTCAATTCAGAACATCTCTACATGGCCATTTCAGCCCTTCAGTTCTTCATGGCATCAGCTGGGGCTTCTGGAGCCACTACAGCACAGTTTAATGTCTTCCAATCAAATTTGTTTTGGAAATTCCTTAGGTATTCTCTGACACTTCTGAGCCACAAAGCATGCCCCAGTGAACTTGATGCTCAATAAATGCCCATCTGAGTTCTGTTTCTTTAGGAATCTGATGCAGGGCAGACACTAAATATCTGTTACTTCTGTGAAAATAGCATTGAATCTGGGAGGAGAAATGTTTTACTCTGAAATGTGGACTGCCATTCTCAGTAACAAGGAATGATAAATCTGATACTATTTCTAATAATTATATTTGTAAAAATGCTAAATATTATAAAATTATTTATAAGGAATAAAAATTAGATAGGGTCATGTTAAGATTGCCATCATTCCTATAACAGTAAGAAGTATATATTACTCAAAATGTATATACTATAATTGTTTAAAAAAAGAATTGACTTTTTAAACTGTTTTCCTCACTAGAAAAAAATTTTTTCCCTTCACAATTTCATTCTTTTTATATGAATGAACATAAGCAAAAAGTAACACTCTTGGCCCCATGTAGTTTTCAAAGTCTGCAGCATCTAGTTGTCACTTGTGTGTATAGTGGGAGGATTAGTTATTTGAAGGGACTGGCAGCAAGACTAAAAATTATAGACAGAGGGCTATAAAAATGGAGACAAACTATGCAAAACTATGAACAAACATTTTATTAATAGTAAAAGTGGTAAAATATTCTTAAGAACCAGAAAATATAGCTTATTACAAATAGGAAAAAAGTGCCAAAATAATTTTTTAAAAAACGCCAGGGTTAGTAAGAAAAAAAAAGTTAACCCAACATAACCAATGCCATTGTGTGACACTTTGTGGTCTCATAAAGATAAAGTTGTATCTTTTTCCCTGAATTTGACTCTTTTTCACTGAAAGTTTCTTTCAAGAACTTTAAATTTAGATTCTTCCCCAGTTCATTTCTTCTAAGTCTCTATTGTTTTTCCACCTACCATATAAATAAGTATCTACCTGTCTAGTACTAAGGCTTTCTAGTAGGATTAGCCAATACACTTCTCTCTTATTGGATTATCTCCCCTGTTCACTTTAGAGCCTTTCCTGCATAAGTCAATTTTTCTGTATTATTAAAATAAACCATCAGAGAAATCCTAAACTGAAACTGACCTGTGAAAGGCAATTGGCAGATAGACAAATGTTCTGTAACAAAAATTTCATCACTTCCTCCAAGTTCAGGAATGAAATATCTCCCAGACAAAAGTACATGTTTCAGAGGTACCTCAATCTTGGCCACCAGGGCCTTGTGGATTCTGGTAAAGTGGCAACAGCTGATTCAGTAGCTGTGGAATGACTCTGCCTCTAATCCATGTCAGGGTAGCGGAGGAGCTTATTTACAGTCTCTTGCTTTGGTACTGTTTTCTGTTTACTTCTCCAATTTTAGGCCCTGGAACAATGTTGAACATAATGTCACTGGCCCTGGTGCCAGGCAGGATCAGGGGCTCTGGGATATTTACAGTTTCTCTTCTTCTGCTTCCATAAAAGAAATGGACAGGCTGAATGAAGAAAATCAAGGACCAGCTGGCTAAAAACACAACTGGCAGCAAGACACTTGGGCCTCTTCCAAGAGCTAGTGTTTAAAGAGAGGCCATTTAAACAGCAAATTCCAACTATCACAGTAACTGCTCAGAACACTAGCCGTAAGAAAAAGCAGTAAAACCTTAATAAAAACAATTGTCCTTTCAAAAGTTTGGAAACTGTTACACGCATCCTTCATCCTAAAGAATTTACTAGTCTTGGAGTCAGTGCCTTCAAATAACTAATCCTCCCGCTATACACACAACAAGTGACAACTATATGCTGCAGACTTTGAAAACTACATGGTGCCAAGAGTGTTACTTTTTGCTTACGTTCATTCATATAAAAAGAATGAAACTGTGAAGGAAAACAAGAAATGATGTAAGAGTTTAGACGAAATAACCTGGAAGCCAGCCTGACAAACCAATTTGAGAGGTCAATATATTAGAAGGTTAACTGACAAAGAAATATTTTTGTTGGTATTACTCTAACTTTCAAATTAAAGAAAAAAATGCTATAATTTTCCTGGGGAAGGGGTAAATAACAGTGAAGCATTAGAAATCTAGTAGACAAATACTAGATTGTTTTTCCGGTTAGGCTCAGATATGGGCAAACATGAGCTGGTAATTATTTAACCCTATAATCTCTGTTGGGTGCCAAATCAAGAAATGTACTTAGCACCATATTCAGAGAGATAAATCTACAAATAAACAAACAATAGTGTACATCATGAGATCATCATTTTTTTGCACATCCCGGGAGATGAATTTGAAAGTAATTTATCAGGGCTGTGCCTGTTTTTATATAAACATATGCATGCATAGACGATTAAGGAAAGAAGTGAAGGAGGAACCCAAAGAAAAAACCAAGGGGGCCGGCCAGGTAGGGGGGTCCACGGAAGGTCTTTGATGCCATAATCCTGGAAATGAATAAAGCTGGTAGTCTGAGACCCCCTAGCAGGCATTACCTCGATATAGGGCACTATCTTGCAGGAAAGGTCCTCCAGCAGCCACTTCTTGGTCAGCTCGTGAAAGATGACAAGTGGAAGGCAGAAGAAGATAATGAGAAAGTCCCAGAAGGCCAGGTTGGCCAAAAGGGAGTTGGAGATGCTCCGCATGTAGTAGTTATGACACACGATGCACATAACCGCCAGGTTGCCGATGATGCCAGTGCCAAAGATCACTACTGATAAACACATGACAGCGTAGGCTCCATAGGACTCCTGGGTCAGTGGGTAGAAAGGGTTCTTCAACCTCACACGACGGTTGGTACTGTTTCCCCGGCGAGGATCCCCGCGGTCCTGGACATCCTCACCTGAGGATCCATTCTGGGCTAGCGCCCTGCCAGGGGGTGCAAGAGTTCGACCTTCGTGCCCGGCGGGTCCACTCACCCACTCCAGTGAGGGTTTGTGGTGGGAGTTCCTGAGTTTTCCGTCTTTCCTGGGCCAGTAAAAAAGATCGCTGGCTCCCGGTTCCGCTTTCACATTCTGCCCCTGACTGTGCCAGGAAACGCTAGCACCTCTGGAACTCCTGTCTTCCTCTGAGGTTTGAAGGAGGAGCTGGAGGGCTACAGGATCCTCTCGCCCTAACCTTCCAGGGCGCTCCTGACCCCGGGAACCTCTCTTCCTCCCGGCGCCAGGTTGAGATCCCTGGGGCCTGGCTACCGTCGCCTCCGCCCCGGAGCCCGCACCTGGGTCACCGCCCATCGCTGCCGCGAGGTCCCGGGAGGGCGCTACGCGCACCTCCGCCTCTGGCTGCGCCCCGGGCTTGCGGACTCGAAGAACATCTCTTGCAGAACTTCCTGGTCCCCAGGCATCCCTGTAGCGGCGCTGGATCAGAGCAGGTGAACAGCTCTCCCCCAGACAAGTCTCGTTTCTGGGAGCAGGAGCAAGACCGAGGGCGGAGGAGACTGAAATCTTGAGCAACAGCAGAAGCAACAGCCGCGACGCGCGAGCCAGGAGCGCGCCCCGGTCCCTCATGGCTTGAGGAGGGCGCCCCCGCAGCTGGGCTGTAGTTGGGAACCTACACCTGCTGCCTAACTTGCTGCGGTCAAACACATGTCATCTGCGCACCCATGCCTGGCAGCGGGCAGCTGGAAATGGAGAAGAGCAGGGGACGGTCCTGGGGTCACACCCACTCTACAAGCCTTCCTCTTTCGGCGTCCTGAGCATTTCTCAGTCAAATCCAATCCAAGCTCTTTGTACCCACAGGGTCAGAAATGGTCTGAGTGGCTGACCTTGAAAAGTTGCAACCAACACCTGATTGGTGATTAATGTTGCGATTGGGCGAAATCCGGACGAAGTCCCGCACTCCTCCCTGGCTTTGGGTAGTGGTTGCCTTCTTAATAACAGTTGCGCTGCCTATTTACATCCTCTCGGTACTGCTTCATCCAGTGCCAAGCCGACGTCTCTGGAGAGAAAAAGAAGTAAGTCCCCCTCCCCCAGACGAGTGGCAGTCACAATCCCGTTCCCTGATCTCGGGAAACAGGTTGCAGTCAGACGCAGGGCTGGTGCGCCGGGAAAAGTCTTGACCCACCCAGCCCAGTTTCTTTAAAGGCTACCGATGCCAAGAAGCCACCTTCTAAACCCACGACCACCGTCAAAGTAGTTCGTCCACCAGCTCCAAGATGACGAGGGGGTGGCACAGGCTGTGGGGTCCAGAGCCCCTGCGGAGATGGGACTCTACGGTACCAGCGAGGGAAGAGGGAGCTGCTCCTCGGCGAGAGCTCGTCGCCCGCACCGCGGGGACCGGCGGAGCGCGTGGTGCCTGGAACCGGCGCGGGCGAGGCGCTGCGCGGCCGGGAAGGGGAGGTGGCCCGGCGGCTCCAGCCTCTGCGCGCGCCCGCGAGCCCGAAGCTCCGCTCTTTGCCTCCTCCCTCTTCTCCTCCTCCTCCAAGGCGAGATTCCGGTTTGTGGGGAGACGGGATCCCCTGGTGGTTTACCACTCACTAAACCCACTCACGTTTCATTCACTCCATTTAGAGCCGCGAGGGAAGGAGGGCAGGCTGGCTGATGGGCGGGGGACGAGCTCTCCAGGTTAATCCCCAGAGGGAGCAACCGGTCCAGCTGGTCCCCGGGCGGGGATGAAGGGGCGGGGCTGGGATGGGGTACAGGGAAGAGGCGGGAGAAAAAGGGGGACCCAGGAGAAAAGAAAAGCATGAGACCCGCGCGTCGTCCTCGGGTGACCAGCGAGAGCCGTGCGCATGCTCAGGCCTTAGACACCAGGGAGTGTAAAGTGAGGCGTTCAACTCTTCAGATAGTCCGGGGGCTGAGACGGGAGCTGAGAGAATTCTTTCCTGGAGAGAATAGGATGCAAAATAAAATCAGCCAGAATGTACCTTTGCCTTTGCCACTGACTTAGGGTGCATCCTTCCAGGGGTTACTTCCAGTTTTGATTGGTGAAGTCCTGAGAAACGACAAAAGGGGGAAATTCACTTGGACAGAACCCCCTCGTCCCCAAGCCATGTCCTTCCAGCCTTTAGACTATATTCATCAGTCTATCATAGCTGTCAGGATGTAGGTGATGGACAAATAGCAGACAAACTAGTTAGGAGAAAATGATCGAAGATGTGATACACAGGTCTAAAATGAAAAAAATAAAGGCAACACATGTATAGCTACAAGGGAAAGGGTACGGAAAATACGTCAAATGTGCCTTTCAAAGGATGTTTGGAGCCTGATTGGATCTTTGTGAACATGGAAGTTTGCTGATGATCTTGAAATAGAAAGAATAACGTGGGTTACTCAGGTGGTCGCGTTGCAATCATAAGGTTCCGTAGGGGTAGGAGGCAAGAGCCTCTATGGGCAATGTGAGCCGTTTGGGGCAGCAGGAAGTAACCGGGAGCACAAGACCCTTGCCATCTGTTGAGATTCTGACTTTTGGAACTATACATTTCTGTGCGTATTTGTTTGTTTTTGGTACTAGGAATCAGGCACAGAACCTCCTGTTTGCCAGGCGGGGGCTGTGTTAATTGAGCTATAACTCCAGCCTCATTTGTGTTGTCTTAAGCCATTAAATTAGTGCTCACTGATTTCAGCAGCAGTAATATACAGACACAACTTAATGTAAAAATGTACACATTAAGGACAGTTTTACAAGAAAAATACAAATTGCTGAAAAATAGCTCAGGAAGATTTTTAGAAACTTAAGTAAAAATTACCACATTAAATAAATTAAATCATTTGTCAAGATCTATCCAAGAAACCACCAGGCCTTGACATAGTTCAAGGAATGTATGTCTATAGAAAGCGAAAGCTGCCTAATTCATACAATGAAACCAGAATAAATTTAATTTCAAAATAAAAAAAATTGGTTAATAATTCATTCATTTATACCTTCATTTATTCATCTATACACATAATTTATCTCATATTAAATCATTAAAGAAATACTTTTCTGTAGTTACTTAAAGTAGAACAGTAAATAAGATAAAATTTTGCTCTCACAATTTATAGTCTCCTGGGAAAGTCAGGCACGGAACAAATAAATAAATAATATGTATTATGACAGATGATAAGTGCTGTGAGGAAAAGGACTGAGAGAAGAAACAGAATAATAGGCTGGCAGATCCCCACCACAGGAAAGCCACCAGGGTATTCTATCATCTTTCAGAACTTTCATAGCTACAGTGTAAAAAAAAAAAGAAACTTTTATTGTACAAGATACCCAACTAGACCAATGAGATAGGACAGAAAAGAATAAAATATGTGTAAACTTATGTGGGAATTTTATAAAATAAGCGAACTGACATATAAACAGTTGTAAGAGTTGAACCAGTCAATAAATGATGCAAGAGAAAAAAATGGTACGAAAAAATGTACTAAGTTCACCTCTTTACACTATATATAAAACCAAGTTCAGACTGAAGATGAAAATTAAGAATTTAAAACTTTGAGGAATAAGTTGGGGCTAATATAATTAGGATTTTTGAGTAGAAAATATTTCCCCAAGTAAGACTCAAAGAGAAAAAGAACAAAAGACCATAGTGATTAGTAAGGATATCTTAATGTTGTATGTTTCTGAACCAATAAAGAAACTACAATCTAGTAACAGGTTGGAACCAGGCTGTAATATGAAAGTATAGTGAAATCTAGTGCCTCTAATTAGGGAAAGAAGAGCCTGTCTTCAACTGGCCTTCTGAACCACAAAATAATGATGTGGTGCAAGTCTATAACTGTAACAAAGACCTTACGAAATTAGTATACAATGCACTTTTTCCGGAGCTGAGTTGTTACAAGTTGTAACAAATGGTAGTGTTTCCTGAATGGGCTTCCAAAGATGGTTGTCCAGTCATCCTGTATCTAATCATTCAGGGTTTGGGGACATATGTATTGAAATCTTAAGTTACAGCTCAGTGGCACAGCTCCTGTGTAGCAAGCTCAAGGTCCTGAGTTCAATTTGCAGTACAAAGAAAGAAAGAAAGAAAGAAAGAAAGAAAGAAAGAAAGAAAGAAAGAAAGAAAGAAAGAAAGAAAAAGAAAGCTGTGACTGAGAGAAGCAGGTGTCTTGGAGAACCTAGAAATTGTGTGGCCTTAGGATGATTTACTATTATTTTTATCTTTCAAATAAGCTATATCCCACAGAACTCTTTATAATTTTAATCTTAGTCTGTAACCCAGACAGAAAGATTGGCATCCAATGCCTACAAAAACAGGTTTAAACATGAAAAGCAAGTTGAAAATTTCTAGTGGAAAAGTGATGGGCAGAGAATGAGACCAGAATTTCACCAAAGAGGAGATACAAATGTATTAGTCATTTTTCTGTGCCTGGGACAAAATAACAGCACAGGCAACTTAGAGGAGGAAAGGTTTGATTGGGCTCTCTCCAGGGGGTTCAGTTCATGGTGAGATGGCTCTAAGGAGAAACCTAACAGTGAAAGAGAGAGACCAGAAAGCCTTCTGGTGGTAGCTAGGAAGCAGAGCGAAAGGAGGACCTAGACCAAGGAAACACCCGCTCTAATATCACATTCTGCGCAAATGACAACCCCAGGATCTAATCATTTCTAAAAGCCCCACCTCCAAATACATAAACTTGGGAGGGAGGACATTTCTTGTTGTTGGAACAGGGTTTCTGTATATAGTTCTGGTTGGCTTTTACCTCACCATGTAGCACAGACTGACCTTGAACTCCTGATGCTCCTCTCGCCTCAGCCTTCTGGATGCTGGGTTCAGATACATGGGCCACCAGGCCAACTGAGAGGACATTTTTCGATCTAACTCATAACACCAGATGACCAATAAAATGAGAGAGAAGACCCTGAATCTCACAAATAAATTAATCTCACAATATCAATTTCACAAAGTAAAACACTGATGAAACTGTACTATCTAGGAGAATGAAAGAGGGTTATATTCAACTGCATGAAAGGATAGAAAATAAGAACTCTCTTGCTCTGTTGGGGAAGGAAATAATAGGTCAATACTTTCAAAGCGTTGAAAGTTTATGTTCTATGAACCCGAAATGCTGCTCATAATTATAAACCCTTGCAGAGCTCCTGGATGTGGTGCAAGGAACCTCCACACTTGCTTTTAGAAAGAAAAGGGGATAGAAACAATATAAATGCCAGTCAGAGCAGGAATAAAAAAGATAATTACATTGTATTCCAAACCCAAACAAACTAGACTTGTATGTTTCACCCAGACTAAATGACAGAATTACAAACCTCACAGGAAAAAGCAATTTACCTCTACTGTGCCCCTGTTTGTGCAACTCAAACTACACAAAAACCAAGTTACATAATATGTCATAGCATCTGAATGGAACAAATGGAAAACATCAACTCCAGAATATTAATCATGTTATGAAACAGAGGAATGGAAATGAGACAGGAGGAAGCTTGCATTATACCTTCAGTGTTTTGATTCTTTTCTAAGAATCCAGGATGAGGTGGGGACACAGGCCTGTAACCCTGAAGGCTGATGCAGGAGCACTGCACAAATCAGCTCAGCCTGGGCAACATACAGACTTAGCAAGACCATGTCTGAAAATTAAAAAAGAAAAGTCCTTTTGATGTAGCTTAATGCAAAAGTCCTGAGTCCCATTCCACCCCCACTCCAGGGAGGTACAGAAAGAACCCTAGATTAATTCAGAACAGTTGGAAAAAGTTTTTAAAATGTTGATATTCCTTCTTCCCTTATTTTATTAGCTTGCAGTTTGCAGTAGGCGTGTTGCTACTGTTCTATCCTTTGTACTCTGGAAATTTTAAATGTAATACTTATTCCCACCCCTATCCAATCACACTCAGAGGAAGAAGAATCAATTTTGAACAGGAAAAACACCTTTCTATCCTTTCTAGATGCTCCTCTGAATGTGTCATTCTGGACCTGAGCTGAGTGTAATTCTGAAATCACTAGGATAATTCACTGGAGATACCAGCTTCAGAGAACAGCTTACCAAACTGTCCTAGGTGCAGTTGGCTGGATTTGTTTGATGTGATACTCTGTATTCAAAGTAGCCTCCACAGTCTTCACAGGGACACCTTGCTTTTGGAAGGCAGCAACATGTTGGATCCTTAAGTAAAAACTTACTCTGAACATGGAAAAAAACAACCAAGACAACCAACAAAAAAAACGAAAAAGAAAAAAAAAAAAAAAACAGTGAGTGTCAGCCACACTGTTAGAGCCTAGCACAATTATTTTTCTTTTTATAAGTACAATTTTTCTCATTTTTAAAACAAGGATACTCACTCCTGCTCTCAGCTCTGCCTACCTAAGACATCATTGTAAGCAGATACAAAGGTTTCATGAAGTGTAAAATATTAATTGCTTAGTTCAACTACTTGTGGTTTTCAGCAAAAACTAAATGCCTTTAAGAATGTGCAAGCCTCAAAGGAAATTATGCTTAATAAATAAAATTCTAAATAAATTTATGTAAAAATGTATAATGTATTCACCATAAAAGAATAAATGTCTTTTAAGTCTTTTCCTAAACTTATCTTGCATTTGCCATAATTTTTAAATAGAAATGTTCATACTCATCTACTTCTATAGTTTTTACTTTAAAAATATACATCAAAAAGAAGTTAGCTAATCATTTTCTTTCTATTCATCTACTCACAAAGAACAGATTTAAACATGGGTTCTTCTGGGTCAGCATTTCACACGGTTTGTATTACATAACATTGATTTTTCTTTATGCAAAGGGAACATGTATATTATTGCCTGTCTTGACATTTCTGTGCATTTGGTGCACTGAAATAAGACATATTGCATGTTAAAAAAAATGACCATTTCAAGTCTTAAAATGCATCATTTAACAGAAGAAATTTTACCCATCAGCCAATTCACATCTCAAACACTTAAAGACTTTTCTTTTTACCTTCAGGGAATTCAAAAGGACCATATTCGTAAAAAAAAAAAAGTATGGTTTACAACCAATATATTATTATTTTCTGATACTCAAACCCCACCTTTTTTTAAACAGTTCTCTGCTGCAAACCTCTCATTCCCTAAATTTCTGTTTTTGGATTTCCTCTATGCCCTACTCTGTCTTATACACATGAGAATCTAACTAGATTAAATAGGAGCAAATGGTACTGTTAAGACTATGACATCAAAACACAAACAAAAGTTTGACTATGACATCAAAATGGTTATGTCTATCTCCAAAAATAAATATCAAAATCAAAGTATTGAAATTTAAAAATGACGGCCTGCCAAATAGCTCAGTGCATTAAAGTGCCTGCAAGCAGGAGCAGGGGCCAGAGGTTCGTCCCCAGTCCTGCCCTGCCAGCCCCTCCCCCTCCCAGGGTGCACTGAGACTGCAATTGAGACTTGGTGTGGTGGCGGGTGCCTGTAATCCTAGCTCTTGGGAAGCTGTAAACCGGCAGATCACTACAAGTCTGATCTAGTAGTGAGACCCTGAACACCTTGTAGACCCTTCCCTTAAAACAAAAGTATACAGAGAGGTTATGGTTGGCATTATCATTACAACAAAGTGGCCTATGAACGTAGAAAATTTTGAATGTTAAAATTAATACCATTTTAAGACTTGACTGACAGCAATCAAAGTTTGGTACTCGGGAGTTCTACTAGAAAGTAGAGTCCTTTAGAGACAGGGAAGGGGTTGGGGCAGAGGAGGGCAGGAGAGTTGAATACTGAAGAATAAAGTAATTTCAATGCATGTACCAGTATAGCTGAATAGACTCCCTGATTCTCTATCACTGCTACTTCTACTACTACTACTAGGCTATTCTTTTCTTTTCTTTTTGCAGAATCAGGGATTGAACTCAGACCCTAGCGCTTGCCAGGGAAGTGCTTATTACACTAAGCTACCTCCCTGGCCTAGGCTATTATGTTCTAGTGTTTACATTTTTAGATTTCCATTGCACCCATTCTGTGCTGCTCTATGAAGTGTTTTTTCTAGGACTATTTTTCTGCTCCCTTTTTCATAATCAGTGTCCTTCCTAGAATATTCAGCCTTAGAAACTGGAATCTTCTGCTTAGACTCTCAGACAACAAGTTGATTTCTTCTCTTATGTCAGAGACACAATATGTTGCAATATGAATGAGGACATTAATGTTCCATCTTTTAAGAAAACTCCTCTGGTGACTGCAAGAGTCCAAAGGGCGACCCCTTATGGACAATATAGGGTGGAGCAGATTCCTTTCCATGATTTCTAGATATTGAGCCTACTAGAGAGAAAAAAGAATCACTTGACCCCTGACTAGACTTCCTTCACTGTAAATATCAGACCTCATGAATGAATTTTATTTGTAAAGTAAGGGAATTAGACCCTAAAAAGAAATTAAATCCAGTACAACATATTTATTTTATAAATAGGGAAACTGATCTAAGTGACTGAGGTTACTTGTACTATATTATATAGTTCAGCAGAAGTAGTGTAGGGGAGCAGCAGTTAGTGAGAAGTTAAGAGAACTTTCCTGGATTCAGGGTACAGAGACAGATATTGAAATACAAAGAAGAAAACTCCACCTTGCTAATAAAGCATTGACACCAGCCAAGATTGGGAGAAGAGAAAAAGGATGTCACCATGGACTTAAGAACAATTCAGTGTTACTACGAATAGGGTTAATTTCTCTCTCTCTCTCTCTCTCTCTCTCTCTCTCTCTCTCTCTCTCTCTCTCCTTTCTTTTTTCTTTTTCTGTGGTACGAGGGATTGAACTCAGGAACCTGTGCTTGCCAGACAGGTACTTATTCTATTGAGCTATCTCCCCAGCAAAAATTTTCATCATTTAAAAGTTTTCTGTCTGTGGTAGCTGTCATATGTCAATTTGACTGAAGAACCATCTAGAAAATTATTGGGTTCAAGTGTGTCCACAGAGGATTAACACACTTGACTGATGGGGGAAGACCCCAACCTGATATAGGTGGCACCAAGTTCATAGGTTGAACAAAAATAAAAAGAGTAGAAAGTGTTCCCCTTCCTTCAGGGCTCTGGGGTCTTCACCAGTTCACCACTTGCATCTTTGCATGTTGTTCTCCAGCTTTTGGTCCTCACTCACCTGCTGGATGGCCACTGGAGCTCAGTTCTGATTCTGTAAGCCTACTAATAAACCCCTTCTATAACTGCATATAGATTCAGTGTGTCCCTCTAGGGAACCCTAAGTGATCCACTCTCTTAGCTTTTACAGAGTTGCTCAACTGTGATATTAGTTGGATCACTATTGCATTTTAAATCTGATAATCTATCAGTATAAATTAATCTCTTTCTTCAAGAATAATGCCAGGGAGATGGCTCAGTGAATAAGTGCTTCCCTGGCAAGTGCAAAGATCTGAGTTCAATCCCCAGTTCTGCCAAAAACCAACCAAGCAAAAAAGAATAATGCCTGCTTTCTCTGTGCTACCTCCTTGTTTTGAGCACTAGATAGACATGGTGAGCAAAGCAGTTGTGGCTTATGTTCTGAAAGAGCTCACATTGTAATAGAGAAGTCAATTAAGAGAAAAGAAATTTTACTAGTTTATCTTGCAAAAAATTACCTGTTTAACAGGAGTTGTAGGAAAGACCTAACAAGATCTTACATAGTTGGAAGATGGGGTCAAAGTAGACAAACTTAAGGAAGAAAGTTTTGCACTGAGGCGTGTGAGTAAACAGGGGAGGCCAGAGCAGAAAGGGAGACTTGGGCTAACAAATGATACTGGGAAAAAGCTGAAATGATACTGGGAAAAAGATGAAATGCAGCATGACAGACTTGAAAAGGTAGAAGGAGCGTGGAGGGCCTGGGAACAGTATTGACAGTAGAAGCAAGAGGAAATGGCTTAGAAAATCAAGAGAGGGAGGCTTTACGAATGGGTGCAGAAAATGCAGTCCAAACAGAAGCACTAGTTGCTGCAAGGTCCTGCAGAATGTGCTGGGGAGACATAGGGTAAAGGGTAGTGCAGAAAACTGATCAGAAACATGGTCCAGCCTTTGTCTCTGTTTTCTTCTTCCACAAAATGTTTTCCTTTCTCTTCATCCCACCTTGTTTTGCATCTCAAATATATGATAAAACACATGTGCCAAAGTTTTATGCATCAAAATGTCAGTCATTAGAAGATAAAGAAAAGCCTTTTCTTTAGTTTCAGTACCTCAGGAAGGGATCCAACATGGTCAGATGACCATAAGTGGGCTTCTCACTTGTGGTCAGAGAAAATGTGCAAATTGAAATAGCACCCAGCTTTCTGGGATATCTCAGCTACACTATGCAGACAAGTGAGTTCACAAAACAATTACACAGAATTTTCTCAGCGTGAGAAGAGGCTCTCAGCAGGAAGAGCCATGTGTGAACTTCCTTGACTCAGAGCATTGTTGTAATGATCAAAGGGTGTGTACAATAAAAGAGCAGTGACACACAATCATACAGTCAGTGCTCAGTAAGAGACTGTTGTGTAACTCACTTATTTTTGGTCTCTTAAATAGCAACAAAAAGTCATACCAAGAACCCCTTTTGTCATTTAGCACTAACAAGAGGCTGAGACCCACTTTCTCCAGGCCAGCTTTTCTGGGAAGTGCACACACACCAAGAGTTTGGTGTCCTAATCTACCAAATTGACCAAAGATTGGCCGGTTAATCCCATCTCTGAAACTTTTCCACCTGGAAAAGAAACAAAGCCCATGAGGAGCAGCTCTACGGGAGCTGGGAGTTTTAGACTAGATCTGGGAGGTTTTAGTAATGTGTTTGAATAAAGATGAAGACACACAGGAAGAATTTAGAGTTAGGAAGAAAAATGCAGGAGTTTCCAGAAGAGCAACCAACCAGGTCTCCAGAGAATGGCTCTGTGCCTGACATCCAGTGGTCTCTCAGTCCCTAACTTAGGTTGAACTATGGTTTAATTACTTGTGATTGACTATTCCTTGCGCACAGGTATCTTATTACATTTTTACCTACTCCAACTCCCCAAATTAAGGGGAAAAAACATTTTAAATAGTAACACTACAATGACTAATAAGCAGCGCTTAAAACCTCGCTGAAAGACAAGTAGATTCTTAACATGTGGCAGAGTTTCCACAATATGGAAAGCTCTTATAGCTCTTGAAGTTTTTAATCTGTGGGAAATTTTTGCTTGCTTTTAAGCAACAAACAGGAATATTTTTTGTCTATAACCTATGTGTGCTTTCATACATGAACAGACTTTCTCCTAAAAAAAGAAGAAGCAGAGAAAGAAAGTGATACATTTGCACACCTCCACCTGGTAATTTGTCAAACAGCAGTGTGCAACACAGCCTTTCCAGGGATCTGTTACAGGAAAGTGAATTACATCTTCCCTCTCTTGCCCAGACTGACCTGGAAGAACATATGTACATAATGAAAAAATCTATACCTGGGCTTTTTGGTTCTGAAGAACAGTTTTGCCTGACTCTTGATAACACGAAATATGGAAGTTGGCTTCTGAAAGTACTTCTCCTCTCTGGGTTTGAGATGAAAAGGAAGGAAGCAAATAAAATATTTAAGAAAGACCTGTAAAACTGAAAAAAATGATTAAAGGATCTAGCAGCTAGGGTCCAGCAAATGCTTCTCTTGGATCTTTGACAAAGCAAGTCAAACCAAAGCAGCATCGTTTTGTCTTTCTCTTTGTTTCATTGCATTATTTTATTTTATTTTTCAAATATTTGACTGATACACAAAGCTGTACATATTTTTTCAGGCCATGTGATGTTTTGATACGCAGAGACAGCATGCAGTATTCAACTTAGGGAAAATATTTCTATCTATCTTCATTAATGTTTATGATTTCTGTATGTGAAAACATTGAAAATCCTTCTAGATTTTTTAAATATACAGTATCTTTTCATTGTCCATAGAAACATGATTGTACAACAGCACACCGAGAATTTTTTTCTCTCTCGTGGAACCAAAACTCGGTACACACTGATCCCCCTTTCCCTGCCACTTCCTCCCCCATAGGTTCCAATCTCTGCCTGATGGCTCCTACTCTCAACTTCTGTAGCATCCACAGATGGGTGAGATCATGTAGCATTTCTGCCTGGGAAATTCTTAGTCTGAGTTATTTATAATCTAAAACTGGACTTCAAAATGATACATAGTTTTGGGGCAAAACTGCTGCAAGGCACTTTTATTTCTAACAAAGTCTATAATTCTTTTAACTTCAGATACTATTTTGACAAAAACAATGCAGAATTTTGTTGCTTGGGGATTACCGCAATTTGGATGAAGTGTTGACTTGATTGGCAGTGGGGTTGCTTGGGTTAACTCGCGCAGTTCAGAAGCTTAAGTGACTCCGTTCTCACTTTGCAAGCATCGGAGCCTGTGCAAGACACAGTGTGAGTGCCACACCCACCAGAAGACAGCCACATACAAGATGAGAGAAAGAGACTTGCTGCCCCCTTGTGCTTTTGCTTTTTCTGTCTTCTGGTGCCATGAAATGCTGCCTCTCTGCTGTGTTGCACCCTGCTCCGGAGGCAGCTGATTATAAACAGAAGTGTCTCCAAACCATGAGGTTAATAAGCCTTTCCTTCCTTACTTTTGGGTGTCAGGTATGTTGTCTCTTCAGTGAAAGACAAGTGAGAGAGAGGTCCGCTCTGAAGGACGGGCAGCACTCATATCTGGGTGAGTCCAGGTGCGTCCTGGAGGTACGGCCTTCGGATCTAGTTCTGCTCCTCGAAACTTCTTTGCCGGGATTGTTCTCTTGCTGCCCTTCCAGCCACCATGAACTCCAAAGCTTCCCTCTGCCAGGCCCTTCCATGTAGTGCCTCCGTCTTCAGTTGGCCACAGACGGCATCCCGCGAAACCAAGAGCCAAACCAAGTCTCTTTCCTTGTAAGCTATGAGTGTTGAGTATTCTGTCTCAATGATGGGAAGGCTTACTAACACAAAGACGTGTTGTTGATCTTTTGTGATTGCTTATATAGAAGCTGCTGTGATTTTATTTTTATTTATTTATTTATTTTGCGGAACCAGGGATTGAAATGAGGATCCCACACTTGCCAGGGAGCTGCTGTGATTTTAATAATTAATAATAACATAATGAAAGATGTTTGAAATTTGTCACTGTAGGTGGGGAAAATATGCTGGCTGTGGTGGCAGTCAGAACTTGTGAGGCTGAGGCAAAAGGCTAGCCTGAAAAAAATAGTGAGACCCTGTCTCAGAAATGAAAACCCAGAGTATATCCACTTAGGAAGAAAATACTCCACCCCCAAGCATCACATAAGCCAAAATGACTATGCTTCATTCAAATATCTACAAATGTTGTAATACTGAAAAGATACCTGGATTATAATCCTGACTTTTCTAACTACAGAGCATGTTCATCTTCCTTGACTATAATCTTTCTCTATTTGTATACCTTTATCTGGAGATGATTAAGGTAGTATTGAGCATACGATATTAAAAATACCAATTGTTATACTGGTGTTCAAATGATTTACATATTAATGGTTTCTATCCTTTAAAAAAAAGTTTTGTAGGGGTCATTTAGGGAACAGATGGGAATCTAGAAACTAGTTTTAACTACAACATTGACATTAATATTCATGAGTTATAACGAGAAAAATTGATCATTATAAAAGCATAGAATAATATTTTATGTATCACATACAACATTAGCTAAAAACATGGACTATGTTTAAAACTATTGTATCATTACTAGTTGATACATGAAAGGACCCTGAAGATATAGACCAAAGGCAGAAATGATTGAATATTTGTAGCACTATTCCAGCTGATGCATTGTGTATGTGTGCTATTTTCAATTTCCAATAATAAGCATGCCATCATTGAAATAAGGAAAATGCAAATATTTGCAAGAAAATTGTTCAGTTAGCATCAACGAAACTGTCGCCTTGCCCAGGAACAGACAAGCTGCTCAGCAGCAAGTGCAGGCACTCATGCGCCCCACCTTCTCCTTCAACCATGTTGCATGCCAGTGTCAAAATCAGTTGTGTTTCTTTCTTTACCTGTGAAACCCGGTTGTACCTGTCACTGAGATTATGTAAATTGCTATTCATAAAGAGAGATGATGCAGTTATGAAAATAAAGTTGTTCTTTATATGTTTCATAAACATTGCTAAATTAGATGTCAGAGATAAAGCTATAAAATATTATGATTATATTTTTATAATTTATTTATTTGTTTATTTTTTAATCAATACACTGCACATTGTTATCTTCTTAGTGGCTATCCATAAAACAAGAAGCAAACAGGATAACCTGTCCAAAATCTTCTTACTGAGTTAAGCGAAAGTAGCTGTATATCTATCCTAACGGTTAGATATACTTTATAAAGCATTAATTTCTGACTCTTGTCCTATAGGACAGAAACATAACTATGTCATGAGAGGGGTTTATAGGAGAACACACTCACTCAACCAGCAAGGCTAGTGTGTTCTTGGTCTGATTTCAGAAGTCTGGTGACTAAATAGCAGTAATATAGCTTTCAATTTAAAATAAAAGCTCGCCACTTTTAATAGTTCCTCTCTATCAGTAGATATGTAACAAATTAGAAATTCCAATAAAATCACATGAGAAAACTTCTATTATCAATTTATTTACATGCCAGTGTGTTTAGCTAGAGCCTCTTTCCTATGATTGCTTCTATTTAAACCTCAAACCCTTCCATTCCACCCAATCCCTTTCTTAATGATCAACAAGATGTAGCTATTTCAAATTATAATAATCTGAAAGAAAATCATCTGGAAACAATTATATGTACCCATTAGCAAATCTATGGTCAATCCCTTCTAGTGTTCTAATTATTGTCCTGTCTTTTCTATAGAGAATTCATCACTTGGTTAAATATCCTCATTTATACAACTGCGTGATTCCCACATACAGCATAAGATCATTACTGTAGTTTATTGTTGTTTAACAAATTAAAACATATGTCTCAACCAAATAAAATAATGTGCTACTAAATAAAATGATTTGTGAAGGAAAAAATTACATACATATACTACTATTTTAAGTAGTATATTAATTCAACAAATATTCATTATTTTATGCAAAAGACAGAGCAATGTAGTTATATAAAAAACAAGCAAGACATCATGAGTAAGGAGGTCTGATAAGCCTATTGTCCTAGGTACAAGGAAGGTTTCTTTTGACAGTTTTAAACCAAGAAATATAAATAGACTACATAAAATGGGATGTGAAATCCAATAATATAGTTTAAAAAGAACTGTTAGAAGTGTTTTTCCTTCAAATTTATGAGAGCAAATGAGTTAATTTTAAAGTGATGGGTGCAAAAAATGAAATAACAGAAATTCTGAGTTTTCACACAAAAGTTGGTGGTTTTAATCTACAGTCAATGCCTTAAAAATCTTTCATGATTTTCACTGTAATCTATACACTGAGACAATGCCTGACATCTTTCTCACTGCATGTCTTCAGCAATGCATGGCTGCTAATGACAGCACTTGCTCATGAGCCTTCCCTGCAGGAAGAGGAAGCCTTGGGGGCAGGGAATTTTCTGTAGCAGCAGACCTGCCATAGCTGATCTGTCAGGGTGAGTCAGACAGGCATTCTACTCCCCGCCGTTGGCAAGGAAGCAAATAATAGTCACAAATGCAAACATTTACATTGGAAGCATTTGGTGAATTAGTAGTTATCCTACAGAATTGAAAGCAAGGGTCGAAATGTTCATCATAAATTTTCAGTTTCAACATTCCCAACGGATAAATTAAGCCATCAATATGTCTTCAGATTATTCAAATCCACAGCATATGAGCTTGTCATTTGGCCAGTACTGCATCTCAAATACTGCTCATACTTTTTTTTTCATAGTTTTTACAAGAATTTAACAAGTTTCACTACACAGAGTTGCATGCTAGGCACTGCAGAATACAATAGGTAGGCAGAAAGTGATGAGTACTTGCTCTTACAGAGCTCACAGTTTAATGGTGGGAAAGCAGCCCAGAGTGGACACAATCAGTTGGAAATTGCAGTAGAAACAAATTTGGTGGAAGCGATTTCTGGGATGCATGGCCTCTGTGATTCTTTCTTCCTGATTTAGGAGGTTGAGCACAACATCCATAGGGGAATTCTGAAGAACTCTTGGGTGTTATCTATCTACTCAGCAACAGGAGGGACACAGACTCCAGATGAAGCAAGCACCCCTGTCCCAAGACTTTGTGGCAGGGAAAATGTGGTCAGGCAAGAGAATGAACTGATGTCCCTGAGGTCAAAGTAGAGAGAGTCAACTTGCTGTGACATATTCTGGAGGCTGTGCCTGAAGGAATTGTAGGCTTAAGGGAGTCTTATTTTTTTTTTTATTTGTTTATCTTTTTGAGAGAGGGTCTTGCTATGTAGCCCACCCTGGCCTTAAACTCCCACCAGTCCTCATGCCTCAGTCTCCCAAGTTTTGGGCTCACAAGTGTGTACCACCAGATTTGGCATGGTAAAATAGAGTCTTCACTTTATCATGAAAGATATATAAAAGCAATGAGATATTTAAGCTGTGTGTGTTTTGTGTGTGTGTGTGTGTGTGTGTGTGTGTGTGTCTACTGATGGTAGAATTGTTTTGCTGTTTGAGTGACATGACATGGTCAAATTTGCTTCAATACTTTTCTCACCTTTATAAATAGACATTTGACTTTGTTGATAATTTCAGCATATGGTAAGGGTAATATAGTTGAAAATAAAGCATTTTTTGTTGATTAGCAGCTAGATGGAAATCCATGTTAGAAGGCTTTTCATCTACATTGAAAAAAGCTCAAATACAGTACTATATATAAGAAAATACTAAATAAGTTCATATAAACACACACACGTTTTGTGTTTCACAGATAATAAACCAAAATAGTCTTTTTATGTGTAGTGTAATTATATTTTGAAATACCATAATTGTTATGCTTATGAGGAGACTCAAAAGAAAGCCCGTTCCAACCAAAAGTAATAAAATATTTAAAACACATGCAATGATTTTCTTAAGCAATATATATATATATATATATATATAGTAACCAATATACACATGTAACCAATATATATATATATGTATATATAGCCAATATATATACATATATATATATATATTGGCTACATGCAAAGTGAGTACTGTCCTTTTTAGGGGGAAATTTAGGATACAGTACATGCACAACTCTGAACTATATAGTGTATGATAATATACACAATAACAGTAACCTGCTATTGTGAATGACATTAATGATGAAGAGAATGCTTGTCATAGAATATTATTTCTTAAACTCAGCCTAATAATACTATACTTCATAGTTTTGGATAGTTTGGCACATTTCAAGAATTCTAGTTTTTACCTCAGTCCATGTGCTGAATGCTTTTGATATTTACATACTTATCTTTGTAAATCAGTTGTTTGCAAGAGGGGTCCTCCTGGAGCTTGATGCCCAGGCCTGCAGAAGCCTAATCCTGTGTAATAGAGTTTCTCTTCATCCCTCCCACATGTAACCACTTGGGAAGGTGTTAATTTTGTTTTGCACTAGTTATTTGCACCCAGTAAGGAGGCAGGCATGTAGCCAGAATTTCCAGAGCAGCTGGTTAATATCAATAGTGTGTGTGTGTATGTGTGTGTTTAACCTCCTGATTTATGTAACTTGTCTATAATTTTTTTCCCTAAATTTCCTGACTATTTTCTATTAAAACCTCACATCTTTCCATTGATTTGCACTGCCATGCATTGTGTCAGTGCAGGAATTTTTCTACTCACTTTAGAAGTGATAACATGGAGGGTCTGAGCAGTATAAGCCTTCATCTGCATAAAGAACAGCAATGCTGAGATTCTGAGTAACGCATTGGTGCTTCTGGATGCAGTCTTTACAGTGGACTAGGAAGATGGTGGTACGGTTATAGGATAAGGAGAAAAAAAATAAAAACAGACCCATGAGTGTGTATAATTGTGACACTAAATGAAGAAATCTATATTTTTCTGCAGGTTCTTTATGACTATGAATAAGCTATATGATTAAGGAAAGCCTGTTGATTCACCTCTGCAAGAACACTATCAAGCAAAGAGCTGTGCATATAATAGCTGCTAAGTCAACATTTATATTTTTAAATTTTTGAAATGCCTTTTGATTTGAATTATTTCGCTGTTTTAGTAAGGTTGAAAGATGTAGTTTGCTTATTGGAGGATATATGGTAAATGCTGTTTTGAAAGAGGCTTTTTTAGATGGCCTTTCCATGCAAATCTATAGCTACTGAATAAAATAGATTTATTTCTGTCTGCTGGCAAGACTTCTGTCAGTCCATTGAAGGCCTGGCCAGAGGTAAAGTTTCACCCAGTGGATGGAGGAGCCCAGGAAGGAAGCTGCCTTTGCCCTTAGATTATAATGTCAGTTCTTCCTGGGGTCTTCAGGCTGTCTTCTGACCCTGCAGGATTGAATCTGGAAGTCTCTAAAATTGTATAGTGCAGTCTACAAAGTTAGAGTAGAAAAAGCATGGAGTAGAAAATCACAGGGCCCTGCTCTGGAAGTTTTCACTCACCACTCTTCGTTCATTTATGAAATGCTACCTAAGGTTCCATAATAACCACCATTCCTGGAGGGTGAGGTGGTGGAGCCTTCCTCCTGGCTCCTTCAGTGTTCATGCAATAGGTAGACAATATGCAAGTACACATGACCTAGCTACTTTCAGAAAGTAGTAACTATTATTAAGAAAAAAAGGAGCAGATACTGTAGAAAGTTCTTAGAGTGAGTGAACTTCTCCAGAGGAGTTTTTTGTTTATGTAGAAAGGTTGATGGCAACTAGGAGTCTCTCATTCAAGGACCTGGAGAGAAGGCCTACGAGACAGGGAGAAGATGCCAAGGGTCTAGGTGCGACAGCATTTGTTCAAAAGTCTTTGCACAAATGACTTTTCCCCTCTGAGCCACGATGTTTTCATCTGTAAAATAAAAGTGATGAGAACTCCTTAAAAGGTCTCAAAATTAGAAATGATATTGAGAACATCAACAGTACAATTGCGGCACTTCATAAACAGTTAAGAAACAGTAGCTATTAAGAGGATATGGCAGGGTTTGATTTGGACTAGTAGAAAAACATAAAAGAAATGATTTACAACATTTTAACTAATCATTATCGATTAGGAGAACCAGGCAAATATTCTAGGCTGAGAGATGAGCATAAGAAAAGGTCTAGAATACAAAGTAAATGTAGAGACTGAGAGGCAAATCAACAGTGAGAAATTATAATTAAACACATGTTTGCCCTCTGCAGAAAAGTTCCCTCATATTATGCAGGGATATTCATGTAGCTTTTCAAATTTCCTTTTATAATTTGCACACTTGAAAGCTTTGAGGCAAACGTTCTTGAGTTCTTCATACAAATCTCTTCTCTGTAAATCTCTCTCATCCCTTTGCTTCTCAATGTCTCCTTTTGTCTCATGTGTATTTTCATATTATAAGAATCTGATTTTGAAGTAGAAAGATAACAATAACAAATTTAGGGAATTTCGTAGCTGTCCTTCCAAGCAGTACTTTTCAGCCTTGGACTGTCCATACTTGCATGTACATGAGTACGTGCCCAGAGGCTCTGGATCTCACTGGTGGCCTGGACATGGAGATTATCTCTAAAGATCTAAATACTAACATATTTATTTACTGAACTAATGTGTTTATGTTTTTAGAAGCTAAACATTTTGAATAATTTTAAACTTGAAATGTACTATAATTATACTTAAAAAACACACACACACACACAATCAAACTTTCTCATTTTACCCAAAGAAATTTGGCATTTAAGCTTCTCATCTCTACTAAGACCTATTTTTAAGTGTGGGAAGAGAAAGAGAGAGACAAAGAAACAGATGGGTAAAGAGACAGACAAAGAGACAGAGAGAAAATCTGAATGGCTGGATAAAATACCAAAACTATTTTCCTCTTGAACTGTGGCATTGCTTATTAATAGTTTCCACATTAGAATTTCTATGACACTGAAATATAGTGAAGGATAATATATTTGTATATGAACAGGAACAAGTAGACAGAAACTCATACTTTGTGCTAGAACACATATAAAAATATTTACCAATCATAAACATTTTTAAATGTTGAGTTCTGAAAATATAAGTGCATGCACATGTTCAACCAATCTCCAGAATTTTCTCACATTACAAAACTGAAACTCCATACTTATTAAGAACAATTTCTTTTCTTTTCTTTTTTTTTTTTTTTTTTTTTTTGGCAGAACCAGGGATTGAACTCAGTCCCTTGCACTTGCCAGGCAAGTGCTTATTCTATTGAGCTATCTCCTTGGCCCCTATAAACAATTTCTCAGGACAGGGGAGATAAGTCAGTGGCACAAGCACCTGCTTGGTAAGTGCAAGGGCATGAGTTCAATTCCCAGTACCCTGCTGCAAAAAAGAAAAAAAAAAAAAACTCACCACTTCCTTCCCTTGCCCTGGGAAAACTACCATTGTACTCTGTTCCTATGAATCTAATCACCTGACATGCCTTACTGAAATTGAGTTTTATACAGTACTTATCTCTTTATGATTGATTTAATTCACTTCTCATAATGTCTTCAAGCTTTAGCTCTGTTGAACCAAGTATCATAACCTTTTCCTTTCTTAATGCTGAATTGTACATATATACTACATTTTATGTAACTACTGTATTTTACCCTCCAATGTCTAGTTCAGTGTCTGGTTCATTGTGAACACTGAGGAAATAGTTGGTTCTTTATCTGTGAATATTTGGGTCACTTCCATTTCTTTACTGTTGCAGGCAAAAGTTCTGTGAATATGGATATGTAAATGTCTATGTGACTCTGCTTACAGTTGACCCACAAGTAAGAGTGCTAAGCAAAATGGTAACTCCATATTTCATTTTGGCCAGATGATTTCCTGTAATGCTTTTACATTGTACATTCTCTGATGAAGTAAATTCATTAGATGTTCACATATTTAATGGTTACAAAGCAATTGCAACCATTTTACATTTTGTCCTCTATTAAGTAATCAGCCCAAACCAACACCTCCACAAAAGACCCACGTTAAGTTATCTATACTTGTTTGGGCAAGTTACCTGGAGAAAACCTTAGAATGAAGACCCATTCCATGTGGGTGTCTCCAGGTAGGTAAGACTCCTCTAGCTAATTACTATGTCCTTATCTGAAATTGCCTACACCTGCTACTCCCGAGTGTTCCTCAGGAAAATATCAATGCACAGGAGCAAAAGCAGTGTCTATAGTAGGTTAAGAGACATTTACTCCCTTTGGCTCTCTGAGTAGCACCATGGCGGTAGGCAAGAACAAGTGCTTTATGAAAGGTGGCAAAAAAGAAGCCAAGAAGAAAGTAGTTGATGCATTTTCTAAAATAACTGCCATGATGTGAAGGCACCGGCGATGTTCAACATAAGAAATATTGGAAAATTACTTGTCACCAGAACTCAAGGAACCAAAATTGCATCCGATGGGCTCAAACGTTGTGTGTTTGAAGTGAGCCTTGCTGATCTTCAGCATGATGAAGTTGCATTTAGAAAATTCAGGCTAATTAGTGAACATATTCAGGGCAAAAACTGCCTGACTGACTTCCATGTCATGGACCTCACCTGTGACAAAATGTGTTCCATGGTCAAAAAATTGCAGACTATGATCAAAGCTCATGCTGATGTCAAGACTGCTGATGGTTACTTGCTTGGCCTGTTTTGTGTTGGCTTTACTAAAAAACGCAATAATCAGAAACAGAAGACATCTTACACGCAGCACCAACAGGTCTGCCAGATCCAGAAGAAGATGATGGAAATCATGACCTGAGAGGTGCAGACAGATGACTTGAAGGAAGTAGTCAATACATCACTGATTCCAGACAGCATTAGGAAAGACATAGAAAAGGCTTGCCACTCTATCTACCCTGTTCATAATGTCTTCGTCAGAAAAGTAAAAGTGCTGAAGAAGCCCAAGTTTGAATTGGGAAAACTCACGGAGCTTCATGGTGAAGGTAGGAGCTCTGGAAAGGCTACTGGGGATGAGACTGGAGATGAAGTTGAACAAGCTGATGGATATGAACCACCAGTGCAAGAGTCTGTTTGAAATCCAGATTTTTAATAATGATAAATAAAGACTTATTTGTGGTGGCAAAAAAAGACATTTAGGTTAAGTATGGCTAGATTATGTCACATGAGTACAATGAAAACTCCATCAATCTTGACCACTGACAGAAGTGTAGGCACATTTGTACTCTAAATTTTGATCTTGCTGAACATTGCCATGCACACCTGTAATCCCAGCACTTGGGAGGCTGAGGCAAAAGGATTTCTGAGAGTTCAAGGTCAACCTGGATGGGCTATGCAGTAAGTTTAAGACAAGCCTAAACTGTATAGTGAGACACTGTCTAAATAAACAAACAAATAAATAAATTTGTATTTAATCTTTATGGGGCCAAACACTGTGGCTGTTTTTTTCTACTGAGCCATCTCCCCGGCCACTGTGGCTGTTTTTTTAACTACTGTATTTTACCCTCCAATGTCTAGTTCAGTGTCTGGTTCATTGTGAACACTGAGGAAATAGTTGGTTCTTTGATTATTTGCTCTTTTTTGTGATCCTGAGGATTAAACCCAGGGCCTTGTGCATGCAAGACAAGAGCTCTACCACTGAGCCACATCCCCAAACCAGAAATAATTGCTAAAAAAGAATAACTAAAAGTGTCTGTGTCCACCAAGTTTCCAATAGTAATCATAAAACTAGGACAATTTGAAAAAGGTTCATTTATCAAAGAGATAATTAATAGGTATAGGAAAGGTTCCAGAGGTGTAAAAGTAATAATGCAAGAACCGAAGCTACAGGGCCACCCAGAGTAGAGGTTACCAGGATTCTAAAGAGCAGACCAAACTCAACAGAGCTGCAAACTTCCTCTTATGCCTTTCTGCAATTCCTCATGTGCTACCTCTTAGGTCAGACTACAGCAACTCCCTATTATTTGATTCAACAGCTTTATTCAGATGCAATCAATACATAAAAATCTCCCACATTTAATGTATTCAGTTTGATGACTTTAGACCCATTATACACCTCCCAAACTACTACCCTAAATGAAATTATTACCACATTGCTATTGATAGAATTCACACGCCTTAGCATCCAGGGGTGGGAAACAGCAGGGAAGAGTTAAGAGTGGCTCTAGAAGGCACACACGACAGTTGGCATCCTGGTCTCAGCGGCACTGCCACACTGACCGATCAGCCGAGTAACACTGTACTGACCCAGTCTGCACACAGGTACAAACACCACATCCCAACCTGCACATCTTACTGCGCTATGGTTCAATATTTTCAAAAAAATATAGATACAATTACAATTATCCAATCTTGAAATGAGAACTGAAACAGCATTTTGTTAGTGCATACAATAGGTCTTCAACACATCCATTTCCTATTGTTCTCAATTAGAAGAGAGAAAGGAGATAGTAAAAGGATAAAAATGACTCTGAAAGGCAGGGAGGAAAACCAAGAAGCCCTTGATGAAAGATGACAGGAAAAAAAAATGGAAGGAGGGTTAACCAGGCATGGAAAACGGGATGGCTCTGTGGAGATGGGAAAGCAGAGGGAAAAGGAGGTAGAAGAGGAGGAGGAGGAGAAGATCAGAAATGGTGCCATGCTCAATGCTTCTGAGTAAATACAATGTTTTTATTAGTAAAGAAAGAAAGAAGCCACAGCAGCTATGAAGGACAGCCCTGGACTCAATAAATAAATGAACCGGGAGAGTTCAGGTTGAGGGCAAAACTGCAGCTTGTTCAAAGATAATGGGAATGAAAAGTGAAAGCAGTCATTTCTGGGGAAAAAAATTGTCCTCGACTTGCTGACTTAGTAATTAATGTTATTTATTTAATTTGGAAAAGAAAAAAAAATAGTTTCTACGGAATGAAAATATTTCTTACATACCAATGTTTTGTTTCTTTCAACTCAAGAAACTTGCATGCAGCTTAGATTTCAGTCTCCACAGTGCTGGGATTACACACGCGCTCCACTAGGCCCAGTCATCTTGGTGGCCAGCTCAGTACTCCTGGGGGCGGGGCCAGCGTGGTGTGTGATGCCTAAGCAGGTACTTAGTCCACTGAGCTATCTCATTGGCCCTTCTCTGTATTTTTATTTTCTATTTTGTTACACTGCCTTATCTGGCAATGTGTATGTACCCATCAGTGTCTATATCTATACCTACCAGGTCTATGTGCATGGAGTCGGGGCTCCTGGAGAGTGATGGAATTATGGGGATTCCAGCTGACTCTCTGTGAAGATGAGGGGCCTGATGCGGTGGCCAGGGCCTGGGCGCTCCCCTGGAAGGGCAGCCCTCCCTCTTCCTCTGCTTCCCTTGCTCTCGGCTTCTGATTATTATGAGATGGGCAGCCTTCCTTGTGTACTCTGTTCTGCTGTGCTGCTTTCTGCCTTTAAACCCACCACATGTGAACTGAAACTTCTCAAACTGTGAGCTGCAATAAGCCTCTCTTCTTATAACTTAGGGGTGTCAGGTATTCTGACCCAGCAACCAAGAAAGTAACCAAGACACCAACTATGTGGATATAGGTAAAGAAGCCTTTGTACATATGTGTGATATGTAATGTATATCCTATACTTTTATTTTAATAGATATTTCATGTGTGTGAATATTTAAACCTCTGACTCTTATAACTACTAAGCCCCATCCTAAACATTTGACTTTCTATAGCTGACTTTCTGTAGCATGGTATTGACGCAGCCAGTTAGCAGTGGGCATGGGATCTGGATTTCTTCAGGGTCCTGCTCTTTCAGTCATGATGACACCTCAGCCAAAGATTTCAGTTGAATGTCTAGATGTGAATTTACCAGAAAAATATCATTTTGGACCCATTTTTCTAACTTTCCCTAAAACCATAATATCACCATCAATTATTTTGTACATGTTAGAAACATACTGACAGACATAATTTCAATATGATTCATACATGAGAACAAATGTAATGCAAACTAACAAAATTCATTATCTACAGTGCTTTTTGCCTACTTTTTGGTCCATGCTTTGTTTATTGCTGAAGCTAATAAGGGAACTGCTAAAAGGAACAGCAAAAGGCTTCTACTTTTGGCATTAATGAAAGTAACTGGAAGAAGAAGGGCATCCCAAAGCCCTGCTAATGTGGAACACAGAATGCTAGGAAGGGCCCACAAAGTTAGCGCTTTTAAAAATATACTCAGGATGGTCACTTTGTAGGTAGATCCGAGGCTGGAGAACAGACAGTGCTGCCTGTGCTAATTAAACAAAGAAATGCTTCCACATGATCGATAGTACATTTGATAAAGAGAAGAGGCTGGTAGTAACCACAGGTTAAATTGTAGCAGAACAGAAGAATGCAGGAGGACTTTAACCACGTTGTTCCCCCAGCCACACAGACAAACCCATTCTTGAAGCAGTGCAGAGACCATTTAAAGATTCCAACTTCCAAAGATCATGAGTTTTGATTTTGTACTTCAAACTTCTTAAAAGGTATGTGAAAGAAAGGATTCAGAATCCATACCAGAGCTGTGGTATCGTCACTTCTTTAGGACTTCCCCCAGAAGAAAAAGGCCTTGAGTCAGCAGCTTAAAGCACTCCAGGGAACCTAGTCAGAGGCCCCTGGCCTGGTCAGTATCATTTGGCCGTGGTCATATTTGAGATCGAAGGCTGGGAGTGGACTTGCATGGATTCACTGAACTGAAACCCTTTCCTTTTCAGATCTGATTAGAAAGGATAACTTCAGTATTTCCCCAGAACTATTTGGAGTCTCTGAAAGTCTGTGCAGACTTGAGCAAAGATCTCCACACCATCAGCTGTGACAGAATTAACTATGTTTCTTGAAGCCTCCTAACACGTATTGGCCAGGGTGCTGTTCCAACTTGTGCTGCTTCTCCAACTAGGCTAGCTTCTCGCACCTGATTGACTTTTGGAGGATTAGTGCAGAATACCGCAGGAAACAGCTCCCTCGTCTGCCTTGCCAGAGGTATTGCCGCTCCCAAGGGTTCCAGGATGTGTTCATTAACTGCCGCGTCAGCCAAACCATTTAACCTGGTTGCGGAAAGTGCCCGCTTTAGTTTGGCAGGCTCTTTTCTATATTTACAATGTTTGACTTGTAAATACAAGTTTTATGTTTAAACAAACACACAGTCAAACATCCATTATAGATTACGTGCTTGAACAAAAAGAAAAATTTTCACAGCAATTAGAAATTTTCTTGGAAAAAGGACAGGTATTTCATATGAGATTTTGGTATACGTAGACATTTGTTTGTGATATATGAGCACTTCCAACCGTGAAGCTGTTACAAAGAAAACTGTGCGTAGAATCAACACGCAGATGGAATGTTCATGTGTGAATGAAAATGAAATTTGACACATGTGTGAATATCAAGTATTAAAATTTAAAGTTTGAGCCTTTCATGGAAAATGAAACTACCGAAAGACGTCTTATCCCTAAGAATTTGACTGCCATACAGAACTGTAATCAGTACTGTCCAGGTTAATGTGTTCCACTATTGGTGATGCAACTTCAATACTCAAAATACCAGAACATATGTTTTCAAAACCTCATTTGTGATCTTTGTCAACACATGAATGTATTACTAATTTCAGTAAATAAAATCTTAAAACATATCTTCAGAATTAAAATCAGTGCACCGAGTTGACCATTCTGAGGGTTGCTCTCTCAGTTCTCAAATATCTGAGAATGTACTACAATTTCTGAATCTCCAACACAATTTCTTTGCACCTGTGTTAGAAAATTTACATAATTTTGAGCAAAAGGAAAGAATTACTAGGAAAAACCAGAATATGAAAATACAAACACACTGGCAGTCCAAGTAAGTTTCAGTAATGTCATTGGTCCTTTATTTAATCATAACTCATTTGTACATTAATATGATTAGTATTTATCTTAACATTTGTGTTCCATAAATGTTAGCTGCTATTATGTACTAGTCATTGTGCTAATGTTATTGTACATTTTAATTCCCTCTAAGATATGAGACTTCATGAGAAACACAAGGAAAACTGAAGCAAAGGGGATTACATAACTTGGTCAAGCTCAATGATAGGAAGCAGTGCTTTCAATCCTGGTGTGGCTTTCAACTCAATGGAAATCACTAATATCTTGGCCACACCAGACTAAGCCACTGCTTGAGCTTTCTCCCACACCCTGTGCCAGTTCCTTGGAGTACTGTTAGCAGATGAATAATGTGTGAAGCTGAAGTGACAGTCAACAGAGATACTGCCTCACTGACAAAATGATGACTAACGTGAGAAACACTGCCTCTTGATGTGAGAGAAGAAAGTTGAGAGTGAATAGAAGATGAATAAATTTAGACAGATCTAGGAAAAGATTGGTTTTTATAAACAGCAGAGCTTCAGTGAGACAGTACAATAGAAACAGGGAATGGGATCTATGTGAGAAATTATAGACTGTGTATTAAGGAAATGCAGTTATGAAATAAAAAAATGAAGCTATAATTGGAAAGGAAAGATACATACAAATAGGGAAAAGAAGAGAAAGAGTGAGATGAAAGAACAGAATCTAAAATGGGTTTAAGCTGTCCCAAAAGACAGGCATTTTCATACATGGCCCTCCATCAAATTTCATGTTTACAGCTCTAAACGTACACTATCTTAGAATATTTTTTTCATTTTTATAGATGAAAGTCATAAACATCATTTGGAAGAACATGGAGATGGTACAATTGGAAATCAAGACTTGACTCCACCTCCTTTGATTCCCATTCTGCCTTATATTTAAGCTTCAAGAAAGAATGGTCTAATTAAGAGAGATTTTTAGATTAGTTTAGAAAATTGTGCTGAAAATCAATGAAGAGGATCCTATCAAACTGAAAAGCTTCTATACTACACAATAAATATCTAACCACGAAAAGACAAACTACAGAATGGGAAAAATTTTTGCCAGCTATTCCTCAGAGGACTGACATCTAATAAATGTAAAGAACTCAAAAAGTTTAGAGTGTCCTCAATGAAAGATCCAATCAAAATGAACAATTAAAATAAACAAATAGGGCTAGCAGAATAACTCAGTAGATTAAACTGCTTGCAAGTGCTCACTAAAGCAGCACATACACTAAAATTGGAACAATACAGAGAAGATTAGCATGGCCCCTGCGCAAGGATGACATGCAAATTCATGAAGCATTCCATATTTTTAAGCAAGTGAAAAGGTGAGAAAGGATCTCTTAATAAT
Source organism: Ctenomys sociabilis (assembly GCA_004027165.1). Lineage (NCBI taxonomy): Eukaryota > Metazoa > Chordata > Mammalia > Rodentia > Ctenomyidae > Ctenomys > Ctenomys sociabilis. Next base: position 136,985 of record PVKA01000391.1, read on the forward strand.
AAGAATGCAGAAAAAAATAATCAGTCACCTGCAATATGATGCCAGGATGAACAATGTGAGATTAATTAACATCAATGAGAATGAAGGAGTCAATACAAATGACATAAAAAGAATTTGGGGAGAAGTAATCACAGAAAACTTCCCAAATATGAGAAAACAATCAAACATTCAGTAACAGAAGCATACAAAACACCAAATAACTTCAACCCAAGTAAAATCACAACGAGACATATAATAGTCAAGATCCCAGAAATCCAACACAAGAATAATATACTAAAAGGTACCAGAGAGAAGAAGCAGATCACATTCAAAGGAAAACCCATCAGAATTACAGCCGACATCTCTACACAAACCATGAAGGCAAGGAGAGCATGGAGCAGAGTTCTTCAAGTCCTCTATGAAAACAAATTCCATCCCAGACTATTATACCCTGCAAAACTCACTTTCAAGTTTGATGGAGAAGTGAAATACTTCTACGACAAAGAACAACTAAAGAATTTCATGATAACAAAGCCATCCCTTCACAGGCTGCTGAAAGATGTTCTAGAGAGAGACCACAATGACCAGAACTCCATGAATGAAAATGGAAGGAACCCACTAAACAAGACAGACAATTAAACACAGGATAAAAAGGAGTAAACAACAGCAGGTAAATATCATGACAAACATAAGTGAACACATTTCAATTATAACCATCGGTGTAAATGGACTCAATTAGCAAATAAAGAGAAATAGACTGGAACAGTGGATTAGGAAACAAAATACAACAATATGCTGAATAAAAGAAACACACTTAACTCAAAAGGACATTCATAGGCTCAAAGTCAAAGGATGGAAAACAATACTACATGCTCCAGAACCTCCGAAAAAAGCAGGATAGCAATTCTGTTCTCAGACAGTCTCAACTTCAAACCAAGGATTATCAAGTGACACAAAGAAGGCCACTACATATTAGTCAGGGGGAAAATTCAAGAGCAAGAGGTAACACACATAAATATCTATGCATCAAACACAGAAGCACACAACTATGTAAGACAAATTTTAATGCACATGAAAAACCTAATATCTAAGACTACAATCTTAACTGGAGACCTTAACACACCCTTATCTCAAAAAGATAGATCAATCTGACAAAAAATTAGCAAGAAAGTAGCAGAACTCAACCTGAGCTTGGAACAAATGGACCTGGTAGACATATACAGACCGTTCCATCCCACCACAGTTGAATACACATTTTTTTTCAGCTGCACACAGGTCATTTTCCAACATAGCCCACATACTAGTACAGAGGTCATGCATAAGTATATGCAAGAAAACAGAAATTATCAAAAGCATATTATCTGTCCACAGCACAATGAAACAAGTACTAAATGACAAAAGAAACCAGAAAAACCTGCTGAATTCATGTAAACAACACCCTACTGAGCAATCAATGGATCACAGAAGAAATTAAACAAGAAATTCAACAATATCTACAATTCAATGAAAATTTAAGCACAATTTACCATAATTTATGGGACGTGATGAAAGCAGTTCTTAGAGGGAAAATCATAGCTATGAACTCACACATTAGGAAAACAGAACGGGAACAAACTAGCACCCTAAGGTTGCACCTCCAACAACTAGAAAAAGAAGAGCAAATGAAACCCAGAGCGCAAAGACGGGAAGAAATCATAAAGATTAGAGCAGCAATTAATTCAATTGAGATGAAGAAAACAATTCAAAGAATCCATAAATCAAAAAGTTGGTTCTTGAAAAACTAAATAAAGTTGATAAGCCTCTAGCCAACCTTATCAAAAAGAGGCAAGAGAAAATTCAAGTAAAAGCGATAAGGAATGAAAAGGATGAAATCACCACAGACCCAGCAGAAATTCAGAAGATTATCAATAGTTACTTCCAGAATCTTTATGTTCACAGAATAGAAGACACAGAAGAAATGGACAGATTCCTCGAAAGGTACAAATTACCAAAACTGAATCAAGAAGATATAACAACTCTCAATAAGCCAATAACAGCCAATGAAGTCAATATAATCCTTCCTTAACCAAGGAAGTCAAAGATCTTTACACAGAAAATCACAACACTCTAATAAAAAAGATTATAGAGGGTTTCAGAAAATGGAAAGATATTCCATGCTCCTGGATAGGAAGATCCAATATAGTGAAGATAGCCATGCTCCCAAAATTGTTGTACAGATTTAATGCAATCCTTACTCAGCTGCCACCAACATACCTTCCAGACATAGGGAAATCGTTCCTAAAATTTATTTGCAACCAAAAACGACCTAGAATAGCAAAGTCAATCTTGGCCAATCAAGACAAGGCAGGAGGCATCACAATTCCTGATTTGAAATTATACTACAAAGCCACTGTGATAAAATCAACATGGTATTGGCAACAAAATAGACCTGAGGATCAATGGAATAGATTAGAAGATGCAGAGATATCTACAAACACACTCAACCATCTGACCTTCGACGAAGGGGCCAAACAAGTTTACTGGAAGAAAGATAGCCTCTTTAACAGATGGTGCTGGAAAACATGGCTTTCTATATACCAAAAACTAAAACTTGACCCAGCTCTATCACCATGCACTAAGCTAAAGTCAAAATGGATTAAAGATCTAAATATTAAAACAGAAACACTCAACCTCCTGGGCAAAGAAAGTAGGAGGAACTCTTGAAGACATAGGTGTAGGTAAAGAGTTCATGAACAAACATATATTTGCATGGGAAACACTTGAAAGAATCAACAACTGGGATCAACTCTTCTTGTGGAGTTTCTGCATGTGAAAAGAAATTGTCAACAAAGTGAAAGGACAACCCACAAATTTTGAAAAATCCTAACTAATAAGCAATCAGACAAATGTCTGCTGTCTAAAATATATAAAGAACTAAGATATAACAGGGCCCTCAAATTTAAAGACACAATTCAGAAATGGGCATCTGAGATGAATATACACTTCTCAGAGGATGAAATTAATGAAGCGAATAAATATATGAAAAAATACTCCACATCGCTAGCCATCTGCAAAATGCAAATAAAAACAACACTGAGATACCATCTCACTCCAGAAAGAATGGCTATCATAAGGAAATCAACCAACAACAAATGTTGGAGAGATTATGGGGAAAAGGGAACACTTCTCCACTGCTGGTGGGAATGTAGACCGGTAAAACCATTGTGGAGATCAGTGTAGACGCTCCTCAAAAGAGTAGGAGTGGTTCAAACCCTCTATCCCCCGACTGGGAATTTTCCCAGAGAAATGCAAACATTATATCATAGTGATATATGTGTACCTATGTTTATAGCAGCACAATTTGTGACAGAAAAATCTTAGAAAGAACCACGATATCTGTCACACGAGGATTGAATGAAAAAAATGTGGTATTTCTCAAGTTTATCACTTATAAAGAATGATAAACTTAAAGCATTTATATTGAGGTGGATGCCACTTGAACATATTCTCATAAGTGAAATAAACCAGACACACATATGCAAATATCGTATAGTATATCAAATATCTAGTATAAGAAGTCAAAAGAAGAAATACAAATAGAAATGTACAACTAAAAAGAATTGAGTCAGATAGTTAGGGCAGACTGAATGGCATATGCTGCAGGGTACTAATTAGCTTTTCTTCTGGATGATTACCAACCTAAGTTCACAGATCAAAACTGGAGAAGTAGAAGAGCCGCAAGGCCAGCCAACATTTTGGCCCTAGCCTTTCAAGGTCAGCGAAGACTCAGGACATAGGAGAACCTGTACTGTAACATCATGAAACTCAGTTGTGCCCCAAATTTTCTGATCAAGGAGATTATGGAGCCACAGAGGAAATAGATTGATGTTGTATAGCGTGCCTGGGAAGAGTCACATGGAGAGAAAACTTTCTCTCAGGCTCTCATAGAGAGCAAACTGGTCAGGCATTAGCTGTAACTCATCTGCATGGATGACACAGACAAAGGATCTACAGAGTAAGGTACAGGTTTACAAGATATATCCTGAGGGAACTTCACTGACCTCATCAGAAACAAAAGCTACATATTTTGGTATATAGGTCTTGATCTATCTTGGTCTTAACTATCCAGCAGTGAAGTATAAAAATGAAGTATAAAACGTTGGCTATATAATAAGTTGAGCTGTAAATGGCTATAGTCAACAACTTCTTCATATAACTCACTATTATTGTGGAGTGTTGGACTATATTGGATTATGTTGCTGAGTTCAGGCATCTAAATTGGTTTAATGACAATGGAGTGCTCATCTTTGACAGGTCTAGACAAAAAAAAAGGGGGTATACAAAGGAGGAATCATGATGTGTGTATACAAACAGTATAGTTAGGATAAATATGCTATGCTTCTGCATAATTCTATGAGAAGCAAGATTTACATTAATAGTGGTTGGACAAAATATTATGTTGGCTTCTAGTACTATGGACAGACACTGGGGAGATAACAAGGCAGAAAGTATTAATTATTGAATCTGTGATATAATTCAGCTATAAAAAATAAGATAAGTATATAGCTACACTCTCTTCATTCACTGATTAGAGACATCTGCTATAATAATGTCGGTAAGTATAATATCATGTATGCATCTTGTATGTCGCCAAACATTACAAAAACATTTTGCAATGTATTAATTTATCAAATCTGTCCTGTTAAGTTGTCTCAAAACTGTCTCACTGATATTTGATCTTCAATAAAAATAAAAAGAAAAAAGAACTGCCTGCAAGCAGGTGCAGGGGTCAGAGGTTTGATCACCAGGCCTGCCAGGCCGGCCCCGCCCCCAGGGTGTGCTGAGGTAGCAATTACAACATCAATCTATTTCCTCTGTGGCTCCATAATCTCCTTGATCAGAAAATTTGGGGCACAACTGAGTTTCATGATGTTACAGTACAGGTTCTCCTATGTCCTGAGACTGAGCATTTTGGTGCACATGCCTGTAATCCCTGCACTTCGGAGGCTGTAAATAGGCAGATCACTATGAGTCAGATCTAAGCAGTGAGACCCTGTACACCCTGTACACCCTTCCCTGAAAAGATAAATAAATAAAATGAATAAATACTTCACAGAAAAAGCACAAGTAGCCAATACATAATATTAAACAAAAATGTTTAGCATTGCTGACTGTAATGAGAAGGAGAAACTTGGATGAGAAAAAGGACAACTGAAAGAAGAGAAAAAGATAAATTCAGAGTATATGTGCAGAATAGGTTGGTCAATTATGTTGTTGATTTCTGCTGGTCTTTTGAAAGTAGCGGCTAATGCTTAATTCTTTTCTTTTTGCTTTTGTTCCCTCTTTTAAATCTTTTATAACTTCTTTGTTATTGTTTTTTCTTCTTCTTTAAATGAATCTTGTACATTTATATCTGGTAATCTGAATAACAAATTTAGACAATGGCTATTGAATTAAAAAAAAGAAATGCAAATTGAAACAACACTAAGATTCCATTTTAGCCCCCAAAGAATGGCTAGAAACAAGAAATAAAATAATAACAAATTCTGGACAGATCGCAAGTAAAAAGGAGCACGTTCACATTTAAAACATTACTTGCTGTGTTGTCGATCACCAGTGCTTGTCTAAGTCCCTGGAACACGAGCTAGTACAACCACTATGGACATCAATATGGTGGATCCTCCAAAACCCAGAAGTTCCACTTGAAGAATTATTCACTTCCAGTTATCTTTCTGAAAGGGTTAAAGAGATCACACTACACTGAAGCATTCATATTCATGTTCATAGCAACACAATTCATAATAGCTGAATCTTGGAAGTGGCCTACAGAATTGTCAAAAGAGGGATAGATATAGAAAATGTGGAACTTACCCGTAATGGAGTACTAGTCTTTCCTAAGGAAAATGAACTTGAGTTATTTGTAGGAAAGTGATGCACCAGGAGACCATGGTGTTGGGTGAAGAGAATCAGATATAGCACTTTGGCATCACTTGGCATCTTACATGAAAAGCACAAAGTAAAAAGCAAGATGGAAGATGGGTGGGAACAGGGAAATGGATATTTTGCAGAGAGGATGGGGAAGAAGAGATGGAAGGAGCAGGGAGGCAGAAAAGGAGAAGGAGGTGACAAAAAAATTAAGACATGTGTGCACACAAACTTCACAATGAATGTGATCATTGTGGCTGCAGGCAGGTACGGTTGAAAGGACAGAGGCTGAGCAAAAGAAAGTAAAGGCAGGAAAGTAAAATGAAATGATGGACAAAGCAGAAGAAATGTCAAAGATAAATCTTAGTATTAAGAAACTTAGTATATAATAAAAAGGTTATAAGCAGATTTGCACATCTGAAAGAGAATGATCAAATAAGAGGTAAAAGAAATTATCAAGAATATGAAAACAAGGGTAAGAAAGCTGAGAGACAGAGAATACACAGCTGCCGAAAGTCACAGAAGTACCAGAGATAGTAGAGACTAAAGATTTTGTAGAACTAGTATACATTAATTTTTAAATTCATAATTCTTAAATAATTGTAAATAATGCTGAAAAACATTATAATAAAATGTGTTGAGGTCCCTAAAAGCAGAGGGAGAAGCTGCAGTTTTTACCTCCTGTGGATATGAAGAGTTCCTCATTTCTCCATTTTATAATACTCACTTTGGGATTGAAAGGCCCTTGATCCAGGTTCCCCCTCCCCATTGCCTGCCACTATTAACTGAAAGATCAAAACCTACAGGCTCAAGGTTTTATTCTGGATCCAGGGACATCTTGAGAATCCAGAAGGGCAAACTTGGCAGATTCTCCAAAAGAGGGGAAGACACTCAACATCCCCATTAGTGCTGCTCTTTGTAAGCCCCTGACTTCTCATGTTGTCAGTCACCAGTGTTCATCTAAGTCCGCGGTATCACCACCTACTCCTCGTGTGGACTTGGCTGACCTCTCAGCGGATAACGCTTTGTTTTTCTTCTTTTGGGTCTATAGGATCATCATTTCTCTGAAACAAGAGTGGGGCATACAAGTCATATAGCAGAAATCATTACCCTCTTCAATAATGCATATAAACATACACAAAGACAAAGATGCACAGGCACACATGCATTTACATATTGCCAGGGAATTACAAGTATCAGAGGAAAGGAAAGCCACTGGAGAAGAACACATAAGATCTAGAGTTCAAAGGTGCTGTATAACCTGAATCTAAGGACTTACATCATTAGAATTCAAAGGGGTTTTCTAATCTGAGTTCAAATGGCCCATGCAGCCGGGTGTGGTGGTGCATGCTTGTAATCCCAGCACTCGGGATGCTGAGGCAGGAGGATTGTTGTGAGTTCGAGACCAGCCTGAGCTACAAAAGTGAGCTTAAAGCCAGCCTGAACTGCATAGCGAGACCCTGTCTCAAAAAGACAAAAAAAAAAAAAAAGGGCCCATGTACCAGCGAATCAGCCGAGGTCTCCTCAGGCAGAGTGATGTCAAGGGAGTAGCTGTAAGGAAAGAGTAAGGATGGTGCTAGTGAGTGTCCCTCCCAGGGAAAGGTCTGCCAAGCAACAAGAAACTGCCCTGAAATAGAATTTCCTCTGCTTGTTTCTATGAGTAATCCAGATAAGTCTCCCTACTGCGACAGCGTTTAGTCTTCCCCTCGCCTCTGTCATCACCTGATAATGCACTCTCATTCACTGATGCCTTCACTATCTGACTTACTGTTTCCATCTCTACCTCCATTTCCATTTTAAATTTCCATAAAGTCGGATAGAAGTCAACCCAGTGCTTCTCCTCTGCCTCCCTGGCTCTGTCTGCAGAGTGCTTCATCCCATCAGCTTCAGCAGTGGCTTCTCCGTGCCATCACTGAGATTTATCAGTACCCAACACTTAACCAGTTCTGCAATTTTAACTTCAAAGATGCATTCTTTGTGCACAAATTATTATTATTATTTTTTCTTTGGTGGAACCAGGGATTGAACTCAGTCCCTTGCACTTGCCAGGGAAGCACTTATTCCACTGAGCCATCTCCCCTGTCCCTGTGCACAAATTCTTATTCTTCCAGCTTTCTCACTCTGCTACCTCCATTAAACATTAATTTTTTACTTCAGAGTAATCTCAGTTCTCTTGCATCCACTTCTATAACACTTTTTGGTGTTTCGTCCTTTATACCTCTATTGTCTTCCCCAAGGAAGTAGCTCATATTCTGTATTTTACAATTATCCCTCTTAAATGTTTCAGAATCCATGATTCCTTTTAATTTGGTCTCCCATGGGCAATATATTCAAGATGTCTCTACCTTTGTTGTCTCCACCTATGATGGTTGGGATTGGATATATTGCCCATGGGAGACCAAATTAAAGGGAATTACAGAGCATTATTAATTAGCCAGCATCTATGTGCTCCCCGCCCCATCTGGGAAGGCACAAAGGCCCAGTTTTTTGTTTCCTACCTGCATTTAAAGTTTTTTTGTTGTTATGGCAACTGGGCAGGAATGTAATGCCTCTTATACCCCACGGGTACAGGATCATGGCAGGGATGTGATGCCCCTATATCCTAAGAGTGCGAGGTCTCAGGCAGAGAGATTTGTGGCTACGCATGGGCAAATAGTATGTATCTTATTGTCCTAAATGGGATCTGTCTTCTCCTTATCTCCTACATGTTTGTGAAGTCTGATAGGGTGGGGTGAGGAGTAGGGAGTGGGATAACTCAGACAAGGCAGCTTCTGTGTAAATACTTACACAGGGGTTAAACTACATTGAATTCTGCCTCAGACTCTTCTACTTCCAAAAGTGAATAGAGTATTATGCTAGATACCCTTACACATCCTAGAGTGAACCTCCATTCTCTTTCAAATGGAGTACCTCAGAAATGTCTTTATTGGGCCTTCTGACCCCTACTTGCAAACTCACCAACAACACATTCTCTTCATTGCAATTGGAATGAACATTGCACAGTGCAGATCTGACCACTTTGTATTTAATGTATTCTTTCAGTACAGGGTCTACAGGGTCTCACTATGTAGATAGGCCTCCTACTGATCCTCCTGTTTTCAGTCTCCTAAGCACTGGGATTACAGGTGCACACCACCATGTGCAGTCTCAATCGCCATCTCAGTGAACCCTGGGGGTGGGGCTGGCACAGTACGCCAGGGATGAACCCCTATCCCTGTGTCTGCTTTAGCAGGTGCTTTAATCTGCTGAAGTGTCTGGCCGGCCCTCATGTGCACATTTTCTGTGACCTGCAATCTATTTTTCTCAAGAGGCTGGGTTACTTTGGGTTTACTCAATTTTCCATGCGCTCCTTCACCTCCACAAGTTGATTCTTCTTCTCGAAATGGCCTCATGTCATTCTTCTTTTTCTCCCTTTGCCAATCATCATCAAGATTCAGATTTGAGATCACATCTTTTAGAAAGCTTTCCTTACACTCCAAAGTCTGAGTTATCTCTAATCTACTTGAATTTCATGGTCACTGTACTTAACACAATATCTCATAACTGTCTCTCTAATTGTGTGCCGCCTTCCTTCCACTGACACACACAAGGACAGCCTACCACCAAGCCTGAAACACACTGAAAAAATGGAAACGAAATTCCCCCTGAGAGTATGATATCCAAAAATTAGGCATAAATTTACATGAGGACACCGATTAAGAAATTAGAGAATTTTTATCAGGGTTAAATAATACTTAGAGAATACGGAACTTTACACATTGTCATGGAAAATAGTGTTTCTAAATTTATGATAGTATTTTCTTCAGATTAAACTAAATATATAAAATCTACACATTTTCTACATGCTGAGATTTGTACATCTAATCTACACATTCACAACTTTAAATTGTTTTCCTGATTGCAAATCAGTAAGTCTTTCGAGTAGTTCCCCTTTACTTTCTGCCACGGTGGAAGATGACTTTTTGAACCGTGAGAAACAGGCTTTATCAAGTCTCCTGTGACTTGTCTGATGCTGTGCTGCCTGTCCTGTCAGTCTCTTTGGATTTCCTGAGAGATTTTCCACCTTTCACACAGCAGTGGCTTTATAGAAATCCAGTGGCTGCCACTGACTGCCCTTATTAAAATCTTAAGGCCGAATTTGCCCAGCCCACCAATGACAAAGAGCAGAGAAATTCTCCTGTGAGACTACTTTTCCCATAAAGTGCAGTGTCAGAATATGATCATTCTGTCTCCATCAAGGACCAATAAAATGCAGAGAAACAGGGGAACATTAGTGAGAGGTACATAAGAATTAAAGAAAATTGCAAGTTACTGAACCCCTCAAGTTGGTCACAACTGCTGTCATTTTGATAACAGTTCTTGCAGAACATTTGGCCACATCCAGCTCCTCCTAATAGCCATACAAGTTCTGTCACTCTCACAACCAGACGAAGGAGAACATTCTCGCGAGACATTTGTCACGTGAAATGTACAACACGGGAACGTTGGTAAGGCTCACCGGTGCCAGTAGTTTCAATCATGGGGCACAGTCACAACATGGGGATTATGTTATGAAATATAAATTCCTGGTTCCCACTCTCAATACTAAAATCTACGTAGATCCTTTTTATTTTGTCTCATGTATTTCTTATGTTTTACTAGGATAAATATGTATACATAATGAAATCCATGTGTCTCTTTTCTTGCATTTCAATTGGGGGAATTTCAATTTAAGTCTTTAATTTTTGACTAATAATTGACTATTAGTTTTTGACTAATACTTTAGGCTTTATTAAATAATTTATAGGTAATTCCTATATGCATTTTTAAGTTTACCACAGTCCAGTATTTTTCCATTTAACCTTAATATCATGATTCTGTTTACACTGTTGTCACAGATTTCAAATTTAAATGCATTATTTTACACTACAACCTTGTAACATTTACCTATAAAAACCTCAAGTTTCTCTGTATAGCTGAGTAATACTTCCTTGTATAAAAATACCACATATCCTTTATTGATTCAGTTGATGGGTGTTTGGGTTGTATCCCAGATTTAGCTATCACAAATTTACCTGCTATAAACATGGGTGCACATATAACTCTGTGCTATGGTGTTTTCATTTATTCTAGACAAGTACTTAACAAGAGAATACCTGAGTCAAATGGGATTCCTAATCCTAGATTTTTGAGGACTTGCACACTGATTTTCAGTGATTGTACCAGTCTAAAGAAAGAAAGAAAGAAAGAAAGAGAAAAATACACACACACACACACACACACACACACACCCCTGGGTAATTGTACTGCTGATTTCTACTTGTCTATTGAAAGGAACAATTAATGCTTTTAAAACAAATTCTAACCAATTTTGCATGCCTCTATCATCTCTAAACTGAACACTAATTTGAAGACAAAAATATGCAATATAAGAACCATTGCTGAGTTCCTATCACTTTGTTTAGTGAAATCCTATATCATTTTTAAAAATTTGTCATTGTCACCTCTACAAAAATTGACATCAGCAAAGTAAAAATCCCCAAACACCTCACTGATGCTTACTTCAAGAAGAAGCTGCAGAAACCCAGACAGGAGGAGAATTGACATCAAGAAAGAGAGAGACCAGATTTCAGAGCAGCACAAAGTGGATCAGAAAATGGTGGAAGCACAGATTTTAGCAAAAAATCAGAGCTGTTCCTCAGCTCTGGGGCTAACTGCGATCCATTTTTGCTCTGACAAATGGAACTTATCCTCATAAATTAGTATTCTAAATTTCTCGCTAAGAACCTAATTAAATAACTGATATATATATATATGTGCTGGGGAGATAGCTTAGTGGGATAAGTGCTTCCCTGGCAAGAGCAAGGGCCTGAGTTCAATCCCTGGTTTCACAAAAAATAAAAGTAGTATTTTATATATTTATACATATTTATCAGTGTTTTTTTCTTTGAATCCTTCCTGGACATCTGAGTTGTCCAGAATTTAGAATTCTGAATTTTAAAAAATTCTTCAACATTCCTCTTGGTGCAAATTTTCTGGTAAAAAAAGTTACCATGGGATTACAGGTGAGTGCTGCCACACCCGGTCTGGTCTCAGGGTCCAGTTCAGCATGCCTGGGGGCAGGACCAGTGCAACATGCGGTGCCCCAGGGGATCAAACCCCTGTCCTTGTGCATGCCTCAGCAGGTGCTTAGTCCACTGAGCTATCTTGCTGACCTTTATTTTCCTTTTTACAAAGATACTCTTTTGGAGATAGAATTAGGAATTGAGAAAACTTTCAGCAGCATAAAAGTTTGTTTTTCTGCCACTCTGTCCTCCACTGTTTGGTAAGAAAGAAAATACTTTTGAGTCATTGTTTCACTATAAATAATCTCCATCACATCATTCTCCCAACACAAATATATACCTTCTGATTTTTAACATTTTAAATTCTTATTATTAATTTGATTATGGTGCATATAATTCTGGTTTCCTAGTATTAATTCAACTAAAGATCTTCTGATATTTTTAAGTGTGAAACTTACTAATTTTTTGCCAATTTTAAGAATTTAAACTGTTATATTTTTAATTTATATTTTCCCCAGTTTTTCCTCTCTCCTTGTCAGCTGAGATTCCACATTAGACTGATGGTAATGAATCTGCATTTTTCTGAATGCTCTGTGTCTTCAATCTTTTCTCTCCATGTTCTTCAAATTGGATAACACATTTTATTGGGCTTTTTGAGTTCAACAATGTTTTCAGTGTTCCTCAATACAGTACTAAGATGATCATCCGGCATTTTTATTTCAGATATTTAAATTTTCAGCTCTAGAATTTTTTTTTCCTTGAGCTTTCGAGACAAAATCTCACTCTGTAGTCCAGGCTCCCCTTGAACTCACTATGAACAGCAGGCTGGCTTCAAACTGATGGTGGTGCTCCTGTCTCAGCCCCTAGAGTACAGAGCCTCGTGCAACCACATTCACCCAATGTAACGCTTTTTTTTTGTTCTGGTCCTCAGACAGTTGTAAATAGTGGCTTAAAGATGTTATCAGCCAGGCCAGCAAGATAGCTCAGCAGACTATGTCTGCTTTGACAAGTACAGGAACCAGGGCTCCATCCTTGGTCCATCGTGTCATGCTGACCCTGTCCCTAAGTGATGGCACCCACCTTTAATCCCAGCACTAGGTAGGCTGAAAGCAAAGATCACTGCAAGTCCAAGCTGCACAATGAGACCATGTACCTAATATATAAAATGAAAACAAAAAAGGTGTTAGCCAATTACAGCATCTAATTTGCCTCTTGATTTGCTGGTCTGTTTCAATTGAACTGCTTTTTCATTTGATACAGTGTCACAGTTTTATGTATTAAGTAATTATATTCTAGACACAGTGGCCTATACTTAGGAGAGTGGCAGCATTTGGTTATTGTTCTTTGAATGTTTTGATTTTTTTTTTCACTAGCACATTTCACTGCTCATTTTCAACTTGGGAAGGCTTTCTTCTGCGTATTATTAAAGCAGGTCTATTTTTAGATTTTCCATACTTTTAAGGAAAATCCCATAGGACAAATCCTATGATACAATCTTTAGTCTAAAAGCATCATGGTTCAAAGGAAAACCCCATGCATTTATGAAATCCTTTAACTGTTTGTAACTTTATTCTGAATGTTTACTTGTCCTAAAATGGGCATCTCTAAAATCTTCCTTGAGCCTTTTAAATTTCTAAGCTATGGCTTCCTATTGAGCTCTTTGGATTTGTCTTTAGATTTACACAGTTGTCAAAGATGTGAGAGAAATTTATGCTCTGGGGCTGCAATCTCTAGGTCTTTCCTTACCCAGGAGAATTCTTAACTACTTTAAGCAGCCCCAAATTCTGTCTCTTGTCAACTCAAACAAAAGTACAATGTTCTACTTGAATTCTTACTCCTGTTCACTGCACAAAGTAAGACAGAGAAGCAGAATAAATGCAGTGCCTTCACACACAGGGTGAAATTCTGATTTTGGTTATTCCCTAGTGCCTTCACTGTTTTCATTCAGATTTTATTGTTAGTTGAGTGAGGGGAGGAGAAAATATCACTTAGCACATATCAGTCAATGGTTCACTAGAGAAACAGACATAACACGAGATACACAAATGTAAATATATGAAAAAATGTTCAACATCATTAGTCATAGAAGAGATACAAATCAAAACAATGCTGAGATGCCATCTTACCAGAAAAAATGGCTATCATCGAGAAGTCAAACAATAACAAATGCTCGAGAGGCGGTGGGGAAAAGGAAACCTTCTCCACTGTTCATGGGAGTGCACACTGGTACAACCACTATGGAAATCAACGTGGACATTTCTCAAAAAGCTAGTGTTAGAGGTCCCATTCAAGCCAGCTATTCCCCTCCTTCATATTTTTCAAAAAAAACCTGAAATCATCACACTACAGTGATATATGTGCACCCATGTTTATAGTAGCACAACTTGCCATAGCTAAATCTTGGAAACAACCCAAATATCCACCAACTGAAGAATGGATGTAAAAGACATGGTATTGTTACACAAAGGAATATTATTCAGCTATAAAAAGACAAACTTGAGACTTTTGTAGATAAATGGAAGCAGCTAGAGACTATTAGTAAAATAAATCAGATCCACAAATCCAAACGTATTACCTCGCTAGTGTGAGAACCTGAACGAGTAGTGAAAATCTAAAAGGTACAACAGAAACTGTGAAAGGTAAAGGAATTGTCTAATGAGAAGGAAAAACTGGGATGAAGAAAAGGACAAATGAAGAAGGGAAGAAAATATATTTAGGTATTTATACAGAATAGATTGGATAATTGTATTGTGAATTTCTGCTGGTCTTTTTTGAAAGGAGAAGTTAATGCTTAAAACAATTTTTCTACTTTGATTTTTTTCCTCTTTTGAATTTCTTATAACATCTTTGATACTGTTTTCTTTTCTTTATCAAATCACATACATTTATATTTGGTAATCTGAACATTAATTTGAAGATAGCATCATGTAATACAGCAACCATTGTTGAATTCTTATTACATAGTTCAGTGAAATTTTGTCATTTGTAACTTTTTTTTTCTGTCACTATTTTGTATTGTTTGAAAGTAAAACAAAAGTATAAGTACTTTGAATTCTGCCTCACAGTGGTCACCCACAGAATTGGATGAGATAGCATCTTGCATTTGCAATAACATTCCCCAAATCTGTTCATGAGTGAGCAGGGGAAAATCATTATGCACCTTTTCCATCTATTCTCCAAGTCAAAACCAAGGTGGCTGCTTCTCAGAGTGCACAAGACTATCTACATCCTCACTTGGAGATGCTTTTCCATCACTTTCATGAAGACAGACACAAGGCTCCATATAGTCGGGCTGGGGTGGCTTCTCTGCCTACCATGTTACTCCTCCCTAGATGAACTGACATCGTTACCTTGATGTTCACATTGTTGATTCTTTGTTTTTGATACTGGAAATTGAATTCAGGACCCTGACCTGCAAGACAAGCATTTATTCTACTAAGCTATCTTCCTGGTCCGCTACGTTGTTGTTTCAATGTATGGTCAGAACAGAACACCTTGGGCTCACTACAGAACTACTGACTTACAATTTCTTTTATGTCTTGTTGGAATTTCTGTTTATTCCAAGTACTACTTTATCAGTCATTTGTGGCCGTATCCATCAGAACACATCCCAGGAAGATCTGAGTTGTGTGGTTCTGTTAACCTTATCCTCCATTCCTACTTCTTTCATCATTCCAACTTCATGCCTACGTATTTGTCTAAGTGGTCACCAGAGACTGGGATAGGAGGGAACGCTGAGCTTCAATACTCGCTCACATTCCTCTCGGATTTGAGGTAACCTTTCAGAAAACACTCACGGAAGTTTTGTATGTATGCATGCAGTGGAGGGCAGATCACTCTACCAATTAGCTGACACTGTGTGGTTCATTCCCATCCCTCCTTTTGCAATACCTTCTGCCCATGAAATCCAAACTGCTTACATCCATGTGCTAATCAGTAACAACTGTTAAAATTTTTTACTGCACAAACTGTTTTGACATTGATCATCCATAAACTTGGAAGAAAACATACCAGCAAAAAGAAGTAATACAGCATCTGATTTTAAAATATATTTAAAATGAATAGCAAAATAACTTATAGAGCTGGTAAACGTAAGACATTTATTTTCAAGAAACATTCTTCCTTCTTAATCCTCAGTATTACATTATTACTTTTTTCAATAATAATAATAAGACACTAATTTGTAAGATTTATTAGTAAAGGTTAATAACCAATAACTAACAAATAACTGCAAGATTTGAAAATAAAAATTAGCATTCAATGATTATAGTGATGTTTGGGAAAATAAAATTCACTCCAATAAAAGTAAAACTTCAGATAATAAGAAAATCAAAAATTATCACTTAAATGAAAACAGTTAAGAGCTACTCTTTAATGTTGCATCATAATTTATAGATATTGTATTCTGAGTAATTAATTAATTTATTAAAATTATAAGACACAAATAGTAGTAAGCTGATTTTCTGAAATACTGTATAGTAAAGCCAATTAAAACATTATCTTTTTGTTCTTCAGTTGCATACTTTACAGATCTCCAGGTGAATTGATTTCCTAGTGACCTGAGACTTGCAGATTCTCCTTCTGCATGACCCACCTGGTTCACACGCTGGTGCTCCAACTTGCAAGCTGGTCGACTTTCGCCCTCTTTCTGGGCTTAGCACTGTTCTCTGCATTACCTCATCCATGGTTCTCATTCCAATGGCTCCATTCCATTAAAGCGATACTTATTGCATAGCTGTTATACACTCCGACTGATAAGAGCCAGCCAGGAAGATGTTGTTATGCAATCCTCTGTCCTTTAAAGAGTAAACGGGAAGGTACAGGTCCATGAAAAATGACCACCACCAAGCACACAAGTAGCACAAATACAGTGCTGTTAGGAGGAAGAGGTACTGAGCCCACGTTCACAGAAATTTGGGCATGGAAAATGACAAAAACAAAACAAACACTGCCCAAACCAAAGAGGTGACAAGTGCTATAATCTTTGCGTGGTGAGCATCTTCCTAGAGAGGTGGAGTAGCGCTGAGAGGCCGAGGGCTCAGTGTGCGGAGCCAAGGCAAGGAGGCGATGGCGTGCTGCACCTCAGGAGCCTTCTAGTCTGGATTAGGGGTTGCTGTGTGCGGGAGAAGTTATATGCGAAGGCCCAGAAACACCTGTGGCCAGGTGTTGAAGTTTCTCGTGCATTGCTCTAGCCAGGCTGAGCTCTTCAGTGGGAAAGCCACTGACTAACAGGCTTTTCCATGCAATTAATAAGTCTAATTTAGTTTGCGTTTCCATCTAAATGGAGAAGTTCTGCAGTATTTCATATTTGTACTATTTGCCACTTATCATAGATTTCAATGTTCCGTGCCTTCTCTCCCCAAAATTATAAGCATACTAAATAAGCCCTAGAGTCTTATACCTACTCGTAGGCTCCAATGCCTATTACAAATCACTGTGAGTGTTCCTTGATTATTGAGTAATATATTCCAGTATTTGCTGAAACATATTCTTCTATACTGAAAATTATTGTTATTTCTTGAAAATTTTAATAGTGAAGAATGTTGCTTGATTAAAAATCTATAGCGCTATGAATTTGTATGAGGTTTATGTGCAAGAAGTGGAAGGAAATCAAACAAAATATTTCAGGTCTGGTCATGAAATGTTTTATATAAGTGATACCTACATTGAATACTTTCCCAGAGAGTAACCTTAATTCAGCAAGTCTATGACATGTCCTTTTTAGTATAATTATTTTACATGCTATTCAAATTTCAATTTATTGATTATATAATTCTTCTCATATAGCCATGCAACAACTACAATTGGCTAGTTTCCTTTGATTTATGTATCACACCATTTAACTGTTCTCCATATTTTTAATAGTTTTAAAAGTCAGATTAAGTAAATCTATGAATAAAAGAGTAACTATGTAAAGCAGTAACAAACAAACATCTTAATTATCTTTTGTACTACCATATGGTCCAAAGGAATTCCCCGTGGCTATCACTAAAGTGCATAGCAAAATGGAACATATGGGTTTATTTTGCTAAAAACAAGATATAAGAATACATAATTTTGTGGGTGTCCTGGTTTGTTCAAGAGCATGGAATAGTGGGTCAATGAGAAAATTGTCATTGATTTAAACCTTTGGAGCCCTGACATCATTGCTGCATGGCATTCTCTTGATGTCTCACAGGAGGACGGCAGTGAGAGCACAGGATGAGACTAGAAAGATAAACAGAGCAGACGGTTCCTTGCAAACCCACCGCTACTTCCGGAAACACCGTGGACTGCACCCTCTGTCTATCATATCACATGTGTCTTTGTCCTTCTCGGTTGTCTTAGGTAAGCCAGGGGATGACCTTGCAGAATAGATTTCCAAGCTAGAAATATCATTAGTTGATAAAGATTTTTAGGAGTAGAGGAGAAACCAAAGTGCCCCAACTTTTGCATTTGGCAGTAGCCATCGCTGTAGCAAAGCTCAATAGGCTACAGACTTCATGCAGCAGTCCAAGGTCCTGGTTTCCATCATGACCTTTGTCACTTCTTTCATTTACAAGTGGTGGAGCTTTCTGCTTTGTGAGTTTTTCAATAGGCTCATTGTCCTACCTCAATTAACTCCCAAACATTTCTCATTAGCCCAAACCCATTTCCCACAACCGCAAACCCATTTTCCACATTAAATTCCTCATTTTAAATATTTTTCTTTTCTGGACTCTAAATAGTAACACATGGCTAATAGAGTCAGGAACATTGTTGTTTAGGGGCAGTGCACTTTGGTCACTCTGAGTTCTATAACTGGACATACACAAGATGCTTATAAGAAAAAAAAATAAAGCCATAAGTATTGCAGTTGATACATGGAATAGATTCAAAATAAAAACCAGAAGATGTTCTACAGATTCAAGCAGTTCACACAAAAATTTTATATCTGGGGTTGGGGAGATAGCTCAGCAGTCTAAGCGCTTGCCTGGCAATGCAAGTACCAGGGTTTGATCCCCGGTACTGCACACCCAGACCTCCCTGGTACCCTGAGCACACTGTGCCTGCTCTGAAACTGAAACCCAGCATAGTGGCACACACCTGTAATCCCAGGTCTTGGGAGGCTGAGACAGGAGGAGCTCTATGAGTCTGAGCTATGCAGAGAGACTCTGTACAAAATAAAAGAAAAAAAATTAATTTTAGAATTATGACCAATGTACTCACTTAATTATTTAAAAGTTTTAAATTACAGCAAAGCATAATAGTTTTCTGAAGATATTTGCATGATTCAGAAGTCTGAATGAATTCTTGAATGCTAAACAGATGGTCAGTTTACAAGCGACTGAGAACAAAGTCTCTCCAGAGATAAGCCACAGCTTTTTCAGTGAATTGGCAATGGAATAATGAAGCCTGAAATAACTGCACAAGCATCACCCAGTTTAAAGGAGAATGGAAATATTATATGAAATATTATCTCTCCCCTATCTAAAATACTATATCCTATTTTCTAAATGGATTATGGGATTATATATTATTAATATGTTCTGTTCTTTTTCATAATCTAGCACACAGTGCTTGTCACAGAGGAATGCTGAAACCTCTGTTTACTACTATATGACTCAATAAACTAACATGAAGTAACAGCTTTTTTTTCATTCTGTAAATTTAATGTAACTCTGATACCAAATTATGACATCACACAAAAAGCGAACAATAGCGCAAGAAGAGAAATCAGATTTTTTCATAGCACGTCACCCTGAGCTGATCAGTAGTGGGTGCTCAGGCTGCTGTGCGGACGGATTTCAGGCTGTACGCCGGTTCCATGGGAAGGAATGCTGCAATTCGCTGGGGATATCTCTAAACATTAAACCTCAGCCCTGGCCTCGGCTTCAGGCTCAGCCACAGCTGCAGTGTGAACTTCCATCTCCACTGCTTCCCGATACCGAGTAGCCCGGTCCTTGGAGTCTTTCTTCTGTACCTTACAGGCAAACTTGAGGACTTGCATCTTGCTAATCTCATGGTATGAGTTCAGGTCCCAGAAGAACTCATATGCACATGGTCTGCTGTTGGGGGCCCTTTTGTATCCCAAGCACTTTGCTTCACAAACTCATCTGTGATGAATTTCCTCACTTCCCCCAAAAGTGAGTGCCTCACCCCACGGTGCAGCCCCGACTTGTGCAGTACTTCCCAGGTGACAGCCTCACTGGCCTTATTGCCATTATTAAAAATGATGCTCAGAATCTCCATAACGAGAGCCATCTTGGGTGTATCCTTTGTCATTCCCAGTATGTATGCCTGCAGAGGATTCCTGAGTACTGATGAGAATATATAAGCTACTTTGCTTATTGATTTCCTTCAGACTGATCCAAAACACTTCTCCAAAGTGTAGCTTGCTCTTCCAATGATCTCTGGGAAATATTCACCATACTCTTGGATAACCTCTTTCAGCATGTCTGAACGCTTGATGGGGATCTTGTCTGGACCTTAACCAAGAGCTATTTCACCAACTTATTTGCCCTTTCTTTCAAAATGACCACATCACAGGGTGGGGGAAGCCTTTGGCCCCGTGGAATTCTCCTGTAATTAATGTCACTACTCTCATCACCATTCAGATGCTTAGACTTTTGATTCCTCTTGCCTTGGGTCTTAATTATAGGTTCAAGACTCAACTGAGCCAGATGGTCATCTGCTAGTGCCTAGAGAGCAGTAGCAACCTGAGTGAGAGGCATTTATGCCGGTCTGAGAGATGGCCATCATGGCCTGACTCCCTTGTTCCACTATTTGGGTCTTGATTTCAGTTATCTGAGTTTTTGTGACTGCCTTTCAAGCCCTAGACCCTCTCTTGACTCAAAGGCTGGCTGCTAGGGTTTGATCTGCAACCATTTGAATACCAGGTATAGCCTCCAAAACCTCAAAAGCAGAATTTGGGGACTTGCTGACAACCTTCTTGCCCTTAGATTTTTGGGGGCCACAGAGCTGTTGTTGAGGTCTCAGTATGCCTGGTAGCTGTCTTAGTGGCATTCTGGGGTTCAAGATGTTCAGTGTCAGTATTTGTAGCCTTGCCTTACCAGTAGTCTTTTGACTTTGGAAGTTTTCTTGGTTCTGACAGTGGGTGCTGTGGCCTGAATACTACTCATCTCATTGGTAATTTGGCCATGGGCAGTAGCTGTATGGGTGGTAGCTGTAGCTAGTGAGATCTCAGTGGCACTACCTAGAGTCTTATTAGCCTTGGATGTTTTCTTGGGCTTGGTGGAGGCTATAAAGGCAGAAGAACTGGCTAACTAATTGGCAACTGGTGCCTAGATAGTCTGCAATAACTGGTAGGTTTGGGACCTGCAAAGGTGACTTCAACTGGGCAGTGACATCCTTACTTCCTGAAAGGAAACACTGGGAGACTAGAGCTGCCTTGGCAGCAGTTCTCTTCATCTTCATCTTGTTGGTTTTCTTAGGTGGAACAGTGCCTGATGAAACCTGAATACTGACTAGCTCACTAGTAGCTGAAGCCTGGCTGATCTGAGAAAAGACTGGTAGGTTTGAAGCCTGCAAACTTATTTTGGGCTTGATGGCAATCTCAGTGACATCTGGGACTGGAGAGGTAGTAGGGGTGGACTTATCAAAGCCTTAACAGGGTCTTCTTGGTCTTGCTTTTGTTAGGCTGGTTGGCAACAGATGGATCTTTGGTTGCCGCCAGTTGGGAATGTATCAACAAGACGTTGTCCTTTCCTTTATCTTTGTCTGTTCATCTGGAGGGAATGGAAGCCCCAGGCTCCCAGAGGGAGGCAGAGGGCCCTGGAGTGCAGGAATCCTCTAGCATAGCCAGTCCTTCTACCCATCTTTCTGAGAGGGCAAGTACAGCTCAACCCCATCCACTTGAGTCCTGAAAGCGTGTGCTTTCTCCGAGCCTCCGCTTAGTTTTCAATAGTCAGCTTTTAATCACTGGCACACAGTAGCTAAAACCCCAATTTAGAGGAGAGGCTGAGCTTGGCTCACAACTTTGGAGGTTTTCAGTCCATGGCTTGCTGACTCCAAGATAGGAAGATCATGGTGGAAGGAAATAGTGGTGCAAAGAAGTCTGGGAAGTAAGGCAGAGGAATTATGCTGAAGAGCAAGGGAAGAGAGAAAACAACTGAGCTTCCCAGCCCACACCACCACACCCAGTGTGGGTTATACACCCACACACCCAGAAGTGGCTACACCAGCCTCCTAATGGCAGGCCCCAAAGCTAATCAAAGTGACTCTCTGCCTTACCCACCACACCCCACCCCTTGTGAACATCACACCCAAACATATAGCTTTAAACCCATACCTAAGTGTTTAAATGAAATTATGGAAGAAATATATTGAAATGAAAGGCCTTAGAGTGATATGAGTATGATAGAATAAGGAGGACTTAGAAAATAGATTATTGGGCCAAGATAGCTCAGCAGACTAGGTTCCTGCTTAGGCAAGTGCAGGGTCAAGGGTTCAACCTCCAGCGCCACATGCTGTGCTGCCCCTGCCCCCAGGTGAACTAAGCCAGCGACCAACACAGGTGTGGTGATGTATACCTGTAATCCCAGAGCTGGAGAGGCAGAGAACAGGAGGGAGGGTCACTGTGAGTCTGAGCTGCATAGTGAGACCCTGCACCAAATACATAAAAAAATAGATAAATAAAATATCTTTAAAAAATAAAACAGATTATTGACAATTTTGACCTTATAACTACAAAATTATTCTTATGACAAAAAGTGAGACATCCATGTAAAGCAAAAATGGCAAATGATATACATCAAAGAGAGGATGGAGTTGGCTCCATTCATAATCCTAGAAATGCTCTAGGAGGAAGGCGGGAAATCACGTGACCCTTATAAATACATTTGAAAAGAATTAAAACCTCATAACAAATCAAATATAAATAAAAATGAGCTTCTCATAAGTCATGAAAATTATCATCATCAAATGCTTAAATATAACTGATATTATTTAAATCCTAGCATTTTTTTTACTAGATATACAGAACTACAACTAACATTTCTGAGCATCAGTTTCTTGTTTTATTAATCCACCCAGTCACAGAGAGATGCATCTCTCATGTACATCAGCATGTTAGCCATAATAAAAAGCTTTTTAGCTTAGCTCTTGGATTTAGTTCATTGCACTGTGTAAAATACTCAGCATAGTGTCTGAAACACTTAAGCATACAATTAGCAGGTATCAAAATGTGTAAAGTTATAAATTGCTTTAGAATAGATTCAACTACAAATACGAAACAACAAAACTAAAAGTTAAAGACAGAGGGGTTCATGTTTCATACAGAACAAAGATCTCAGTGATGGAAGACGAAGTTAATTCAGCTTTTTAAAACCCTAAGTGATAATATTCTCCCCTATTTTTATACTGAAGATTTCTTTACTCTTAACTATTGCTTTCTGCTTATGAACTGATTCTGTAACTATCAATATCTGTATTCCAGGAGAGAAAAAGAGGACCAAAAGTCATGAGATTTTGATCTAGGTGCCAGCTCAACGTGTATTTTTTTGTTTGTTTGTTTTCAGGAAAGCAAACATCTTAAGCAGCAGCTTCCATATTATGACTCATCGCTAGCTCAAATATCACTACAGAGGTAGGGCTTGTGGGAAGATTTGGGGTCAGGTATCTAAGAGTATTTGTGTAGACAAAGGAAGGGGTGTAGAAAGAAAAAAACATGATGTGTGTGTATAGAAAGTACAGTTGGGATAGATAACGCTGTGCTTCTACATAATTCTATGAGAGGCAAGATCTGCACTAATGGTGATTGGACAGGATATTATGTTGGCTTCTAGTACTACGGTCATCCACTAGGAAAATAATTATTGAATTTTTGATATAATTCAGGTACAAAAAATAAGATAAGTAAACAGCTACACTCTTAATTTACTGATAAGAGACATCTGCTATAATAATGTCTATAATATCATGTATGCACCTTGTATGATACCAAAACAGTATGAAAACAGTTTGCAATGTATTAATTTATCAAATCTATCTTGTTAAGGTGTCTTAAAACTGTCTGATTGATATTTGTACTTCAATAAAACAAAAAATAAATTAAAAATAAATAAAAAGAAATAGTAACAATGCAACAAAATTTGAAAGACTTAGCAGTGGGTTTCACTTTTGCATTCTTATCTAAACTCTTCATTGCTTTTTACCAAGAAAAGCTAATTATTGAAGAAATAAAACTGATCCACTCTCAACCACTCAACATTCTCCAAGCACCTCACATTTACCTACAAAAGATTGAGAATGGGGAAAATAGGTTGCTGACGTGCTAGAGATGTACAGCTCATTTTCACACCTGCATTTCATCAACTGTAATGGCTGCATTGACTTCAGTGTCTTACAGGGTGTGTAACATAAGAAAATGAGAAACTACTCCATTGTACCACACCATATACATCTTTCTTACCCTTATAAAGGTTTTTTTTTCTTTGTAGTACCAGGGATGAAACACAGGACCCTGTGCTCGCCAGGCAAATTTATTTTAATGAGCTCTCTTCCCAGCCTCACCTTATAAAATTTTTGAAACAAAATATTCAAAGAAATTTCACTTTATCAACTGATTACTAAAATTTCCTCTTTTACAAATACCCGTATGTGATATCTTCTTCAATATCCTTTTCAAAGTATTATAATTTTCTTTTTTTATTAATTTTATTGAGAAAGAAATAGCAATGAGACAGTTTCAAAATAGGTTAGTACGATAGTTACAATAGTTAAATCATTGCATATTGTTGTCTTTATAATTTTCAATATAGAGATTTCTATTCTTTGTTGGGTTGTTTCCTATTTCATGTTTTTGGATGCTATTATGAAGCATCCAAAAATTTCTCTCTCAATGAATTAGTTGTTTATGTACAGGAACGTTATTGATTTTTGTCTTGTATTCAGCTACGTAACTGAATTTGGTCATTCATTCTAGAAGGTATTGGGTGGAGTTTTGGAGGTCTGCAAATAGTAATTTAACTTGTTCCTTTCCTACCCTTATTCTTTGTATTTCTCTCTCATCTAATTGCTCTCATAATGTTTCCAGAACTATATGAAACAAGAATAGTGATAGTGGATATTCTTGTCTTATTCCTGTTATTCAAGTGAAAGCATTTAGTTATTGTCCATTTAGTATGTCATTGGCTGTTGGTCTGTCATAGATGGTTTTTATCAGATCAACATAAAGATCATCTATTCTGATTAACTACAGAATACAGTTTTTTACAAGTGGGTGTTGGACTTTGGCAAAAGTTTTTGTGCATCTACTGAGATGACCATGTGATTTTTGTCTTTTACTCTGTTGATATGGCATATTGTATTTATTGATTTACATATATTGAAGTATTCCTGCATTTCTGATTTTAATCCCACTTGTCATGGAGTATAATCTTCTTCATGGTTAGCTACATTGTGTTTGCTAGTGTCTTATTGAGGATTTTTACATTTGGGTTCATTAGGAAGATTAGCCTTTTTTGTTTGGGTCTTTCTTTGGTTTTGGTATCAGGGTAATACTTATCTCCAGGAATGAGTCATTGATAGGAAGAACCAAATAATGAAAGTGGCCATGACCCCAAAACAGTTATACAGGTTTAATATAATCCCAATCAAAATGCCATTAGTGGGCTGGTGAAATAGCTCAATGGACTAAACAGCTGATTAGGCAAATGCAGGGACTTGGATACTATCCCTGGCACCACATGCCACACTGGCTCCACCCCCAGGTACACTGAACCAGTCACTGAGATTGGGTATGGTGGTGCAGGTCTGTAATCCCAGTGCTACAGAGGCTGAAAGCAGGAGGATCAGTATGAGTCCAAGCGGTGTAGTGAGACCCTATAACAAACACATGAAAAATACCATTAGCATATCTCAAAGAACTGGAGAAAACATTTGTAAAATTCATTTGAGTCGGTGGAGTCCTAGAATGGAAAATACAATGCTGGGCAACAAATGCAAGGCAGGAGGCATCACCATTCCTGACATGAAATTATACTATAAATGTACTGTTTTTTTTTTTTTTTTTTTTTTGTCTTTTTGAGACAGGGTCTCACTATGCAGTTCAGTCTGGCCTTAAGCTCACTTTGTAGCTCAGGCTGGTCTCGAACTCACAACAATCCTCCTGCCTCAGCCTCCCGAGTGCTGGGATTACAGGCATGCGCCACCATGCCCGGCTGTACTGTTATAAAATCAGCATATTATAAAAAAATTATAGACCAGAGGATCAGAGGAACAGATTAGAAGATGCAGACATAGCTACAAATACGCTGAGCCACCTTACTTCTGACAAAACTGCTGAAGGTGTTCACTGGAAAAGTAATAGCCTGTTTAATAAACGGCATTGGGAAAATCTAGCTTTCAGCATTCTAAAGACTAAAACTAGAAACAGGTCTAACACCATTCACTACACTAAAATCAAAATGGATAAAAGATCAAAACATTAAATTAGAAACTCTGAATCTATTAGAAGAGAAAGTAGGTAAAAATCTTGAAGACATATGTGTAGGTATAGAATTCATGAACTGCACCACCATACCCAATCTCAGTGACTGGTTCAGTGTACCTGGGGGTGGAGCCAGTGTGGCATGTGGGGCCAGGGATAGTATCCAAGTCCCTGCATTTGCCTAATCAGCTGTTTGGTCCACTGAGCTATTTCACCAGCCCACTAATGGCATTTTGATTGCAGACTGCATGAGAAACACTTAAAAGAACCAACAACTTGGATTTCACCATATTAAGAAGCTTTTGCACATCAAAAGAAATCACCAAGAAAGTGAACCCACAGAGTGGGAAAAAGTCTTAGCTAATTGTCTCTCAGAAAAATGACTTACAGTCTGTGGCCATACCACCCTGAACGCACCCAATCTCATCTGGTCTCAGAAGCTAAGCAGGATCGAGCCTGGTTAGTAATTGGATGGGAGAAAAAGGACTTATATACAGAACATATAAAAAATTGAAAATCCCAGACCCTTCAAAATCAAAGGTACCATCCAGAAATGGCATCTTGGTACATATGCCCCTCTCAGAAGAAATAACGCAAATGGCCAATAAACATGTGAAAAAAAGTTCGACATCATTGGACATTTGAGAAACACAAATTAAAACAGCACCGAGATTGCATCTTTCTCCAGAAAGAATAGCTATCAAGAAATCAATCAATTTTGGAAGCATTGTGGGGGAAAAGGGAACCCTTCTCCAATGTTAGTAGGATTGCAGACTAGTGCTTCTGCTGTGCAAATCAGTATGCAGATTCCTAAAAAAAAACTAGGATTAGAGGTCCCATTTGGCATAACTATTCCTCTTCTGGGTATCTCCCTAGAAGAATTAAAAACATCATACCACAGTGATATTTATGAACCTATATTTATAGCTGAATAATGTTTAATAGCCAAATCTTAAAAACAACCCAAATGCCCATTAGCCAAGAAATGGTTAAAAAAAAGTTGTGGTCTTTTTACACAATGGAGTACTACTCAGTGAATAAGAGGATAAACTGAGACTTAAGACCACACTTGTAAGTCAAATAAAACAGACTCACATGTGTGGACATCATATTGCCTCCCTTGTGTCAGAAACTAAAAGAGCATATAAGGTCTAAAATCATAACAGATATTGTGAAATGAAAATAAATTTTTCAAAAGGTAAGAGAAACTAGGATAGGGAAAAGGAGAAAGGGAAAAATGCAAGTTAGTTATACTACTAGTGTGTCTCAGTTCATTGAAAAGGAAGGTCCCTGCTTCAGTGAATCTCCATATCAACAGGAGAAATACAGTGCCCATGTCTTGCATTTGGAGTCACTATTTTAAAGATAACAATATGCAGTATATTAATTGTTATTCTCATATTATTTTGTTATGATATTTTGTTTTACTTTTTTCCATAAAATAAAATGAAAAACAAATACCATGTCAAGGAAAAAGAATTTCACTACTAAATACAGAATAAGAATTGAGCAAGATTCAGTTTCTCACACTGAATATTAAACTAGTGTTTTAAATTAAATAATCTCCTTTTTTAAGCCAAAGTCATGACAGTAAAAATGACATACTGGAAACAACCAGAGGGCAGAGACGGGGGGGATGTCTCTGAAAATGCACACAGAGTGAGAAAGATATAATAAATTATCAAAAAGACAGGAAAGAAGCTATAAACTGGAATATTTCTGTCTTTGTTTATTTAGAATAAAATATGTATGAAGCAAACCAAGCCTCTTGACAATTTTTTTATTTGATAAGATAAATCCATAAAATACTTGTTTTGATGCAATGGCTGTTATGGGCGAAAAGCAGTTTGATGCTTAAGAAAAAATGATAAATACTCATTGCTATTTCATATAAATTGTGGAAGCAATTTAAAGGTCAAATTTATTCGTTAATAATAGGCTTTAATAGTAGGAGTAAATAGAGTCCAAAACAGCACGCTTTGCCAGTTACTGTTAAAATGAAGACAGAAGGAAGTTAGTGTATGACACATTTGTAATAGTTTGTGAGGTCCTAGAGTCGAAATGACACAGTGACATTTTAGGGTTATGTATTGTGCACACTTGCTATGGCAGTAGAGCTGTATCCCCAGAACGGGCCACATGGCGCACTTCCAGAGGCCGCAAAACAGGGGTGGTAGAAGGGAAGCCTTCCTGCAGACTCCACCTTTGGGGCTGAGGCCTGGTTTGGATTAGAGCTGTTTCTTTGTAAATGTCTTTCCTGTTTCTTGCAAGATTAAGGCTTCATGTAGGAACAATGACCTCCTTAGATGGAAGAAGACACTTAGCAGTTCCACAGTGACCACAAGGAAGAAAAAGGCCTATAAGAGTATCGCACTGTATAAACAAAAGATGATAATCATTATAGTTCCTTCAATCCCAGGAGTAAGTCTTTGTACATAAAAAATATTCAAGTTCCCTCTTGGTGCACTTTCATCTGGCACTTTTTGCCTGTAAATGAGCCTGAGCTTTTTTCCTCTTTATCAAAGTCACAAATTCCACAGTTGTGCCCTCATGAGAGCACATAAAAACACCATCCCTAAACCCTAACATGCATTTTTTTTTTTTTTAGAGAGGTTTTGCTATGAGTTCAGGCTAACTTTGAACTTGTGGCAGTCCTCTTGCCTCAGCCTCCCTAGTGCTGAGGGTATAGGTGCGGACCACCGCACCACGCACTGCGCCTCTCCTGTGGGCCCATTTTCTGACTATGAACTCCTTTAATTCTTCTTACTACACCTGTTTTATGCATCTTGATGACATATCCAGCAGTTCCTTTTTGTGACATAGTCAGTAAACCTACGGGCTGTGTCACAGATGGGTGAGCTGTGGTTCCCAGCACCTCTCTGGAGATGGCCTTGGACCTCATATAGTTAGCACTTTGTGATAGGTCATGCCGTAAGTTAATGCTAGACCACTATGGTATTTAAGTCTATCTGACAGTTACAAGAACAGCCTACCTAACAAATATTTGTATTCTTATTCAGAATCAAGGTTGTTCAATATGACCTTGGTAAACATAGTGGTTTATGAATTATTGTTACATAGGAGCTATTTGTGCATGTATGTCAAATAAATGAACAGAAAATCTTCAGAAATAAACTGTGTAATTGACTCAGTAAAATTCACTGCTGAGCAAAATGTTCATGAAGATACAACTTCAGATGAAATTTTCTTAAATTATCTGAATGTGTTTCTGGTTTTGCAACATTTAGCCAAATACTAACTCTAACAAAAACAGACTTTTTTCAGGGGCCTGGGAGATAGCTCAGCAGCATAAGTGCCTGCCTGACAAGTGTAAGGTCCCGAGTTTGATCCCCAGTACCTAAGAGACCTTTCAGCCTAGGTATTCTAGCAAAGTAAGTCAGGACAAAGAATGTAGTTTATATTTCAGGCAAGAATAACCTCATAGGATTTTATTTTTGATAACTTCACTCAGATTTATTTGAGATCAAAGTCACTACTCTTTAAATTCACGTGAATAGTGACCACACAGAGAAAAATGGGTGGGATTCTGAGCTTCCCACACACAGGCAAGACTTGAATGCTCCACACAGATATGAAGTCAGTATCTTGAGCTGTTTTAAACACATCTTCATAATATATGTGGTAAACCTTCTTTGCACTCACAACCTAATATTTCCTTTTGAAATGCATTTGCTTTTCCTATTGAGAAAAAATTTTCAGATGAATTTCTAATGAAAAAATAAGCAAGGGCTGGCCAGATAGCTCAGAGGATTAAAGCGCCTACTTAGGCAGAGTAAGTGCGGGGTCCGGGGTTTAACCCCTGGAACCACAAGCCACCCTGCTGGCCCTGCCCCCGAGGCACACTGAGGCAACATTTGAGACTGGGCAGGGGGGCACATGCCTGTAATCCCAGTGCTTGGGAGGCTGAAAACAGGAGGATCACTACAAGTCAGACCTGGGTAGTGAGACCCTGTATTAAGTACATAAAAATAAACAAGTCCAGGCTTGGGGAGATACCTCGTTGGTCTAAGTGCTTGCCTGGCAAGTTCACAGACCTGGTTTCAATCCTGTTGTTGTGCACCGAGCTGACCCCAGAACTCGAGGCAAGCCATGCCAGCCACTGAAACCGGGTGTGATGGCACATGCTGGTAATTCCAGGGCTGAGGAGTCTGAAACAAGAGGATCACTATGAGTCTAAATTGTGTAGCAAGACCTTGTACCAAATATATAAATAAATAAATAAATCCTAAAAATAAAGAATAAACAAGTCCAATTACACAAATTACTTTTGCTCAAAGTGAATTAAGTAGAAAAAAATAAATATTGGAGAGATGATGCATGGGTTATTTTCTATCAATTTCAAAATCACTTAAGTGAAGCAAATCCCATACTTTAATTAATTTTATGCATCTTAAGTAGCCTACTGACAGCGAAAATCTGAATTTCCTTGGTTACTTCAAGTGTGTTATTTTTTTCTGCAGCATGACTTTGATATCTGTTCAGGGTACAGCTAGATTTTATCACCGAAATCATGGTCTAATTCACAGCAAAAAAAAAAAAAAAGTAGCATGAACTAGCAAATACATTAGGATTAACTTGAAAATCTTAGCATATTCAGTCTTGAAAATTACCCTCTCATCACTAGAGGTACTTAGAAATAATGAATTGTGCTTAACATGAGGTTTATGATGCAATGGCAAACAGAAACCCTGAAATGACCCCTAGGATTTGGAGGTATGTTTATCTACATTGACACTAATTGGGATCATTCCCAGAATATAGGACTGATCTCTTGTGGTTCAGAGCTCATGTGAGATAAAACAAACAGAAAGTACAGAGGCAAAATAGCTTGTCATTTAGGGGTTGATTTATAATGTGCTCCATAGCGACCCGCTATGCATTGCAGTGACTGGCCATTTCTAAGAGACATAAGCAACTGGAACTGGAACAGGAACTACGATCTTGACAGCTAATAAACTGAAGTATACTGGATGGGGTGGAGGTGTATTTTCCACTACAATAAAAGATGGAACAACTTTCTTCTATTTGATCTTAACTTAAAATCAGCAATGTTTTCTTTTTTTGAATTATGCATTACATCTGAAGACCAAGGAAAATAAAAACTTTCCAACTATAAACTGGATTTTTTCCATTTTTTAGTGGAATTTTCAGCATAAAATGGTCCACTTTATTGAATAGGTACTGAATAACTTTGTTCAAATTATAAATCACAGATTTACTTTTATGGACATAGAAGGAAACTTGCACTTTCATTTTGAATCCTCCCCAAACACATCTGACTCACTTGTTCAGGTATGCGCCTCTTCATTGCACAATGGACATGATAGAAAAGTGTGCTCTCCCCATTCCTTTTCCTCCTTACTCTACAGACCACTCACATGTAAGGCTGCCAGCCCCTTTTAGTTTGCATTTGGGGACAGTCTTGTTCAGTTACTTGGGCTGGCTTTGAACTTGGGAGCATTCTACCTCTGTCTTTCAGTCAGCTGGGATTATAGTCATGTGGTAAGAAGTACCTTTTGTCATTTATCAAATAAAAAACTGGCGAAAAGTAAATGTTTGCTTTTAGTAGCGTTTACTTGCACCACTACATAACTTTACAGAATGAAGAGGTATTCTTATTTTCACTCTTTGTGTGTGTTTGCCACCCGTCCATAGTGGCCGCACCGTCTTGATGAATCACTGTGTATACACACAGC
This sequence comes from Ctenomys sociabilis, assembly GCA_004027165.1. Taxonomy (NCBI): domain Eukaryota; kingdom Metazoa; phylum Chordata; class Mammalia; order Rodentia; family Ctenomyidae; genus Ctenomys; species Ctenomys sociabilis. The sequence continues at coordinate 169,039 of PVKA01000391.1, forward strand.
GGCAGCTCAACTGTTTTTCCCTGTCCCCGTCCATCTCTCTCCTGACTCCATAGACCTCCTTCCCCCCTCCTCTCCACAAAGTGTGCTTCCTAACACCTGTCTTGTAATTGCGTATTAAATTACAGTATTTACATTTGGAGTTTCTCAAATAAAAATTATATGATATTTTGCATTTCGTGTCTGATGTATTTCACACAGTATCATGATTTTTTTCATCCTGTCTTCATAATATTTTAAAGTTTCCGAAATTTCATGTTTGAAGTAATGTTTTTTTTTTTTGTTTTTTTTTTTGTCTTTTTGAGACAGGGTCTCACTATGCAGTTCAGGCTGGCCTTAAGCTCACTTTGTAGCTCAGGCTGGTCTCGAACTTACAACAATCCTCCTGCCTCAGCCTCCCGAGTGCTGGGATTACAGGCCTGCGCAACCACGCCCGGCTTGAAGTAATGTTTTAATTTGCGGTGGATTAATCATGCAATAAATTATTTGGATTTACTTTTCTGTGAATTATTTTCTTGTAACCATTACTATGCTTTGTTAATTACAAAAAATTTTGTAGTGGAGCATTTTACTTGTATTTTTGGTATAATGATGTGTAATTTTTTTTATTTGAGCAGTGTGATAAATATAACTTTAAAAGAAGTGGGACATTTTAGCGGGAGACTTTTCTGATTATAAGTATGACACAGGCTTATTGCAAGATTCAGTATTCCAGTATGTAAAAGTACTATTAGTGAAAATCCTTTCAATCATTTTTTATGCATTTTGAAATATGGGTTGGTCACGTATCTTAAATCTTAAAAGGTAGATTGTGCCATATTAAAATCAGACATGAAGGACATAGACAAATCAAGTTATATTACATTTATTTATTTATTTAATTTATTTTATTTTTTGGCAGAACTGGGGAGCTATCTCCCTGGTCCCGAAATATCACATTTAAATCAAGCCCTTTGGATGATGTCATTTCACAAGTTTAAATTATTCACTAGTATTATGCAGAACTTCTAATCTAACGTAAGAAATTTAAGGATTATTTCCAAAAGTGTTACCTGCAAGTCAAGAGATGAAATCCTAAATACCCAAGTATTTATATTTTTAGAGAGATTCCTTCAAGATTATGTCATCTGAAACATGATTCCAGGGTGACTTTATTATATAAAATGTTATCAGGCTTCCCATTAACTTAGAATGAAGCTCACTCCACTAGACTGGGCCCTGTGCCACATGACCTTCCTTTTTGGTTGAACCTAATTAGGAAACACATGCCATCACTAGACAGCATGTAGCAACTGCATGTTGAAACTTTAAAGTTTCTCCAGTTAGTACGTCGCCAGGCATCCAACCAATGTTGCTTCTCTGGGTAACTGAAGATATCCTGGCCATTCCCTGGTTCTGGCTGCAGTGCTTTGAGATGGTTCAGCTTGGCCAGTGTGGGGGCCAGTGTCTGTAGATGAAGAGAAGTGTGTGGAAGAAGATGCAAGTGGTTCAGAGTGAAAGGCTGTCATTTATTAATTTATGTAAAATTTAAACAAGTATAGTTGATGGGTTATTTTAAAACTTAAGGTAAGCTGAGGGGAATTCTCACATCACGGAAAATACCAGTGCCCTTTCCTCTTTTGATAACAGTGGAACACATAAAATTTAACAGGGGCATATATTAGTTTAATACAGTAAGTAAATTCAAATAATTTTATGTGGCTGGGTACAATTCATTTCATGAAGCTTTAAGGCACAATCCTGAACACTAGTCAAACTAGATCACCTATTAGTCAGATGAAAAACTTCACATCAAAGAAAAATCAAGGTGACAGGTTAGCCTTTGTTCTTTGCCTCTTCCACACCTAATTTATTTATCATCACTACCAATTTTTGTAATCAAGTTCATATACTATTTTTGTGGCTTCATTTCTTTAACTGTTGCTTTCTTAAGGGAACTTGCAGTTCAAATATATTGAACACTTTTCAGTTGCTGTTAGAACAGATTCCAATGGCTGTTTTTGTGGATATCAAACCCTTCATCATTTCAGAAAGACCTACTAAGTTATAGTAGCTTTCCATTGCTGAAAAAGTGCAGTTTTAAGTAAAATAATTATTAATATTACACAGTGAAAAATGTAAAATAAAAGGTCAGTGTCTGAGTATGTCAAGTTTTTATCTGTTTCCCAGAATTTACTTGTTGCATACCACACCTAAGTCCCCAGGTGATAACCTTAGGAGGCAGGCCCTTCACAAAGGTTTTATGAGGTTACAGTAAGAAATAAAAACCAGCTATCTATGAAACAAAAAGTCAGACTTCAGCTAGAGATAAACTCTGCTAATACCTTGAGCATAGACTTAGCTTCTAACACTGTAAAATATAATTTTTTGCTGTGTGCTTTTATTATAGCAACACATGTGGAAAACGGGTTGCAGTATCGCTCAGTCTGTGTCTTTCTCTTACAGCCACTGATAAGACTAAGGATTTACTAGAGGAACTGAAATACAATCCATTATCTTTCTCTCTATGATGAATATGTTCATCTTTAGGAGCTCACTGCAGAGTCCTGTGTGAGTCTGTCAGAAAGCTGAAGTGTCTGTGCTAGAAGGCTGAAAGATATGCACAATAATCTTGAAGGAACTGGAGACCAGAGGGGATGGCAAGGACTGAGGCTCCTTCTGAAGAAGCAAGAGGGAGGGTGTTTCTCCACGTATATTTCATCCAGGCTAACATCTTACCGGCCGGTGCCACTATCATCCACACTGGGTCTTTCCTATATTGTCTGCTACTTGAGCGTGAATCACCCAGACACCCCAACAAGTGTGCTGCACTCATCCGCTGAGCATCTCATTCAAGTTTACAGTTAGCTATTCATTCAATGCATTCAAATTCATGGTTAAGTATCATGAAGCTGAAGTGGACTAAGAATGCCTCTGGAAGTATGAAAATTTTCATTAATCTTTTTCACTTTCTTTAGAAGGACAGTGGAATATCCATTTAAAAGATTATTCTTGAGATAACTACATTAATAATCAATAAAGGTGCTATCCTAAAGGAAGTGACTGCTTTAAGATGCATTGTTAACACATTTTTGGTATTTAAGATAATTCCTTTAATTGACAGTTTTTAGTTATTAACAATTTGTCTTTAGCCACAAGTATTACAATTGAAATATCTTATATGAAAATGTCTTCTCCTGTGATGATCATTAGCTTTTTTTTCTTTTAACACATCAAGAATGAGCAAAAGAGCACAGTAGTTTTTGAATTGTCCTTGAAGTGTAACTTGAAAGGTTTTCTTGTGCTGGCCCTCACCTGGAGGTAGTAACTTTGGTGGTTATGCTGCCAAAATGAGCACTGCAGGAGTAACTTTAAATAAAGTGTGATGCCATGCTGATCCTTTTACTTATTTAATTCATAATAGACAGTCAGCCTTCTGTACTCACAGGTTCTACATCAAAACACATTAAAATAACCACAGATAAAAATGTAATATTACAAAGTTCATCTGTTCTGAATACATGTTTTTTCTTATCATTTACAGACTTTTGTATAACAAATATTTACACTGTCTGGTGGTCATCTAGAGATGATCTAAGATCTAAGAGAGCACATGGGTAGGTGTTACCCAAATATTGTACCACTTCATATGAGGGACTTGAGCTCGCACAGATACTGGTATATGCAGGGGATGCTGGACCTCATCCCCCTGGGATTCTAAGGAGCAACTGGAATGTAGTTTTAGTTGTGAGTGCTCTCTTCTACAAAGAAGAAAAAAATGAATCACCTAAGTGTACCGATGACATCTCTTCTAATGGATTTTGAAACATTTCAGTATTAGAATAATCTGTTGTACATAAAATCACATTTATTGATGGCATTTGATCTTCACAGACTGAGTTGTACCTGAGCATTGGTAAACAGGTCGACAGCGCACCAAACAATGCAGGCCATCTGCATTCAACTTGCAAACTCTCCTTTTTGTATCTCCTGTTTTCACTTTGTGTCATTCTAAAGTGCCGTCTCTAAACAGGTTTATCTGACATTAACGTGAATAATAATGATTGTTATCTTTGTAATGGTTTCTTCTTTTCCAGACTACTAGTGTTTTCCTGGTACATTTGTTTGTTTGTTACTTGTTGCTGTTGTTTTATTTTAGTAAGGGTCTACAGGGTCTCACTATTGGACTCATAGTGATTCTTCTGTGTTCAGCCTCCCAAGTGCTGGGGTTACAGCCACATGCCACCACACCCAGTCTCAATCACTGTCTCAGCATGCCCCAGGAGCTGGGCAGCACAGCAAACTAACCTCTGACCCCTGTGTCTGCCTAAGCAGGCATTTTAATCCGCTGAGCTATTTGACAGGACCTTACTGGTACATTTTGAACTTAAAATGTGAAACTGAACATGGGCAATCTAAAGTTATCTTAGATGAAATTGAAAAGGCTTCTTTCAGATGCTGAAGGGAAATTCTTCCTTTGGAAGAAGAAAGAAACCCAACAAGAAGAAAAATATGAGCAAAGGTAAGTAATGGTTCTTGACTGTGGCAAGTTTTTAACTTCTTCTTATCTTCCTTTAGGCTGCTAAACTTTGCTTGCTTATAAATAATATCCCAAACACTGTAAAGCAGTTCTCAGTCACCTCCTTACTCTTTAATTCCTTAATTTAATGCACATTTTGGAAATACCATTATTACATGGTATAAGACATTTTGTTACCAGACAAAATACCATTATACATGGTATAAGACCTGTTACTGATGGTCTTACAGTTTTAAGACCATCAGTAACAGGTGGATACAAGGAAATTATTTCTGTGCCCAATTAAAAACTGATTATTAAATGAAAATAATTTCAGAAGTAAAAGGGCCGTTAAAGGTCATTGGGTTCACTGGTATACACTTCGAATTTCTGTACTACCAGAGACTTTCATGGGGCAATAAGCAGAAAGCATCTTTACACTTTAACAAGACAAACTTCAGATTTAAAGCTTTTCAAGCTAATCAGTGAAAAACAACTGTTGAGTTTTATAGGTGAGGGTGCAGTTAGGAGAGAGCTCAGGAGTAGGTGTTTTAGTGTGAAGACTGGTAAAGGGGCTGGCACCAGCGACCTCAACCCTAGCTCTGCTTCCTTGGAAGTTGGCACCAGTCACATAGTTGTCCATGAGGAGGGATCTGACTTGTGCATGTAGCTTACTCACACATGTACTTACTAGCCCTGCACAGTTTTCTGTTTAAAAAAGTGACTCAAGATTTTATACTAATTTAAGTATCGATATCAATAAAAGTTCTGTATTCTTCCTCATTGATTTCTATTTTATGAAGATGTAAGTCTTAAACTACGCAATTGAAGCCCTTCCAAGAGAGAGAGATTCACTCTCTCCCTTGGTGTTCTTTTGGCAGAGAGGAATTTTGGGCAGAGAACCAAAGCCTACAGCAAATATGAAATGGATTTTCTTAACGTTGCAAAAGAACATTGATCTGTTTAGAGTGGAACTGCAGGAATCATGTCATAGATGTTTGCACAGTTGGCTTAAGCTAAAGGAAATAAAAACATTGTGCCATGTGGATGTGGTATTAATTTGAATGATTTGTTTTATCACTGTATTAGAATAAGCAAGTACAGTGACCTAAAGACTGAGAACTACACTGAAACCAGGTTTCAGTTAATTTTAAATACATAACATGTGTTCTTTTTAAAGAATTGAATCTTATTTTCAAATGACTTATGGTATGTGTCACATCCTTTTTGATATCACAAGATATAATTTTATAAATTTATTATTAGGGGGCTGGGAGATAGTTCAGTAGCATAAGTGCTTGCCTGGCAAGCACAAGGGCCTGAGTTCAATCCCTGGTTTTGCCAAAAAAAAAATGTTCATCATTAGAAAAATCAGTGCTTTCAAATAGATGTCAGTAGACTCAGAAAATAAGTATTAAAATATCTAACCATATTCCACCAAAAATAAAAAAAAAAAAATCTGATTTGCATTTCAACTCAGATAAAACCATACAAAAGTGGTAGTATTACATCATTACTTTCTGTTAAACTCTCTATTATAAGAAGAGACAAGGAGTTGGAGGGGAGCTTACTGGTCTAAGTGCCTACCTGGAAAGTGCAAGGCCAAAGTTCAATTCCTGTACTGCACACAGTGCCAGCCCTGGATCCCCAGGTGTGTTGTGCCTGCTGGAAACCTTCAGTGGTGGCTCACACCTATAATCCCAGTACTATGGAGGCTGAGACAGGGGGATCACTAAGAGTCTGAACTGAATAAAGAGACCCTGTATCAACAAAAAATAAAAAAAAATTAAAAAGAAGAAACAAGTATACTTTTCCAAAATTAGATTATACCAAATAAGCAGAAAAATAAAATCTTTGAAAATGAAATGGCTAGTCATTGACTTTGCATATAAACACTTGACTGATGACAGCCTTTGGAATCCCACACGTTTTTTTTCTGTGAGTTTTTATAAACCAGGTACATTGTGAAATATTTCCCAATGAAACTTGCAAGTGATTTTCTTTCCAACTTTGTTTCAGAATTGTATTTTTAATCAGGAAGCAATATTTTCATTCTCACGCTTTGGACACTGTTTTCAGATTCTTCCCCATAAATTTCCTTAACCTAGCTTCCCCCTATTGTAAGTGTTAGCCAGATAAGCATATAATCATTGCTGGTTTTCAGATTTTCCTCTGTTGCATTTCATTTTTTGTGACAGAAATGAGATATTGAGAAAACAGAGTTTGGAATCATAAAACTATCCAATATAATGATTTCAGGAGAGGGTTTTTTGCTTCCTTAATTCAATGATATTCAGTCCATTTCACTCCTATTTCTGTAATAGCCTCACTAGATTGGTCCAGAAATGACCTGGAGTATATAGTTATTTTTCTTTGTCACCAAAGCAGCACAACTCGTGGGGATGTTAAGACATCAGCAAAATAGAAGGGTGAAAAATATTTGAAATAGATGAAAATAGCAATAAAAATGACCAGTGTTTGTCACCAAAGTTTAATAGCATGTAATCATTTTTGAGGTCTCCTTTGTACCACATCCTAGCATCATCCGTCCTCCCCATTCTCCCTGGCAGTTGAAACTGGGCACTATTATTTCAAGTTTTCAAGAGAGTTCAACCAAGTTGCTTATCCAAGCAGTTAGCTCTGTATGTAGCCAGTGGGTGATTCCATGCAACCCTGCAGGAGAAAGGGGCGCTCAGGATCTGATGCCTCTGAGTGACTGTAACAAGAAGACCGAGTTAGGAGCCATTGACCAATCCAGATTCTAGCACAAGGTGTTTCAACTCCAGCGTTTTTGGAATTTGGCAGGTCAAAGGAGGTTTGAATCAGAAACAAACTCCACACTCTAATTGTCATAGCTCAGTTTGTCAACTTGAACGGCTGGGGCACTCATCTCGGGGACTTGGAGTCACACTTCTAATGACTTGGGTACTGCACTTGGCCCTCACCTCTCCTTGGCCCTCCTTCCCCGATCCTCCCAGGCGCCATGCCTCAGAGCTTTGTTCCATCATGCGCTCTGCAGTGACAGCTCCTGCCGGGAGCCAGCGGGCTGACCACTGAGTTTCCTTTAAACAGGAGCCAAGTCAGTCATTTCCCCTTTATGTTTTGTATGTTGAGTAACGTGTCCCAGAAATGGGAACGCCGGAACTCGCACTTCTATAAGAGGTGTCTTCATTGATTTCTTGTTACAGTGACACAATACCTGACACGCGTGACCTAAAAGGAGAGGTTTAATTTGGCTCACAGTTTGTAGAGATTTCAGTCCATAGATTACAGCTCCAAGGCAGGATGGCAATGCACAGGGACATGACATCCACGAAGAAGAGGGCTAGCAGAGGAGCCAGAAAGACAGATACGGCCTTCCAGTCCACGTCTCCAGGGCCCTGCTTCTTCTGATTAGATTCCACCCTCTAATAGAAAGTCAGTTTTAAAGCCCAATAATTTAATCATCTTTTTTTGTTGTTGTTACTGGGATTGAATTCAGGACCTTGCTCAGGCAAGCACTTATGTCACTCAGCTATCACCCCAAATGAAAAGCTGTCACCTTTGAAAAGCAAACATGTGACTGAATGATGCCTTCAGGGGACATGCAGTGATAAATCACAACGGTTGGCGTGAATCTCCTACCTAAGGAGAAACTAATGGGGCAAAAGAGACTCCATTTTAAAAGAGGGTCATTGAAGTTCACTTAAACTACATATAAACTCCCTCCCTTACTTCCTCCCATGTGATAAAACCAAGGCCATAAAATAGAAAAAATAGGACATGGGGAACAGGAGAAACAGTAATCCACATAGCCTCAGGACACAGGCAGATGATCAGCAGTGTCTGGGAAATGTAAACATTCTTTGTAAACTTCTTGAAAATGAGGTAATGTTGTTATTATGGAAACCTAAAAACTATATAACCTGAAAGCAAAGATCAGACAGGTACTGACAACTCTAGGAGTGTCGACTCTTAAGTCAGAGTGTTGGTTGGTTGTAAGCTTGCAATAAAATCTTCCTTGTTCTTTTTTTTTTTAGGGAAAGGTCTACAGAGCGTTCAGGGTCTCACTACTAGATCAGACTCATGGTGACTCACTTGTTTACAGCCTCCCAAGAGCTAGGATTACAAGCACGTCCAGTCTCAATTGCCATCTCAGTGTGCCCTGGGGGTGGGGCTGGTACAGCAGGCCCAGGGATCCAATCCCTGGCCCCTTTGGCACTTTAATCTACTGAGCTATTTGACCATCTTTTTAATTTTCTTTCCTTGTTCTTTTTGTACTTGGTCTCTGTTGTGGGAATTTATCTTCATTTGCTGTGTTCTGCTGCTACAAAACCACCTGGGACATTGTTTAAAATGCAAATTATCACTTTATCAAGCATCAGATTTGAAGTCTTGGTTTAATCTGAATCAAAATTATCAACTTTTTATTTCTAAATGTAGACCTTCAGGTCTCAGAATTTACTGCTCCAAAATCATGTGAAGTGTTAATAAATTTTAGTATTCTTAATTTTGAAAGAGGGCTGTCACAGACAAGACGATCCCTTCACTCCTTCTAGGAATATTTACCGAGCATGTATTATGTGTCAACAACTTCACAACACTAGAAAGTGAACAGCAAATAAATTCAAGTCTCTGTCTCTAGGTGATGACGTTCTATAGGGAAAGAGAAACAGAAAGTGGGAGCAAACAAATCTATCAGCGAGGCAAGTGGAAAGGAGAAAACTCAGGAGAGTAAGGAGATGAAGTGTGAGGTGGTGACGTGACTTTCATATGGTCCCGGTGATCTTTCTGATTAAATTGTTTAGACACCAAAGATGCCAGGAATTCACCAGGACCATGGAAATAACAATATAGTACCACTGTTCAGTATAAAGGCCCTCAGGGAGATTTTGTTTGGCAGTTTGGACAGAGAAAAAGGAGAGCAGAGTTGAGAGGACTGAGATCAGAAGAAGCAATAGTAGAAGGTATCAGAGTCTGAAAGAGAATGAGATTGCTCTGGGCGGTGAAGCCCAGGCACTCTCACACTGTCTGAGCAAAAAAACTCAGAAAGGGACAGTATCTGCCTCGAGTGTCAACAGGTCAGCTCAGGTTCTGAGAAGTAGGGCAGGAGGACATCATGGAGGCAGAAAGACTTGAGTTGGTGGGACACAGGTCCTGGCAAGAGAAGATGGCAGGAAAGTAAGAAGTCATAAAATTCTAGATATGTTTGTAAGAATACATCGTGATTTTTTATAATGGATTCAATGTGGGCTACAAAAGAGAAAGAGCGATTAGGACTACTAAACTAGTGTTCTGGTACTTAGAGGTTAACAAGTTTGGTATAAATAAAATTTGCTCCCCATAAACTTCCAGGGGACACCAAGGTGAGGTGTGGCCCACGTGACCAATGGAACATCTTCTGCGGATAGATGAATGTGAATAGCAGAACACACCTCTGAGATGGCCTGATTCAGTAAGATGAGTTTTCTTCTGGGAATGACACATGAGATGTGACATTAATTTCTCTATCTGAAATCAGACAAGGCAAAAGTAAAAGAACAAGTTTTCTCTTTGACATCTGTCCCAGAATAGAACTTTTAGTATCAGAAAAATATTTATGACTTTGCTAGTGTTATTGTTTTTAGCAATTTGGCATATCCAGATCCAGACATTTTAGACTCTAAAATCGAACAAAACAGTGACTCACATTTAAGCCAAAAGACAGATAACTAGTGGAAAATATACTTACCCTATTTCTTCCATCTATAGAACTCACTATCTATTATTCTGGATAAAATCTCTGCATTTTATAAAAGCTCTGATTCATTATATGGATCAATCTGCCAAATAGTGTGTTTAGTATAAAAATCTACCTTGTTACTCTTCAAATGTAGACAGAAATTTTATGTCTTAAAACATGGTGCAATAATTTTAATACTTAATGGGGCTGGGGAGAGGGCTCAGTAGAATAAGCAATTCCCTGGCAAGCACAAGGATCTGAGTTCTATCCCCAGTTCTGCAAAAAAAATTACTTAATAAGAGCAATTACATGTGCATGTATGCTTTGTTTACAACCTGTAACATTACTTCAGGTAGGAGTTTGACTTCACTACTTCTCTCTATTTAGCTGCTATTTTCTTGCTTTATTTGTAAAAATGTGTCCCCTGTTTGCCTTTTATTGAAAATATATCAAATCATTTGGATACCAAAACTGAGTAATCAATGAATATAAATCTATGTTAATTTTTATTTTATTTTATTTATTTATTTTTGGCAGAACCAGGGACTGTACTCAGGCCCTTGTGCTTGCAATGCAAGTGCTTATTCTACTGAGCCATCTCCTCGGCTCCAATCTATGTTAACTTTTAAATAGCTATTTTGTACTTCACAGTGTTTATCTTAACCTCCATTTAAGATTTGTTTAGTGCAGAAATATTTATCAATGATTCTAAAATTTAAGGACAAGTTTGTTCTAGAGACTTATCTAATGAATAAATGTAAAAGATTTCCTATCAAAAACCAGAATTATATGCTTCTATTTGGAAACTATATTTTTATTTGACTCTGCTGGTAAATAATTTTATTTATTTAATGCCTTACGTTTCCTGCTGAACCATGTAAGATCCATTATAGTGACTGTTTATGGAGGTATGAACTGTTAGGGAAGCCTGGGCAAGAAAAGTCCTTTATGAAGCAGGCAAACTTGGCAAGAGGCTTCACATGCCAGGGCTTTGCCTTCTAATGGAAGATAAAAATTTGCTGGAGATCAGATTTAAAAAGACTGACTGGCTTTTATTTAGGAATTCATGTTTCTAAGAAGAGAAAGACCATTCTAAAAGTATAGAAGAAATAAGGGTTATATATTAAAAGATACTTGTGTACAAACTGAAATAATATTTAATGTAATATTTTGTTAAAAGATATGAAAGCTAAGCCTTTGAACAGACACATGCATCAAACCTTCAAAATACGGACATACAGATAACATAACAGAAATTTTGCAGAACTTGAGAAGAGCCTTCTTTATGGCTTAGATTCCAAGTTTTTTAAAAAAAGCCACTAAGATATTACTACAGTCTTGAAAACAGCAGAGCACTCTCCAAACTGTACGTGTTCCACAGCTGACATTTGGGGAGAGGAGGGCCCACAATGATACACTGTGCTTATCACTGCAACAGAAGCCTAACGCTTCTCACCCATCAAAGGCAGGGCTGAATGGAAAGCTCATTTTTCTCCATGTAAGAAGGTCGCTTTAGAACTTGACTGGCCTCAACTTTCCTAACAGTTTAAATCACAGTGCTGCCAGGGGAAAATAATACACAACACACATTACTGATTAATTTCTCTACTTCCGAAAGAAGATATGATTTTTAATTAAGTTTACTGGTACAATTTAGGTGTATACAATGATCACATTCATCTTAGGGATTTGCACTTGCACATGATATGCCTGAATAAACTCATGAATTTCTGCTCAGTGAGTTCTGATGATACAGAGGAAAATGTCTGGGATTTATGGACTACCTAGATCTTTTTCCTCATGTAGCAAAGAAAATAATTTAAAATTATCTAGAGATTCTGAGGGATCAACATAGGAAGAACTTTTTTATTTTCCCTAAAATGATGTTCTAGAGCTTCAGTGTGACTTTATGTTCTTCACAGAACTTGAATTTTCTAATGAAAAGCAATACAGAAAGTATTCTTTCTTACATTAATATTCATCATGAATTAGTCAAAGCACACAAAAACTTTTTCCAAGAGCAGTACAATGGAATATTTAGATAAAAACAATAAAAAGTGAAATAACCAGAGAATTGCCCACTAGTTACTTATATTAATTATAAGCAGTAAATTTCTCTGTGTACGCTGACACAAAAAATAACTGCATGATAAAAAGAAAAAAAGAAATATATATTCATTATATATGTTCAAATATATATGTTCATGTATATGTACACGTTTGGAAAATAATTCATTTTTACTGTTTGTTTGGGCTTGCTATGTAGTTCAGGCTGCTGGTGGACTCATTATGTGCCCAGGCTGGGCTTGAATTCCAAGCAATCCTACCTCAGCCTTGAGAGAGCTGGGATTACAGGTGTGTGCCACTATGCCATTTAAACTTTATATATGCTATACCAATTAAGGTTTTATTGGTATAAATTACTTTTAATCATGAAATGCAAGGCCAAACTTTTAAAACAACACAAAATAATCAAAAGGACTTGGCACTGTTTTCTAGATACAAAGAAAAAGTGCTGGAAAATACAGAAGAGAAATGGTTAGACATAGTTATAACTATCAACAAATTCATGATTTGCTTCTGAATAGAAAGCATGGTGGGAGAGGCAGTGGACAAATAAAAGATTCTGGCCTGTCCTATGGCCTGCAAGGAGCTAAGGCCTAGGAGCCCTGCCGGCTACACGCTTGGGTGTCCAGTGTTCCTCTACTGTGTAAACAGAGAAAATGGCTGTTTGAGACATGCTTTTGCTGTGCAGCCCACATTGGTCTCAGATTCATTCTTGCCCCTGCTGTAGGCTTCTGAATGTGGGATGTGAAGATGGGTTTCTAAGGTAAATAAGAGATACTTTCAGAACCTTCTGTTCCAACAATACCAGTCTTTCTGTATTCATTAAGAAACAATTTAAAACAAAACACAATGTGTGCAGCATGACTGAAGGTAAAACAAAATACACAGAAAAATAAGATATACAGATGGAATGATACACTATGTCTTAGTATTTATTAGTTCTTTCAAGTAATGCAGTAAAACTGAGGGTGGCTATGCACAGGACATTTTTATTATATTACCTAACAATAGAGTGCTGTAGTATTTTTAAGACCTGCACTCTCTTGTACTGAGGAATACAGGGCAACAAGATAATCTAGCAGTCTGAAAACAGATGCTGTAGAAATTAAAAATTTATGTTTTATGTGACTACATGTTAATATTCTACCAGCATTCACTTCCAAGGGACAGAGATGAAGTCTGGGCTTAATGGGCCACCACCCTGTTGCTGCTCTAGAAATGCGATTTTCTTAATGCTCTGGGCTCCTGATCAGGGTACTGTGCACACACTGTCTAAGAAGCTCTTCTTCTTCAACACGGGAAAGAAGGAAAAGAAACATAAAAAAAACCCATAATAATAAATCAAACAAAATCATGATTACATGAGGATTTATTTAAAAGAACAGAAACATTATGCAGTGTTATGGTTTATGTTTTGACGCAGCCGCAGGGCCTCATGTACACACAGGGGGGCTTTGGAAGTGAACAGCTCCAGGGGCGTGATGCTGAGCAGCAGGCTGGCCCACTGGGGGGCGTGTGGAGCCTGGCCGGGAGTGGGTGGGTCACCAGAAATCGCCGTGCCAGGCAGCTCTCCTTTGCTCCTCCTCGGCCCTCTGCTTCCTGCTGCCAGGACACAACTCCGGCTCCCCTCACACGCCGCGTGGCCATGCTGCTCTGCATTGGTGGCAGCCACCCATGGACTGAAACCTCTAGGACCTTGAGCCAAAGCAAATATTCTCTAAGTTGCAGATGTCAGGCATACTGTTCCAGCGAAGAGAAAGCAGTGAACATATCTTGCAGCACGAAGATGCATTAGAAGAATTTTCCTCTGCAAACATGGAGAGCCCACAGGTGTGAACACATGGCCCTGTGACTATGTCTGGACTGAGGACAAAGAAAATGTCCATCTCATCTTTGCATCTCTACATTATCAGGACTAAAGTACATCTGTTCAACTGTAGGATTTACATTTTTATCAGTCTATTTCCATCAAGCTGATAGTCAGTACCAGAGTAGTTCTGTAGCTCAGTGTTGGGATGTACTAATGTGTCCAGGAATTAGAATTCAGGATTATGAAGAGAGTAAGCAAATTATCCAAACCTTTTATCAAATAATGTATTAAAAGTTTTTACATAGGGCAATATTCTTATACCCCTTACCTATTTTTAATGAAAATTCAGATATTTAAAACAAAACTTTTATGTACAGAATATCCCATGCTATATTTTATTCCAGTGACCTGAATTCAAGTCTGACTAGAATTAGAAATTGTGTGAACTTACCTAAGTTAGCTTACTAATCAAGTCTTCGTTTTCTTCTAAGAAAGCGAGTTGTGAGGTAAACATGTTATGTAATGAGCACAGTACCGAGTGTGTGGACAGGTATAGACATCTATCTTGCCACCCTTGCTTTATTTGTGGCACCCGATCATTTTACCACCCAACATTTGGCCCAGTAAATAACTCCCAAAGATAACAGATGGGACTACCAAATTAACCACTTGACAGTTTACCCCAAGCAACACTCAGCTATTGTGTTTGTTTATATACTATCCTGAGAGTCACTAGGGCAGGTGTCAACTAGTGATGTTTCTATCAAATAAATTTTGGCCAAGGAGATGGCTCAGTGGAATAAGTGCTTCCCTGACAAGCACAAGGGCCTGAGTTCAATCCCCCGTTCGGCAAATAAATTTTATGAAAATGTCATTTTTCTATTTCCTGCTATATTATCTTATAAAACTTAACTGAAAATATTCAATTTTGGTCAACCTGCATTTAAATAATTGGACTGGTACATTAAAGCTTTTGTAAAACAAAGGAAACAGACTAACAAGACAATCTACAGAATACGGAAAAAAAAATCTTACACATTGCTCCTTTGGCAAAGAATTAATTATGTAGAAGATATAAAGAATTCAAATAAATTAGACCCCCCAAATTAAAAGACACAATCAAAAAGTGGTCTAATGAAATTAATAGCGACTTCTCAGAACACATACAAATGGTTTAAAAAAACACAAAAAAGTTCAATACCTTTGATTATTAGAAAAACAAATGTTGATGAGGTTATGGGGAAAAGGAAGAACACTTTCTCATCACTGTTGGGAACATAAACCAGTACAACCATTATGGAAACCAGTGGGGAGATTCCTCAAAAACTAAGAATTTAAATTCCAGTTGACCCAGCAAGGCTTCTGCTGGCATCTTCCACAGAATTAGCAGGCATCATATTATAGTTCACTATTCATGACCACGCTAACAACAGCAAAATTTATAAAAGCTAAATCCTGAAAATAGCCTATGTATCTATGAGTAGACAAAAAAAAAAAAAAAATGTATTTATACACAAGGGCATTCAACTCTTCTGTAGAGATAAGCTTGAACCACTTGTAATAAAAAATATGCATTTTCAGAGCACAGTGCTCTGATCAGACACAGAAAAAAAAAGCACCAAGAAAGGAAACAGGGAAGCAGATGCTCTGCAGAGGAGAAGCAGACCTGGAAACGGGGAGAGGAGGGCAATGGGGAGGAAAAAGCATGGAGATGCACTCTCCGCACTGTCCAACCCCTACGATGAGTGCACTCACCTGTACTGCAGATGTGTAATCATAATGATTTGAAAAGGAAAACTAAACAAAACCAGTGGCCACTATATGCTGTGCTCTCAGTAGGAGCTGAGAGATTAAAAGTGAGGATATTTTCTAATCCCATACCATGCCAACATCACCAACACAACTGCAGTGAAAACAGAGGCAAGAAGAGAAGCCAGGGTGGGTGGAGGACAGAGAAGTCAGGAGCTAGCACACAGCCCAATCCATAGGATGAGTGACTGCAGTGCACAGGAATAAAATGTCCTCTCAAGAAAGACCTCAAAAAATAAGTGCAAATATCATCCTTGTTTATTCAATGTACTTTTTTTTTTTTAATCCTGGAAGTCATGTTGGACATTTTAAGCAATCGGAACATTTTTACCAAAATGCATGAAAGTGACACAACGTCTGTTTTTTTTATTTTTTTTTAAACCTGAAATAGTGATTACAATATAACTGACTGCATGCAACTATATCTCTTAGGTGTTTTATGAAAATCTAACAGGAACTTGTACAGTTTCCTAAAATTAGAATATTTTTCATATGCTAGGTTGGATTGTAATATTAGACAACATCTTCTGCAACTGTGGTGTCAAAAATCTGATAGCAAATTTGCTGCTCAGTTCCATTTGTGATATTGTATGACTTGATAACACATTCCATCCATGGATATGCATCTGCAAATTAAAAAGAAAATAGTATTTAGCCATTAGAAATAAAAAGGTAACTATTAATAATGTCTAAGTTGAACTTCTCATCAACAACAGACCAACATGATCAGAATTTTCAAAGCGACAGCCAGGTACTGTGATCATCTCGTCTCCAGATCTCATTCCTTATTCCATGCTTACAGCTCAGTGACTGACAGTGGTACATCATTTCATGAACTTACTTCTTTCTATATTTCTGGTCATAAACCTAACTGGACAAGAACTGAATCAAATTTTCCCATAAGGTTAACACTGAGTCTAACCACTGAATTTGATTTGGTTCTCAGAGTCCCGGCAAGTTGGGGAACATGGATATATGTCATTTCTAGGATTTGGTTCTAATCACAGGAAATTTATTCAACTTCAAGAAAAGGTGCTTATGATTATTCACATTCAACTTGGCAAGGGTAAGCTTGACAGATACCTGTCCTATACTGTGGGTATAAGTGTAAATATGTAAAATATTTTTTGGAAAAATAACTCAGCAGCACATATTAAAAACTAACAGTCCATAGTAATATTCGTTACTATGAAAACCATTAAGAGAAGTATGTGATTGGACTGAGAACTCCAAGATTGAACAGAAAAATAATAGTCTCAGAAGGAAAACGGAATTTGATCTGAATGAAAGCCTCATTGATTAACTGAATGTTTACACAGGAAACAGCTAAAGTACATTAAAAAATTATTAACTAAAATCTTCAATGTTTCTTAAAAATATTTTATGCCTTTTGGAATAATTTCAAGTAAAAATGTACTCTTGCAGAAGCAGCCAAATATATTTTTTGATCAAAACTGGTTCTTTTATTATACAAAGTATGTTTGAAAGATAAAATGATAGTAAAAGGCACCTTGCTATTAATCCCTCTCCGATCAGACACCTTTATACCACTGTTCTCGCTGCTTCCTGCAGCAGTTCTGGAAGTCTTCTTTCATGTCTTTAACTGCTCTATTGCTGCTGCCTCCACATCCTGAATTAATTCCAGAGCCATAAGTCAACATCCCATACAGGTTTTAGTTGATGAAACAGCCCTAAAATTTTTGAATGAAATCAGGACACTGGGGCAGCCATGAAAGTATAACTAAAGATACTCATGAAAAAGGACTTCACAACTGCTGCAGAAAGTAACAAGAACGATGGAATAAATGGAATTGAAGTGAGCGGAAGTACTTCAAGGGAGGTTAACAATGTCTTTTACTATAAAATATATTCTTAAACATTCACTGTATTTTTGATCATACCTATTTGGAACCTATTATCAAAAGGTTGAAAATACAGTGGATCAATCACTTAAAGCTAAAGTATTTACAGTTCCAAATGGATGTGTTGTTATTTTGAGAAAAAGAGGGGTAGCTGTTAAAATTATACTACTGGGGCTGGCGAGATGGCCAAGAGCCTAAAGTGCCTACTTCGACAAGCTCAGGCAAGCTTAGGCAAGTACGGGGACTGTGGTTCCATCCTTGGCACCATATGCTGTACCAGCCCTGTCCCCAGGGAGGTTGAGACACCAGAATCCTGGTGTGGTGGCCCACATCTGTAATCCCAGCCTTGAGGCTGAAAACAAAAGGATCACTAGGAACCTGGAGCTGCAGAGAGACCCTGTACCAAATACATTAAATAAATAAATAAAATTATGCTGCCTACCGATTTTTGTTCCTGGAGGACAAAGCATATCCATGATTAAATCCATACTTTTCTGAAGGTCATCATCAAGTAGGACTTCTGATGCTGGAATCTGGAAGAATCTGTCCTAAAAACGTATGACAGATAAAGAAAAATGATGTTAACTTTTTGAAACTTTAATTAATGTAAATATTTTAAAATTCAATTACTAACATAATCTAGACTATTTTACTCTATAAAGACTGTAGAATTCAAGAATTACAGTAGTGGTCTCAACTCAAATGATTTAGGCCATTGATATACAACTTTACACAGTATCTGTTTTTTTAAAAAATAACTTTAGTTCCTCTAATATGAAATATGTTTAGAAACTATGGTGAAATAATTATTACAAATAATGCTGACATAATATGGACATTATTTTGGTTCTAGAGTAGAATTTATACATGGGAGAAAAAAATGACATCCATTTGTATTTCTAAATTCTTCACTTTTCAATTACAATTTATAAAACAAAATGATATGTAGATAATTTCTGATTTACGTGTTTGTATTTTATTTATACTTTTAAGTTGCCTTAAGATCTTTTAGAAATAAATTAGGTAGGAGTAATTTATTAATTTTGTAACATATTAGCTATAGTTATAAATATCTTCTGGCAGCCTGTTACTTACAGAATCCATGAGGTATGTTTCTAACACTCCTGTTCCATCATCGAGAGTAAACGTCATAACAAACACGTGCTGCAGGGGTACAATGCCCAGTGCTGAGGAGGAAAGGTAAAATCAACTCTATGTGCACACAAATTGTGTTTGCCAAAATAAATTCAGCAATAAGGAAAATCCTACACAGATGACTTTTGTTCTCTAGTATCAATTTGCTAAACTCACTTAGCAAGTTCATTTTGGAATACTCCACTACCTTTACAAATGGGTAATGTCACATGATATATGTAACTGAATTTTTAGATTAAACATTATTGTACCATTAGCATGAGTTTTATCTTGAAAGAAACCACAGAAGTAATTTATAAAATGCAATCTCTTATATGCTAATCATTTAAAGATAAAAGATGCTAGTGTTCTAACAATAGCTCTCCTGTCATAAGTATCAGTGATGCTTATTATTTTTAAGCTATATCATCTGCTTAATGGACAAAAATATGTTTTCTACAGTGCAAAAAAAAATCTGTGATACTAAGTACATGAGAATTTATAGGACAAGAGCACTTTGGAAAAAACTACGTGAACATGTTAACACAATGCTATCTTAGCTTCTACCTAGGGATGCTTACCAATACTGTATGACTACTTCTAACTAGATAACCTACCTACACAGTAGGACTACCCATGCAGGCAAATAATAAATTACGGCCAAATGACATCACTTTAAGCATACTACATGCTATTAATATAGAGGAATTGATTTTTAGGCTTTAAAGTTCTCAACTGGTTAAAACAGTGCACTGAAACCCAGAAGGATGAGCTTAAAACATATGTTGAGAGACCATGCAAACAAACAACTACAACAAAACAGCTAAGAATATGATGGGGAGAAGTTTAGGTAAAAGTTAACAGGACACTTCAAAGGACCAGACAAAATAAGAGATAACAGTATGACAGAGTGGGACTAAAAGTTAAAAAGGAAAAAAACATTGAAATAAATCAGACCCGAATGAGCAAATATCTCACTGTCTCGCTAGTGTGAGAATCTGGAAGAATGAAATCTAAAAGGTATAACAGATACTGTGAAGAGGAAAGAATCTATTCAATGGGAAGGAAAACCTGGGATGGGGAAAAGGACAAAAGAAAGAAGAGAAGAGCATATATTTATGTACATGTGTAGGACAGCTTAACTAACTGTACTGCTGACTTCTGCCAATCTATTGAAAGGAGCAGTTAGTGCTTAACTTTTTTTTAAAACAAATATAATTTACTTATTTCTTCTTCATAATCTTTCTTTTTTTTTCGGAACTGGGAATTGAACTCAGGCCCTTGCACTTGCCAGGGAAATGCTTATTCCACTGAGCCCAAACTTTTTTTTTTGTGGTACCCAGCATTGAACTCAGAAGCTTGAGCTTAGCCAGGCAAGTGCTTATTCTACTGCACTATCTCCCCAGGCTCCCATAATTTCTTATAACTTTATTTTTAAACCAATTCTGCAGGTTTATGTCTGGTAACCTAATCTGAAAATAACATTATGTAATACAACAACCATCATCAAATGTCTATTACTTTGATGAAATTTTGAATAATTTCTAATTTTTTCCATTTTGCATTCTTAGCGCGTGCGTGCACACACACACACACACAGAAGAATACAAATACCTGTAAAATGAAAATTTCAGGATGGTAGAATCTGAGTGGCTAGTGTCAGAAAAGTAATTCTCCTTATGTTCTAAATTTGTCAAATTACATCTACAGCCCTGTCTTCAGCTTGAATGCCAAATTTTAAAAACATTAGCAAACCAGAATGTTCACTGCAAAGAAGAAATAAAATAGTAAGGAATCTGTGAGAATACCAAAGGCAGGCAAGTTACCTGCTTAAAGCAATAAAGACTCAATGGAGACTGAAAAAATATCTTCAAATGAACAAAGTCTGGTTATCACATTGAATTGGAAATATATCATCTGCATAATTGGCATACAGAACTTGGCCATACTGAACTTGCATGGGGACTGATTCTGCTTTGGTATTAAGTGACAAAAATGTAAGGTACATATTAACTTTCAATGCAACAAGTTCCTCATTCACAAAGGGCTGGGTGACTATAGTTAAAAGAGCAAAAAGGATGCTTGTGGCTCCACATAGATGAAGGTTGGGAGAAAAGCTGTAGCAGCTTTCTAAAGCCCCTTTCAATCTGAAGATATACAAACTGCAGATATCTTTCAGAAACTGTATTTATGATCAATGGGTAACAGGAAAATAAACTGCTGAAAATTAAATATCCGTAATAAATAAAACACTGAAAGATAAAAAGATTTTGTAAATATTTTAAACATTTACTGTTCTCATTATAATCAGTGTAAATAGTTCTTACACAAGAACAATTACACCTCAGCCTTATATATCTACAAATCCTCAAATATAAATCAGCATAACCTTCTGCACAGTTAAAGGAAATTAAGCTAACCTTCTGCCACAGAAGAAGGACTCCATGATGTCTCACCAGCAAGAGAATTTAAATTTTGTATTGGTTTCAAAGTAGAACATTGTTTACACCTGAAATCAATAAAAGAAATAATTATATTTAAATTAACTTAATTATTTAATCATTATAACATTTTTGCTGTTAAAGTATAACCATAAAAACGTAAATTATTATACAGAAGAACACTGCATCTAACATACTGGTTTCAAAAGAGAATTATCCAAAAGCAAGCTTTTTACAAAAAAACAACAGAAAGATAGTATAGGGCTTATAGGGAAACATTTTAAAAAAAATTTTGTATGAGGGATCGAACTCAGAACTTTGTGTTTGCCAGACAGGTACTTATGCTTCTGAGCTATCTCTCCAGCACTACATAGGGTTCAAAATGAACAATTTTAAATTGAAAATGAGGGTCTGGATTTTAAGCCCAAGTCAGTAATCCATTAGGATCTAGTGAATTTCCTAATTTATTAAAAAATTAACTAGTACAAAGACAACAATATGCAATGTATTAATTATTGTAACTGTTCCACTAACCTGTTTTGAAACTGTCTTGCTGCTATTTCTTTCTCAATAAAATTAATTTAAAAAGTTCATTTCTAAGAACTTCCTGATTTTATGGTTTATGAGTAATACATAATAACCACACAATCCTGAGAAACATATTTTTTTTTGTCTTTTTTTTTGAGACAGGGTCTCACTATATAGTTCAGGCTGGCCTTAAGCTCACTTTGCAGCTCAGGCTGGTCTTGAACTCACAACAATCCTCCTGCCTCAGCCTCCTGAGTGCTGGGATTACAGGTATGTGCCACCACGCCCAGCTAATCCTGAGAAATATTAACATTAGGAGAAAATTATCCTGACTATGGCAGTCGGGACTAGCAAATTTGGGGTAATCAATATCTTAAATAAGCATATAATAAGAGTACATAGTTTATGATGCCTAATACTATAGTTATCATTTGAAAAGAAATACATTTAAAACTATACAATTATTGTTGCACATTACTGAATATATATAATTTTTCTTTATATATCAACATATTCCAAGTTTGAGTAACTCTGTTTTTTTCTTTTCTTTTCTTTTTTCTTTTTTTTGCAGAACCAGGGACTGAACTTAGGCCCTTGCACTTATTCTACTGAGACATCTCTTTGGCTCCAGTAATTCTGTTTTTATTATGGATGCACAAGCATGTTTATGACATGTGATATGTGATAAGAAAATGCACCTGGAAAATATTTACTAAAACTGTAAAGATTCAAACTTGAAAAACTCCTTTCATTTACACATTGGGGGAAAGAGAAAAGTTAGCTTCATTAGATTAGACTTTATGACCTGCTTATTAAATATAAAGGTATTTCTTATATAATGAAAACAAGAAATGAAAGAATATTATTACCTAAGAAAGGACTGTGATACGGACTAGAATGAAGCATTGGAAAAGCAATATGCTGATTAAAAGTTATGGATAATAGGTCTAAATAAAAGAATTCATTATTTCTAAAGCAGTAAAAAAATGAAAAATGATAAATTAGAAAAATTAAATCTAATAAAAGGTAAAAATAAATAAAAATTTTAAGGGTAAAATATAGCAAAATATACTGAAAATAGAAAACAAAAATCTAGAAATATATACTGAATATATCAATAATTAAGGGCCAGAGAGATGGCTCAGTGGAATAAGTGCTTCCCTGGGCCTGAGTTCAATCCCCAGTTCTGCAAAAAAACAAAACAAAACAAAAAAACTATATTTAAATTCAACTATTAAAAATAAAATGCATGTTTATAAGCAACATTAAAATAAGATGACACAAAAACTTGAAAGACATAAGAATTAGATACCATACAATTACCATCCTAGAAACATCAAAAATAAAAAAAGATTAGCAAAAATAAACCTCAAGGCAGAAAGTCACGGTTGAGGATGCTGTCTGTAAGTAAGGATACACTGAATAGTGACTTCGCCAAAAGATAAGCAATGTTGAACCAAAAGGAACCAACAAGAATTTCAAAATGTGTAAGGGAAATGATGACAGAATAAAAGATTACAAGCACAAACCATAGTTAAGTTTGGCACATATACTTCTTTAAGAAAGTGGCTAAAGAGACAAAATCACAAAAGAAATGGAAGCTTTGATTATGATTAACAAGACTGGCCTAACGGGCAAGGTGTATAAAACACTTCAACTATTTTGGAATATGTGTATTCTTTTTATACAGACATGCAAAACAATGTGAAAATATACATTCTAGCAAAGCAAAGGGGAATAAACACCAAAGAATCATTTTGAAATGCTGCACAGAATTCTGCTAAAATACAATCTAACTAAAGTACAAATAAAATACAATACCCAAAATAAAGGATAAAATTTCACATAACACATGTGAAAAAATTCTGAATACATATTTAAATGGATCATGAATCAAAAAGAAAACAATCAGGGCTGGCCTGATAGCTCAGTGGACTAAAGCACCTGCTTAGGCAGAGCTAAGCATGCTGTGCAGACCCCGGCCCCACCTCCAGGGTGCACTGAAATAGAGATTAAGACTGGGCATGGTGGCACACGCCTGTAATCCCAGCACTTGGGAGGCTGAAACTGGAGAATCACTATGAGTCTGATCTATGTAGTGAGATCCTGAGCACCCTGTAGACCCTGACCTACATAAAGGAAAAAAAAAAAAGGAAAGAAAAAGAGAACAACTAAAACTGAATGGTAAGAAAAATACAATACACTAAAACCTGGAATAAAGCTATGACAATATTGGTAGAAGGACAAATTTAGACCTTAAAAAAGCTAGCTGCTTTGGCAAAGAAAAGGCAATGGTGGGGGAAATAATGGCACAAAGTAATAATATTAAAATAAATAATACTCAGAGAATATTAAATAAAATAGTATTAAATGAAAACACACAAGGTTCAAAAATATTTTTTTTTTCAGACATCATCTCACCATGTAGTTTTGTCTAGTTTCAAACTATGCAGTACAATACACCTGGCCTTGAACTTGCAGCAATTCTCCTGCTTCAGCCTCCCAAGTGCTGGGATTGCAGGGGTAAATGTTTGTGCCCAGCAGTTCAAAAAAGCTTAAGGAAAGCATTTATGATTTTAGAAATTACTCTGGTAAACATGATTAAACAGTTAAGAATGATTAAACAGTTAAGAATGTAAAATACATCATAAAGTTGAAAAAGTATAGGCTATACTAGAAGAATATAACTGATGAAAGATTAATATACGAAGAATTCTTGCAACTGCTAATGTGCACATTTAAACCTAAAGATTATCAACTACATAAAAAAACAAGCAAATGATGTAGACATGGAATTAGTAGAACAAGATATCAGTAAAGCTAATAATCAAAAAAAAGAAAAAAAAATAAAGCTAATAATTATCATTGTTGCTCAAACTCACTAATCATCTGGGAGATAGCAAACTATTCATGGACAACATTCGATATCCATTAGCCAAAAAACAAAAACTAATAACAAAATTATAATTTAGCCAAATCCCAACTGTTGCAGAATTTGACAGAAACTGAATTCTTTATACATTTTTAAAGGGATCAATTATTAAAACCATAAAAATAACTGTCACTTTTTTCTCTCAAAAGCCAAAAATAGAACTACAGTATTATTACTTTATGATATAATAGTTCCAATTCTAGGACTAACTTTCAAATACTTCTGGTAAAGACAGTAAAATTTAACTCATAGCATGACACAGTCCACACAGGCACACACAAAACTGAAACCTTGCAGAAGTAACACTGACCCTTCCTAGATATCTGTTCTCTATTACCCATTCTGTCTTGTTCCGTTTCATAACATAACCATGTTGTAACACAAAAAAATAGCTGGTCATGAGCCACTAAACTGATTTTGTGATAAAGGACCCACACAAGGAGACATTGGCATTGTCATCTATAAATGAAAAAAACTGAAATACTATGTATTCACTCACAAGAAAATGGATTAAAATTATGATTAATTCATAAACTTTTTATGGCACCACAATAATCTAAATCTAGATGTATCAATATACACACATTTTGAAAATAACATTCAATGAAAAGGGTAAGTTGCAAAAGAATAATCATAGTATAAGTTTATATAATTTAGAAAACAACAATATGCTACACCACCTAGGAATTCACACAAGTATAACCACTGATAAGGAAGGACTGACTCTGAGTTTTAGAGGAAGTTAACTTTGAGAAGAAAGTTTAGTATTGGGACAAGCATAAAGATATGTTTCATTTCTGAAAAATTTAATTTCTTAAACATAAAGGTCTGAAAATATTACAATATTAATATTTGTTAAATATCAGTAGTGGATACATAACTGTGATGTTATTTTTGGTAATTCTCTGTCAGTTAAAATTACTTTTTAATGAAAAATGAAAATTAATTGAAGATATGTTGGCTTTTGTGATAAAGTACTAGCAAATTGAAAGATGTCTTAAAATGTGAAATACAAACTAAGTTTATAAACTAAGTACCAGGGCTTGAACTCAGGAAGTTGTGCTTGCAGGCAGGCTCTTAAGCCACTACCTCCCTGGCCCCTAAATGTATGTCTTGGTTTATGCTGAAATTGGTAAAATGATTAACAACCTTAAAAGACCTTTTTCTGGACAACTTGTAGGAAATGAGTAAGTTACATTTTGGAGTTTACGAATAATATTATCCTTGTTGTGTTAGACCACACAAGACAGGAAAAGGAAAGGCAGCAAGAGTGCAAGAAGGAGGATGAGAGTGCTCGCCATCCTCTGTCAGTGAATTTTTCAAAAGAAACAAACAGAATGCACAGGTTTTTATCTTTTGGTTAAATCTCAAAGATGACTCTGAACTCATGAGTCCAATGACAGCTATGAAGGTTCTGAGGACACTGGAGTAAAAGCAATGATGAGCCTGGGAATTCCACGCAGTGATGCACTAGTTCTGCTTTTTGGCCAAGGCAGGGCACAGAACCCAGAACACTGTCCATGTAATGACTCTTAGAAGTTATGACTATGGCAATATGGCAACTGCAGTAAGTAATTTTTCAATGGAAATCAAGATTTACCCATTACATTTGTGACTTAGAATTGCTAGATTTAGGAGCAGGAGTAGTTGGATAGCATGATACAATGCATCCATCAGTTATACTTTATAGGGGGATGTTTCCCCAAAGCTGCATGGGCCTGCAGGCTGGAGGGTTCCTGGATTCAGGGTCATGTACTCATCAGTCTGTTGGGCAGATGCCAGGAGGTAAAGGCTTGCTGGAAATGGCAGGTCAGGGAGCTCAGCTTGGCAGAGTCATATCTTTCTGTCCTGCTTAGTCACACTCTGCTTTCTGCCACAATGTCATAAGCAAGTCTCCTTTGCATCCCCTTTGCACACCACCACACCTCGGAGCCAGTTGACTATGGACTCAAAACTCTATATAAACTATGAGTTGAAATACACTTCGTCCTTTAATTAATGGATGTTGAATTTTTTGTCCTAGGGATGAGAAAAGCAATTAAGACACATCCTATAATCCAAAGTCTTTGAAAGCAGAACCTTTCTAGAGTGACTATTTCATCAAGCAGAAAAATAAATATATTTTTGTACTCTTTTCTGTCCCTTCCACATCTAAAAATCTCTTTGTAGATCATAATGTATTCATTTTCCAACTTTCAGTGGCAGAAAAATCTATGATTTAGTGAGTCAGTAATGGTAGAACTTAATTACTTACTAGGTTTGCAGTTTTGAATTTAGTATCCAAATTCTTGTCACACAAGAAAGCAAGTGTCAGTGTTTTAGGAACAAAATGGTGGTATGACAGATTTATTTATTTACATATTTAGGACAGGGTCTATAGGGTTTCACTACACAGATCTACCTGTAGTGATCCTCCTCTTTTCAGCCTGTCCAGCACTGGGATTACAGGTGTGTGCCATCACACCTAGTTTCAGTCCCTGTCTCAGCGTGCCTGGGGGTACGGACAGCATGGCACTCCAGGGATTGAACCTGGGTCCCTGTGTCTGCCTAAATGGGCACTTCAGTCCCTAGAGCTATGGTAACTTTATACCTTGCACATAGTATAAATATATAAATGGTTATTAAAGTAATAGGTGTATACCACAGAAATGTATTATAGGTTGAGTTACACAATGATAAACTCAAGGTAAATTGAAGTACCTTAAATTCAAATGCATTTGATACATACTGCCCACAGAACATAACACAGTTTAGTCACATAATACACTATTGAATATCAATTGTTTACCCTCATGATCTGTGGCTGACTTAGGTCTGGTTTCTCTCTCATGACAGGAATACTGCAACTCATAGCACTAGGCCAGGAAAAGATGAAAAGTCAACACATGGTTTCTATAAAATGTGTATCAGTTTTGTACCCTATGAAATTGAAAAATCATAAATCTCATCATTATAAATTGGAAACTGACTGTACATGTAAGCTGTACTCAATAAATGTTACTTTTTTTAGCTAATACAGTAACCAGTTGGATAAAATGTTAAAAACAGTTTTTAACTCTAAAAAAATCCCCAAAGTGAAAACATACCCATAGTGATACACTCTTCCTTGAATAAGGAATGGTACTGAAAGGTCTAGGAGCTCCAGGTCTTCAGGGCCAGATTTTACAGGAATTATACTATGAAACTCACTTGAAAGTTTATAGAGTTCACCAAGCATACCTCCTATGAAAAGAGTACAGAATTAAAAGGCAGAGTATGATAGGATGCTCACTATAAACATGCTAGATTACTAATGCCAAAATAAATTCAGTTTTGATTTTGAAATAAATGTTTTAAAGTTTTAGGTCAACATTAACAATATGTACAATAGATACAAAGAGCAATTCATGATAATACATACTCATTTGTAGTGTTTATTTTTCTTACAAAAATCTTGAAAAGTCTCCTAAGTCCACATTTAGAGGAAGCATTAAAACCACCAAGTCCACAAATAAATAGTATGGTGAATGGTGTACCATTATTAGAAAATTTGCATCTTTTTTATAATCCAAAAATCCTGCATTCCGCCTATTTACCTCTTCCTATAATCTAAAATATACAACCATTTTTAAAAATTTTCTCCATGGTTCTGCCTTTCAAAAATGCCATACAGTAGGAATCATTCACTTTTCAAACTGTGAATTTTTAAATTGGCTACCTTCACTTTAATAATATGTATTTAAATTTCCCATCATGTGTTTTCAGGGCTTGGTAACCCACCTTTAAGTGCTGAAAAACATTTAACTGTCTGGATAATTCATAGTCTATTTATCCAGTCATGTATGAAAGGACATATTTGATGCTTCCAGGTTTTGGCAATCATAAGTGAAGCTGCTGTAAACATCTGTGTGTAGATGTGGACATATATTTTATCTTCTTTGGGTAAATATCGAGGACTGTGGTTGTTGGATCATGTGGAAAGAACATGTCTAACTTCACAAAACTGCCATAATGTCTTCCAAAGTAACAGAGGTGTTGTGGTACACTGGTTAGTACAGCTGCCCTCCAGAGTAGCTCCGTTATTTTGCATTCCCATTAACAATTTCTGTTATTATATGATTTGACCATCATTTGGTGTTGTCAGAGTTTTGGAGATCAGCTAATCTAAAAGGCGGGTAGTAGTATCTCCTTGTTATTTGAATTTGCAATCTTCTATTGATATATAATAAACATCCTTTCAGTCCTTCATTATCATTTGTATGCTGACTCTGGTGAGGTGTCTGGTCAGGTCTTTTGGATAGTTTTTAAAACTGGGTTGTCTCTTTTCAAGTTATCATATTTTAAGAGTACTGTAAATTTTGCATAAAAGTTATTCATATACTATTTCTTTTGCAAATATTTTTGCCCAAATTGTGGCTTGTCTTTACATTCTCTTGACAGTTGTACTTCTCAGAAGAAGTTTCTCATTGTCACAAAAGCTAGTTAAACAATTATTTATTTCATGGATTATGCTCAACATTTTCACAGATGTTATATCCGAAGTGTTTTATATAAATTTCATTAAAAGTTCTGTAAGGTAAAGTTGTTACTCTAGACGCACTGGTTAATAAGATAAATATTTCCTGAGAACTATTTATATACCAAGCATATTATGCTAAGAGGAAATGTGATTAGTAGTATAGTAAGTAGTATATTAAGAGTACAGTAATAGTAAGAGCTTTTCCTGGCGGGCTACTTCTGACCCAGACATCCGCTCTTGCTGGGTCTCCAGCTTTGTATCTTTCAGACTAACTACGCCACTGATTCTGTCAGGCCTCCAGGGTGCTGATGGAGCCTATAGACCTTGGGAATTGTCAGCTTCCATAATCATGTGATCCAGTTCCTAGCAAATCTGTTCTACTGGCTCTTTCCTTGACAAAACTTGATAACCCACTAAGTTCTAAAGAATGCTATGACATGTTGGTAACAGTGGAGAAATCAGAACTGTCTGATGGTCCTACAAGTGTACACCAGGATGACTTCACTAGAATGACAGCAACATTTGCTGTGGTGACTGAGAACAGACACAGGAGTTTCTGACTCACTGTCATATGTGAAGAAAAGGTGCAAGAAAATGAAGCCACTGTTTAGACACATGTATATGGATGCACATACTTCATGCATTAATCAAATGAATAAAAAATGTAAGCAATAAAAGATAGAAAACATAAGTTCATTCATAAAATGAAAACAAGTATTCTTCTAATACATATTAAATTTTCCTTTTATTATGACAATGATACAGGAGGAAAAGCCTGGGTAAAAATAATGAAATTTTAATTTAGCTAAGAAAAAAATGTGTGGTATACATTAATCTTAGATGAAAATTACATCAAAATGGAAATGAAAAAAATAAATATCACATTTCATTTTTTTAAAGCTGGTCCAGTGATTTTATTTGGATTGCCTTTTCTCTGATTTAGACTTCAAAATGACTTTCACACCATTTGTATGAAACAACAGTGACATCCAGAGGCGAAGACAAGAGCAACTGCACAGAAGCAAAACTCATCTCTATGTTGAGCCAACATGGCATTGACAAAGTTATGCAGAGAAGTCCCACAAGATGAATGAATGTTTATACTTGAATTTATGTATAAATTAAAAATTTAATTTGGACTAATATATGTGTATTTGAATTTTCAGATACTCCATTTGTAAAAATTTTTACATTATATGCATTAGGCTATCTATAGAATATTTTACACAGCAATATATTACAAAAAATGTCCTTTCTGAAAAAATGGTAACTTAAATATCTTACCTTCTACCAAAATTAAGCATTCATTTGAAAGTGGGAGAATACCGTTGTGTTTTACAAAATGAATAACGACTTTTCGCCCTCCTTGATCTTCAGTGGTCCAGATTTCTGAGTCATATAAAGGCGCATTTTGTAATTTGGGATCTGGGATTTTAGTTGCTCCATCTCTGAAAATTACATCCAAATTGTTCTCATGTGGAACTTCTTGTCTAAAATCATTGACATAAAAGTATTAAATAATTTTTGTGTAATTCAGAAAAATCCAATTTAACAAATTATCCAAATAATATCAGTTCTGTATTTTACTTTTTCATACACTAAGATAATTCATTTTGCAAATTACCTGATTTTCATTCTCTTTTGTATTTTGTACAGATCTACATCATAATTACATTAATCACTGATAATTTCCAAGTTACTAGTAACTTTTTGTAATACTGGACTGCTTTCCTTTTCAAAGAAAGTAAAACTTTTTAGTGGGAAAAACACTTTAGCAGCTCTCTGTCTTTAATCCATTTCATCTCACTTTCATGGGTTACTGATTGTAAGACCAGTATTAATTTCAATTCCTTTTAATAATAATTTTGAAAACATCACATGGATAAAGGATCAGCATATAAAAAATAGATCCAGCAGATATTATTCTGGTTCTGTCACTATTCTTGACCACTTGCTTAACATCTCTGAGATGCTTTTCTTGTATTTTAAAGGAAGATCATAGAGAGTGGTTCTGTTTTATAGGCTATGTGATTTTGTAGAATTTAATGAACCAAAATTTGATAATATTTCAAAAATTGCCTAAAATTGTTACACATATTTAGTTCTTTTTTTTTTTTTTTATATGGGATCATAGTTTACACAGCTATTAAAATAAGCATTTCTTTTTTTTTTTTTTTTTTTTGGCAGAACCGGGGATCGAACTCAGGCCCTTGTGCTTGCCAGGGAAGCACTTATTCCACTGAGCCATCCCCCAGCCCCAGCTATTAAAATAAATGTCTCCAAAATCACATTTCCTTCCAAAGTAATGTGTTTCACACTACAAGTTAATTGCTTTTTCAGATTTCACTAAAGTATTATCTTCCACAATATGAGAGGATTTTGGACTATTTAGAACATTTGCTGAATCAGTTTCCCAAATCACTTTTTCTTGTTTCCACATAGTTTATGGTGGGCCTGACGACTTCAATTTCCAAGCTGCTTATAATTAGACCACTTATTTTTAATTTGTTGAAAATGTTATCTTTGAAGGATTGCATTAATGATGGACTACATCTTCTCCACCACATGTACCTGGACTTGTTCTCAGTCATTTTCCATCAAGCAATGTGTTGCTGCAGCAGTGCTTTATTGTAATTTTCCACACTACGAATTTAAGATGAGAACACAGAACCACCCTGAAGTTTAGCTTAGCGATCACCTCGCTCATTAGCAAGGACTCATTGCTATACTGGCCTTATGCTTTGAACACTAAAGCTCATAATGAGCAAAATTACAAACTGATCTGCTATACATGCCTGTAGGCTCAAAATAATCTATAGCAGTGTTCCAACTTTGTCAGGAGTGTCCTGTGTGCTGTTATATCCACTTCCCAGCCAGCACCTTGGAATGTAGCGTCTCCTCACTTGGATGAGAATGAAGCTTGGTTACACAGGACTTGTTCTGCATTTTTGGAACCTATATGTGTGCACATTAGACATTTCAAAACCTGCAAAGGCTTGCAAAACAAACACAGCCCGTTACATAACCAAACTCTTTCTTCTCCCTC
The DNA here is from genome assembly GCA_004027165.1 of Ctenomys sociabilis. Classification (NCBI taxonomy): domain Eukaryota; kingdom Metazoa; phylum Chordata; class Mammalia; order Rodentia; family Ctenomyidae; genus Ctenomys; species Ctenomys sociabilis. Next base: position 201,362 of record PVKA01000391.1, read on the forward strand.
TTTTAAACAGAGAACTTTCAGCTGTTAGACAGATAGTCTTCTCTAAAGAAGTCCATCAGTGAGTGATACACTTAAGCCATTTTTGGAAGAGTTTTCAAAATTTCAGCAAATTCATTCCAAAAGGAGAGAGCTTGTTTCTATGATCTCCAGCAATTTGTTCTTTGCAGTTTTTCTGTCATCAGAGCTTTGATCCTGTTCTGAAACAGATTTTTTATCTCTAGGTCAGAACTCGTCTCTTCAGTTCCTTATGCAATTGTCTCAGATTCATGCTGATCTTCACGATTCTTTCTTCTATTTAATTTCTGGTTGGCAGCAATCCCTTTTTTTTAAATTTATTTTTTATTTTATTGAAGTACAAATATCAATGAGACAGTTTCAAGACACTTCAACAGGACAGATTCGATAAATTAATACATTCAAACTTCATAATGTTTTGGTATCATACAAGGTGCATACATGATATAATACAGACATTATAGCAGATGTCTCTTATCAGTAAATTAAGAGACTCTAGCTGTTTACTTATCTTACTTTTTATACCTGAATTATATCACAGATTCAATAATTAATACTTTTTACCTTGTTATTTTCCTAGTGGCTGTCCATACCCTGTCCAACCACCACCAGTGCAAACCTTGCCTCTCACAGAATCATGTAGAAGCATGGCATATCTATCCCAACTGTACTGTCCATACACACATCATGATTCTTCCTTTCTATATCCCTTCCTTTGTCTAGACCCATCAAAGATGGGCACTCCATTGTCAATAAACCAATTTAGGTGCCTGAACTCGGCGACACAACCCAACACAGTCCAGCATTCCATAACAATAGTGAGTTATCTGAAGAAGTTGTCGACCGTAGCCATTCACAGTTCAACTTATTATTATGGCCCGCATTGTATACCTCACATTTATACCTTTCTGCTGGATGGTTAAGACCAAGACAGAGCAAGACCCATATACCAAAACATGTAGGTTTTGTTTCTGATGAGGTCAGTGAAGTCCCCTCAGGGTTTATCTTGTAACATATCTTTAGTTCTAAATACATTTTCAAGTTAAGAATGGGTGAAAACACTGGTCCTTCACATTTTATTTAGTGATTTGGTGATTAAAATTCTCCCTAAATATTAATATACTTGAGATTTGGATGAATACATATAGTAATGTGTACAAATATTCATGATAATATAAATACCTAAATACCTTTAGGTAATCAGATACAGCTACACAGTACATAGTGAAAAGCTGATTTATCTCATAGTCCTGTACATTATTCTGTAGATCCTTTGTCTGTGTCATCCATATGGATGAGTCACGGCCAATGCTTGACCAGTTTGCTCTCTGTGAGAGCTTGAGAGAAAGTGTTCTCTTCATGTGACTCTCCCCAGGCACACTATAGAAGTTCAATCTCTTTCCTCTGTGGCTCCATAATCTCCTTGTTCAGAAAATTTGGAGCTCAACTGAGTTTCATGATGTTGCAGTACAGGTTCTCCTATGTCCTGAGTCTTCGCTGACCTTGAAAGGCTAGGGCCAAAATGTTGGCTGACCTTGTGGCTCTTCTATTTCTCCAACCCTGACTTGTGAACTTAAGTTGTTAACCATCCAGAAGAAAAGCTGATTAGTATCCTGCAGCATATGTAATTCACTGACCACATAAGAAATATAAAAGTTCATGTGTTGCTATAAAGTCTTCATCTATCTAGGTCTTAACCATTCAGCAGAAAAGTATAAAAATGAAGTATACATCGTGGGGCCATAATATTAAGCTGAGCTGTAAATGGCTATGGTCGACAACTTCTTTGAATAACTCACTATTGTGGAATGCTGGACTGTGTTGGACTGTGTCGTCGAGTTCAAGCACCTAAGTTAGTTGAAAATGACAATGGAGTGCCCACCTTTGACAGGTGTAGACAAAGGAAGGGGTACAGAAAGAAAAAATCATGATGTGTGTGTATAGACAGTACAGAAGGGATAGATAATGCTGTGCTTCTACATAATCCTATGAGAGGCAAGAATTGCACTAATGGTGGTTGGACAGGATATTATGTCGGCTTCTAGTACTACGGTCATCAACTAGGAAAACAATTATTGAATTTTTGATATAATTCATGTATAAAAAATAAGTAAGCAGCTACACTCTTAATTTACTGATAAGAGACATCTGCTAAAATAATATCTGTAAATATATCATGTATGCACCTTGTACGATACCAAAACATTATGAAAATAATTTGCAATGTATTAATTTATCGAATCTGTCTTGTTAAGGTGTCTTGAAACTGTCTGATTGATATTTGTATTTCAATAAAATAAAAAATAAATTAAAAAAAAGAAAAGTTGATTTATGGCATCCCAATGTACACATACATAAATTACCTGAATTTTTTAAAACATCATTTTATGTTTAGAGATAGTCAACCGGCATTAAAAAGATAAAATATAAGCTAAAATAATTTCTGAATCTGTCTTGATTTATGTGCATGTTCATAAGATTATAAAACAGGTCTATAATTCCACTTAACTTTTTATATGATACATAGCATTTGGAATTAAGATTTCATGGATCTGAGAAATTTTCTATTAGTAACAAAAATTTAAGTTGTACTTACTACTCATCTAGTATAGCTCTTAAAGTAGTATACAAGTACTCCAAGAAGGTTTCTATATCACTCATTTAGAACACTCAAATGCTTAGGATTATTTTTTAAGAACACATTTTTATGACAAGAAAGTAAATTCCCTCATACACGTTCATAATTTACCATTTCTCATTTGCACTTATGGGAGGTTTATTTTTTGATTTTCATGCCAAGCATTGAACCTAAGGCTTCCAGCTTGCTAGGCAAGCTATTCTACCACTAAGCCAAGTCACTAGCCCCTCTCATTTGTACTTATTATAGCTATTAGTCCAAATTTTAAATCTGAAAATCTGTTATTTATTATTACTAAGAATGAATTGAAGAGATTTACTAAGAACTTAATATTTTTTAAGATCTTACCATTCTTCCAAATTACTAGTCACTATTTATGCATTTTCAGGACTTAGGACTATATATATATGAAGGTATACACACAAATACTATAATATGATATAAACACTTTTATTTTGAAAAATACTTACAGTGAGTGACATTTAGGGCAATGAAGTTTCACAGACTCAAAAAGTCTTTTGGGCTTATATGATCTTAGTTTTGCTCGGATTCGGTATTGCTGGGGAGCTTTTTGTTTCAGAATGGCACATAATGGTGTCTTCTCCAAATAGTGATGGTCAGTAAGTACTGTAAAGATTTTTTTCATTGAATCAGAATAAATAATATCTACAAGTTTTATTTTATTTATTTATTTATATTTTTATTTTGGCAGAACTACGGATTAAACTCAGGACCTTGTGCTTGCCAAGCAAGCGCTTATTCTACTGGGCTATCTGCCCAGCCCTACAAGTTTTAAGTATAATCACAACTCATCCCTGTTATCCAAATATATAATACAAAATCTAAATAAGCTCTATTAACTGTTAATCCCACAAAAGCAAAGGTTATAGGAGCACTGTTCATGAATAAGAAGTGAGGCACACAGTGACTACTCAACAAATCTACTGAATACCAGCTGAATAACTGGGCAACTATCTATATGAGGCAAATAGATATATTTCCTGGCTAATTCAGGAAAAAAAGCAAGGTTTATTTTGTTTATTTTACCAAGTAAACACATAGGTTACTTGAGAAATATTTTCAAATATTCACGAAAATACTCATCTACCAAGACCTTTCCATGGTACAACAACTTAGATGCTAATTATAATGTATTCAAACGAATATAAGAAAATATACTTGTTGATATTTACCAGCTAGCTCTTTTCTCTGACAGTTCAAATTACAGACTTAACAATCACATATAATAAAGATCAAAGTTTAAAGTGAAAAAGGGACATTCAGTGTAACTTAACTGTCATGGTAGTGGTGACGTATGTGGAGGAAGAAGGAAGAAAAGGAGGAAGAAGTTAGACAGAGGGGAAGGACAAGGGAATAGTGGGTAAAAGGGGGAGGGATTAAACTCACAGGAGAAACAATGGCCAGACAAAAGCAATGTAGGCAACTGCTCAGGAAACAGTTCAGAAAGCTCATGTTGTAGTAGTTCACTACTGGGGTGGGTACAAAATCACTGGTAACCTGTAGTTTAATGCAAGAAACCTACTTTGCTTGTTCAACAGTCCAACGTAACATGTTTGTTGTAGAAAATGGAACTAATGCATAAATTTTATGAACTTACAGTGACTGGGACCATTGCTTTCCATATCTAGCTTTAATCCAATTAAATCATAATTGATTAAATTTTCCTTTAAGGAAGCAAGCAGACAAGAGCTTATAAGATAATTTTAGTTGTATATATTGTTTTATGCAAAAGGCCACAAACAGACCCCTTCAGCACTTGTTTTCACTCAAATTTTGAGATGAATTTTTAAGCTCTTACAATACTTCCATAATTAAAGAAACACTGACAAAATAACAAAACTAACTCATATGCTGTACCAAGATTCACTAACTTAAATTTTGGCATATTTACTCTCAAGCTTGGTGTGGATTTCTTCATACAGCTTTATTCTTTAATGTTTTAAGTATCATTTTCAGATTCTCTATCTTGAGATATTTCACAATAACATTTCACTGAAGTAATTACAGTATAATTTTCAATGTAAAACATTTAATGCTCACTTAAGACTATTATCAAATCAATAGATATTTTTCAAATTACAGCTAAAAATGCTTTTTTTTTGAAAAAAGCATTTTATTTTTTGGGCTTAGGATTCAACTGTAAAACATACATAGCATTTATCCTTCATGGCTGTTTGGATTTCCTTAACATAGAATGATTTTTCTTCATTCTTATGGTTTTGTTTTTATATGGCATTGATTTGAGGAGTGCAGGCATTTATTTTATTGAATAAATGTCTATCTGGGCAGGTCTATTTCTTCCTCATGCTCAACTTCAAGCTTTCTACTTTTGGCAGGCATATCACACACATGACACTGCGTGCTTCACAGGGCATTACATCAGGAGACACACATCAGTGCTTCCACTAGTGCAGATGCAACCTGCTCAGTTGGTTAAAGTAGTGTCTAACAGCCTTTCCTACCATAAACTCTTCTCAACCAGGTACTGTGATTGAGCCTCAGGCCTCCACACAGTTACAAACCTGGACTTATTATTATTATTATTATTATTATTACTATTTTTAATTTAGAGATGGGGTTTCATTAAATTGCTAAGTTTCCCAGGCTGGGTTTGTCATTCTCCTGCCTTAGTTTCTAAAGTGCTGGGATTATAGGAACACACCAACATAATCAAGTTTCTATTACGAAGTTTCTATCCCCTTTAGCCCTTGTAATTAGTAAGGAGGTAATTGGGACAATGTAAATGTCCTATTCTTCACCAAATACTTAGGACACCAATAGGTTAGGATCCACTGATTCATAACTAAAAGTCAATTACTATCATGGTTGCAAAATGGTGATATTTTTCTAATGTCATACACAATGCACATTTATTAGCTGTTATTCTACTAAGGAAATAACCCATTGAACACAATTTATTTATTTATTTTCAGAACTTGGAATTGAATTCAGGCCTTTGTGTTTGCCAGGGAAGCGCTTATTCTACTGAGCCATCTACCCAGTCCTAACATTTTATTATTTATTTATTTCTTTTGTGGAACCAGGGATTATCTGTTACTAGAAGTCCAATGTGCTATCCATTGCACCACAGAGCCACCTAAGGAAGCAGGGATAAAACTCAGGTCCTTGAACTTACCAGGCAAGTGTTTATTCTACTGAGCTATCTTCCTGGCCCAAACCTAATTTATTTACTTTTATTTTTAACATGGGCTCACCTATTCTCATTTTATTCAATAAATTCTAATCTGTCATTAGTATTTCTTTTGATAGTCAAGTAGTACCAGATCTGATGCATTCTAGCATTGTGAATTTCCTTTCTTTCCAAATGTTGCAGATTCACCTTGTAGTTTTTCTCTCCTAGACTAAGAATCTGATATTTCTCCAAGAAATCCTAGGGTATTACTAATAAAGCAAGATCTGTGCACTAATCATGCTCCCTGTTATTGCAGTGGTATTGGGTCTGTGCAGTGTCAATGTTGTAACAGGTAAGGATATGTACACAGGTTTGCACTAATGCACACCTACAAACATGCACTTCTATGTGTATTGATACGGGTGTGTGAACACATAAATACACACATATACATCTCTAAACACCTTTGTATCTACCTACTAAACCAAAGGCATACATTACCTTTAGTTTTAACAGAAATTTTAATTCAGTTTTCTCTCACTTTATACTTTTATCTCTTTTATGTGAAAAACTCATTGTTATAGCAGTATAATTATTTAATTAATTTGCACTTAAAATATTTTTCTGAAAAAAATATTTTACTTTAGCTGAAGTACTAATTACTGCTTACATTAAAGTTTTGAAGTGCTCTTAAGGCACTCCTTTGTGTGCACAGCATTCAAGCATTCAATGTATAGTTGGAGTTGGTTACAAATAATATCATGAGTAAATTTTATATTCCAAAACTAAAAATAAGGCCCAATATACTATTAAATAGTATAATGCTATCTTTTATAAATCTTAGAGACACATGACTTACAGTAAGTACTCAGTGTTGATATCTGTCTGGGTTATGCCAACACAGGATGACAGAGAGAAATATAAACTAAATAGAGACAAATTTCTCTCCTTGGGGCTACCTCCTATCATTATTAATTAAAATGGAATTAGTTGGTAAGCGTAAGGGACCAGCTTTAATAAGTTCATTGCTATGTCTTATTTCAAAAATGGTATATGGTCTTACTTGTAGCCGACAGTTGTTGACATCTTTCTACCTCATACAGTGATACTGATCCAGAGCCTAGAAGGAGAAAAAAAATCATACTACTTTGAAGTTCATTAAAAATTTAACATGACACCAAGAACAATAAAACATTCATGAAAAAAAAACGAGGTAAAACCCAAATAAACAAGATATGCTATCTTCATGACTTGGAAGGCCAAATGTTGTTAAGATAGGTCTCCCAAATTAGTCTGTACTGTCAATATAATCATAATCAAAGTAGGAGAGGCATTATTACAGAAACTGACAAGTAGATTTTATCACAAGTGAAAATACAAAGCATCTGGAATACTGACAAAAACCTTGAAAAAGAAGAACACCAGAGGATCTACAAACTGCATGACTTACTATAAAACTACAGTACTCAGAACAATGTAGTTCTGGTAAAAAGACTGACCAATAAATGAACAGAAATAAGTAAAGAGTATAGAAATAATCCTACATTTACAGTCTTTTGATTTCTGAACATAGGCACAATTCACATGGAAAACAAAATTCTTTTGAAGAAATAGCCCTGAGACTACCAGAAATTAACAAGAAGAAATGCATATTCTACACTATACTAATCACTAATGAATGAAAAAAAATACAGAAAAAAATTTACATTCATTTGATATTTGACAAGGTACCAAGCCCATCTGTACATCTATACAGCACCTTTACATGGTGCTATAAAACTAGAAATTTCTATGTAAAAGAAAAATACTTCATATTACATCAATAAACATTAAAAGAGAACTGATATATGCAGCAGTGTAGATCAATCTCAGAAACTTAAGTCTGCACAAAAGAGTACATATGATTCCATTTATTTGGAGTTCTGAAACAAGAAAAGCTAAAAAGCTCTGGATTACACAAGTTCATATCTTGGTCAAAATCTATAGAATGGTACATTATATGGCAACTTAGTGGTCATTTTATTGCATCTTATTTTAACCATAGTTGATTACACTCATACTATTTCATTTTTTGAAATGCACCATAAGGTAAAATAGACTGATGACTGAAAAGGGAAATACAGAAACAGATACATAAGCAAAGCAAATAGCGTAAAATGTGAACTGGAGAATCTATGTGAGTGATATGAATATTGAGTGAACAACTGCTTTAACTCTTCTGCATGTTTAAACATTATTATGCTGCAAAAATATACTGTGAGGGAAATTAATGCAGAAGATAAATACTAAGCTTATTAAAAGTAATCCAAAGAATAGAATTTTACTTGCAGTAAAAGCAGGAATCAGAGCAGTGATTTGATTTCTAACTTACAAAGGGAAGAATTTAAAGGTGTACTTTACAACTGCTTTAGTTTCTGTCTTATCAGGTACACTAAGCATGACATTACGTCACTATAATGTATTCATTCATATGACATCACATGCAGAACACACACATTATCAATTCTTCAGCATTAGTCATGAATGCAAAAGACCCTCAGGCAGGGTCTCAACCAACTTAGCCTGACTTCAGTGAATCTTACTTCTTAGTAACTATCACCCTGTCAGGAAGTAGGATCAATACAGAAGCCACAAAAGCAGTAAATAGGGGCCGGGGAGATGGCTCAGTAGAATAAGCACTTGCATGGCAAGGGTAAGTAAGGGCAAGGGCCTTAGTTCAATTCCCAGTTCT
>PVKA01000392.1:0-209700 GCA_004027165.1 Ctenomys sociabilis
CAGAACTGGGGATTGAACTCAAGCCCTTGAGCTTGCTAGAGAAGCATTTATTCTACTGAGCCATTTCCCCGTCCCTCATATCACTTTCATATATGCATACTAAATACAAATTCCTATACTCAAACAAGTGTGCTCCAGTTTCTTGACAGCTGAGTGGTGAAAGCTATAAATGTGGAAGAAAGAAAGAAAGAAAGAAAGAAAGAAAGAAAGAAAGAAAGAAAGAAAGAAAGAAAGAAAGAAAGAAAGAAAGAGAGAGAGAGAGAGAGAGAGAGAGAGAGAGAGAAAGAAAGAAAGGAAGGAAGGAAGGAAGGAAGGAAGGAAGGAAGGAAGGAAGGAAGGAAGGAAGAAGATATGTAGAGAAAGGAAGTGTGCTAAAATAAAAATAATGAAAATTGTGCATGGAAATCAGGAGACCCTGTTATGTCTCTCAGCTGCAATTATGTAAATTCATCTTCTAAGTATGCAGTCATGTGAAAGATTTTAAACTTGTGTATAATGAAATTTTCAACATTTTTTTTATTTGGGAACTACTGAAAAATAAGCGTGCTTTATCTCAGATAGAAAGAAAAAGAAATGTACAAGGAGATTCCCAAAGATTGCAATACACAGCTCTGTAGTTTTACCTCTAGAGGAAACTGTTTTGCTTTACATTTTTGCTAGAAAATACTAGGAATTTCTAAATGGGCTTGTGATTGCTAGGGCTATCATTAAACTAATAAACCTTAAGTAATTCTACGTTTTTTCTATTATTCTTCAGTCTTTTACCATGCATAATTTATTCATTTAAGAGGAATTTTCAGGTTTGGTTTATTTTGTGTACTCTATTTTTTGTAGAAAAACCCTCGAGTTATCATGCACATTGCATCCATATTTATAATGTCAGGATGAAAATGCATGCAATCGAGTATAAGTCGTTGGGAATTACAACTTTAAAAACGATGTGAATTTTGATTATGATAGCTTATTTTTTATGCAATATTTTTGTGATGGATTGGTGGAAAATGCACTCGTTATGCATCTGATATCCAAACAATTTCTATTCATTATCATTGAAAGAGAAAAAGAAAAGTATCTCTGGATTTCATCATATCACAAAAACAACAGAAACTAGAGCCTTGCAGCTATAATTATGTCAGAGTGGTGCTTCAGGGTGTTAGCCAGTTCTCCTTCAGCATTTATCTCATTGAGAATACTTACATTTTAGACTATCAAGGAGTAAAGTTGTTTGAGTGTGGTTAAATGGTGCAGAATAAGTGAGAGAGTTAATTTACCACTTAACCTTTCTTTGCTCTTGTGAAGCGGTTATTCTGCCTCTTCTAAGCTTTAGAAAACAAAAGTATTGAGAAGCTTAGAAACAAGTATTTTCCAATGCAGCTATGCATCCATCACTGAATTCTCTTCAGGCATAAGTGCCAGTCAGAGTGATAGGGAAGTACATCCCTGGGTATCGATGTGTGCAGGAAGCGAAGTTACTCAGTTAGGGGCTCTGATGGAATCAATCATTCAGACTAAAAGATAGAGGAGCATAAGTAAACCCTCTTCGTTTTTATGCATAATGTTTTCCCCTGGACTAAAGACTGAGGTAGACAATTATCTAAATAAAAGACTCCTGTTTTAATAAGGTATTCATAAGTGATTGCTCTATAAATGATCGTGCGATTCTGGAAGAGTTAATAAAATGTGAGCTTTGGAAAAGAAAGCTTCTGGCAGTCATCACTGCAAACTTTGTTTAAAACACTAAACAGACTGGCCAGTCCTCTGTCATTGACAGCAAGGAAGGTTCCAGTACAACATTTGTTTCATAATCCTGGGTCTAACTGACTTTACTTCTTCCTCTGCAGCTCGAGTGGCCAGCAAATGCTTAATCAGAGCACGGGGAGTCAAGCCTTGTTTGGCTAACAGATTTCCCAGCAAAATATGCCCCCCAATTCCCCAGGAGCTGTGGTGATGTCATATCCGTTGTCCAGGTCTCCACACCTCTCTCAGCAGCTGCTCCCTTTTTCTTTCGCTTGGGTCAAAACTTTTGAGGTGGGCTGGCTGTGCAGCAGCAGGGGAGAGAGAAGGTAGACCCTGGAGCGCGGGAGGGAGGCGCTTCAGCACCTCGGCCAGCGCCCACTGCAGCCCAACCCACCCTCGGAGCTCCCGACTGCCAGCTCGAGAACGCCTGCGGAATGATCGCCCCCCAGGGCGGCTGCCTCTACTGCTGCTGCTGCTGCTGCTGCTCCGGCTGCCGCCACCGCCTCTGCCTCCACTCTGCTCTGACTGGCAGGCAGAAAGTGCAACTGAAGAGGGAAAGGTCTCTGCAGTGAGGAGACCGAGTGGCTACAGAAACGAGTACAGAAGGGACAAACCCAGATCAGGATGCAGGCGACGTCCAAACTCCTCAATCTGCTGCTGCTGTCTTTGCTGGTTGGATTAGACCCTTCCAAGGTATGGGCAATATTTTCACTCTTGTTTGAAATAAAGATGGAATATGGAACGAACAGATTAAAACGCAAATATGCCCCCAACGGCGCGGGAGGCAGCTCTGCGAGCTACCTGGCGGTACGTGGTGCATCCCCACTGCTTGGAAGATAGCAGGGTGAACTGCCAAAGGAGCAATAGCTCCTCGAGGTAGAGTCCCAGAGAGCGGGGGAGGGAGCAGAGAATGTTGTGTGTACGGCAGCGGGCAATGCGGCTCTCGGGGGAATTCAGCTTGTCTTTGTCAAACTGCTTGATGTGCTCTTCTGAAGTGGGACGGCTAATGCAAAGGAGTTTGCGGCTGAAACAATGCAGTCTGTAAACCTGGCTCTGGAGGTGGTGAAGCGTTTCTTTGTGGAGAGCAAGGCAGCGTTTTCCAGCTGATTCTGGGCGATAGCATTCCCATCGCAGACGTGCTGCGGTTTGTGTTCAAAACATTCGGGATGCGGCGTGCTGCACACAGGGCAGAGCGGCAGCGCCGGGCTGTGCTGTGGCCGCGAGGCGCTGCTGGAAGGGGCTGTGGGCTGCCTTCCCTCCATCAAGGAAAGGGAGCGCGGGGGAAGTTCTAATTAGCAGCGCCGGGGAACCCGGAGTGAGAAGGACCCTGGCCGCCTAAGGAACGGGCGGGAATGCTAGTTGTCTCCTAGCCCTTGAACTCTGAAAATTACCCGGCACTGGCAAAACGAAAGCTAAATGAAAAGGCAGGAAAATAAGGGAAAATGCTTTCGGTGATGTATGAGAAGTCTTGTGGGTGAATTTGAGTTTAATTTCAGAGCTTTGGCGTTCTAGGAAAATCATGTGTCCAGAGTGAGGATGAAACGTTCAGGGAGAAGTGAGACATGCAATTTATTTCTTTACTCTTTTAACTGACCAAAAGCAATCTGATACTTGATGCCATTTTGTTAAAGAGAATATTTTAAATTATTTTTTTGGACCAGGGTAAAATTATTTTTAAAGCTTTACGTTGTCTCTGTAGTGAGACATTAAGTTGTCTTCATAAATGAATATGAGTAAGACATAATCAACATAATCTAATATTGTGACCGTGATATGTCTGGTCCCAACATAGTGTATAGTGAACATGCAGAATTATGTCATTTACATTCATAATTGTTTATCTATACTACGAAATTAAAACCTCTTATTTTAAAGCTATGCTCACACTGTCATTTTCACTGTGACAGCTTCAGGACTGAGGATGCAACCTTAATCTTAGCACCCTTTGCACACTTAGGGGTAGTTTTAAACATTTTACACCTACAATAAGTATATAAATTTTATTTTAAATTCTTAAACTTTCTTTTCTATCTGACTCTGTACCTGAGTGACATATGCCACTGCCACTTTCACATGATATTACTTAAAACTTTTGAATACATTTCATTATATGTCCTATTTTGGAAATTCATCGTAAAATACTTCTAACAAGGATAATAATAAGTTAACATAGACAAATGTCACTTTAAGTTTTATCATTTTAAAAAACTTCAAAAATGTAAAGCCTCATTAACAATCATACTCATGTTTGACATTTTTAATTCATAAATATTTTAATTTCTAAAATATTATTTTTCTAAAGGTATATATATACACATAACTCTCTCATATGTATAAATATATACATACATGAGCAAACATATATATAACAAATATATATATATGTATATATATATATGTATATAGATATAGATATAGATATACATATTTCTTAAATAAAGTCATTACTTCCCTCCAAAAGCAGCCCATTTTTGGTTACTATGACCTTATCTAGTCTTGAATATCTTGAATAGTTCATTTTTGGATGAAACTTTGTAATTTGATCCAATGAGCTGTGAAACTTCCTACAATTGAGAAATCCAGGGATCAAAAGACCACATTAAGTTTTCCAGCTGTCTTTCTCAGCTCACAGACAATTCAGTGCAGTATGCAAAGAACAAAACGTAGAGTTTTGTTTTCTACCACATTTGACATTGCTTAGAATATCCAAAGTTCATAACAAGTTATTTTAGTGTCAAGAGGTTTTAGATTTGTATGCAAAATATCATTTTAGAAAGGATGAAGAATGAATTCCTTTGTCATTTTATAAAACAGATTTTTGGTCACAAAATTATTGTAACTCCACCCATAATACCACTGTGTTCTCAAAATAATTGTGAATTAAATAATAAACTGCACATTTTTTTCAGTTTCTGTTATTGCAGTTGTTCTAGTAATAATATAAATGACAATTAATGAACATAAATTCTTAACACCTGCTTTTATCCATACGGATGTTAGGGCTATTATAAGCCATCATCAACTTTCAAAAATTCATTTTTAAGTCTTATTCTATTTTGCATTTTATTTTAAATATAAGTCTGGTCACCTGCATGCAAACAAACATTGAAAAAAGGAGAGCTTTTAAAAATGAGTAGAGTATTTTTAAGATACATGATTCAACATTATCAAATATTGAAATTCTAAACCTCACAGAGTGAATATTGTATATAATTTACTAAATGTAAAATAGTTTACCAGAATAGAACTAGTTTGATTATATGGGAGACCATAACTTACATTTGTAACTGCTTATTTTCTATGATACAAGTTTTCAAATCTCGCATGACATTTTATAGGTGCTTAAGTATCACCATCTGATAAGTTATTAGAAAAATAATTTTCTCATTAAGTTAGAAAGAAATCCATGCATCTACATTTATAGAATGAACTTTCTTTCAGCATGAACTTCCTTCTTTCACTTATCAAAAGTTGGCAAGATTGTTATATTTTCCAGGAAAGAAAGGCAATTCACCACTAATTAATTATTTGTATTTTTATATAGGCATGTTATTGATTTTTCTCTCAGAAAAAATACTTGAATTATATTTGCTTAATTAAAGTCTAATTAACAAGTTCCTTTAAAAACTCAAGGATGTATCATTTTGCCTATTTTGAGAGATGTCCATTAATTTTATTTATAATAGAGTATCTCAATTATAGACGAAATGCCAAATCACCACTCAGTCAGGAAAATTAAAATCAAATTTAAAGCTTGTAGTAATTCACTTATTATCCAGTTCCATTGAAAACGGTGATTTCTGAGCAAGACATTCCTGGAGATGCCTGCTAGATGGCATCTCTGTGCTTTTAAACTGAAGACACCACATTCAGGAATGACCTTGGTAGTAGGAGAGTGGACTGCTGTTGGTGCTTTTGCTTTTACAAGGAGATTTTCAGAAAACCATTATTCGAATGTTATAACCAAACAGAAATCCCCATGAATTACAACTATGAATTTCTCTTCTCTGCAATGCTGAACTACAAAGCTGGGAGGAGAGTGATAGGGCTGGGAGGTTCCTGGCAGAACATGCATACCAAGCCACACATCTGGATCGTTATAGAGAGATGACATGGCCATAACCAGTGTCACAGCAACGACTAGATTCTATAGAAGTTGTATTGAGATAAATATATCATAAAATGACTTAGCTGGAGAATCATGCTTAGATTGAGAAAGAAGCAGGTACTACTTTTTCTCTTAGGAATATATTAAACTTATTGCCATGATATTTGTTCACAATATGGCAAAAAAAAATTATAACAATGATTCAGCAATAACAGTTTACTTCATCTACGTTTGTTAGAAAAGAACAAAAACTGAACCAACAGAACTCCTGTGCTAAATAAGAAAATTTTTATAATGTCACAGAAACATGATGAAGAATAACAAAATTCCAAAAATTGTACTCTTTAATGTCTCATGTGATAGACTCCAAGTGCCATCATATTTTGGTATATTTAGTATTTTGGAATTATTAAAAATCCTAAATTGCTACAACATAAAATCCTTTCCTGTACAATTCGTAAGGTAAATTGAGAGAGAGAAAAAAGCAAAGCCAATAATGAAGATGAACGAAGACTACTACCACTTTGCTTTAAGACCAGCTCTAAGATTTCTCTTCTCCGACATTTCCTGTGTGACAGCGACATGCTCGCACAGCTAGGAGCAGCTCAAATTAGAACAGAAAACGTGAACCGACAGCTTTTGGCAAAGACCGGAGATTGGGCGCCAGTCAACCCAGATATGATAAAACTGAAGGACTCAAGGCACTTATTTATATTTTGAGAGCATGAGAAACTTCCACTTTTTGTTTTATTTCCTCTTTTCTAAATGAATTAAACTTTTTAAAAAATAAAATATTTTATCCTTCTCATGGTTTCTTTAGGCAAGTGGAGTGTGTTTCAGCGGTCCTAGCCTCCTTTGTTTGTTTTCTACATTTTTTTATTCCCTGCTTTGCTACAACTGGCCATTCAGAAACCTCAGCCTCCATTGACTGTGGAACAGTGATTAGGCCTCACATTTCCAGTCCCAACTGTACATGGATGGTGCATATTCTTACGACATCAGCAATCTGTTCTCCCAGGGCCTTTCCCTGTGAAATGACTATACTAAATGTTCTTAAACCTTTACCCAGTTTTAGAATGACTGTTAAGTAACAGTTGATCACTTGTCAGAAGGAATAAGTGTTTGTTGGTATACTTGGCAAGATCATAACCCCAAAGAGGGCCAAGGCTAGATGGCCCGGATCGCACCATAATGCCATTAGCTCCTGTGCTGTGCCCTCAGAGCCTCCACAGCCTGACTCTAGCCACCTCACTGGTCTCACTGCACACACACAGCCCAGAGTTGGGGATCATGTCATCTCATCTATCAGACTTACCTTGCACTCATGTATCAGTTCAGCGGAACTAAAAATTGATGTTGCCTACTTCAGTCATCCATCGTCATTGAATGAAAGGATTTCCAACAAATTTCAGGGCAAATGTGTCACCCAGATAGAAGTGTGTGCTAAGAAACAGGGGCACTATTTCAAAGGGTGATTGCTCAAAGGTAAAGCACACTCTGTTCTTCACTCTTCCCAGGTAAGCGCATGTCTACAGTTGTTTCAGTTTGGCAATTATTAAAAATTCCTAAGTTTTTAGACTAAGATAATCCCACCCTTCGTGGGAATCTTACCTCATCTACCAAGACAACACTTCAGATTTGTATCTCTTCTTATTTATACCTGTCCTTCAGATTTGTATCTCTTGCTGTCAATTAAATTTTGTTTTGCTTTATTCTTAAACAAAATCATGATCAATTAATATTCAGCTAACACATTGTGGTACTTTTCTTGGTACACTTTCTTGTTAATTTTTATCCAGTTCCACTTTTCTTGGTACACTTTCTTGTTAATTTTTAAAGTCATGGTGATTCATGTATGTGAATAAAATTATCTCCTGGTAACA
This sequence comes from Ctenomys sociabilis, assembly GCA_004027165.1. NCBI lineage: Eukaryota > Metazoa > Chordata > Mammalia > Rodentia > Ctenomyidae > Ctenomys > Ctenomys sociabilis. The sequence continues at coordinate 7,729 of PVKA01000392.1, forward strand.
TTAAACAAATTGGCATCAAAAGATAATTAAGGAAGTGTGGGTGGTACGTACCTGCATTCCCAACATTCAAGAGGCTGAGGCAGGAGAATCACCACAACTTTGAGGCCAACCAGCCCACACAGCACAATTCTGCCTCAGAATAAAGACATTTAAATATTCATATACTGATTTAAATGCAAAATACAATGTGGAAAAGATAGTCCTCAACCATTTAGTGCAACTAATACCAGTGGTCATCCTTGTTTTTCAGTTGATGCCACTTACAAATTAAAAACCTTGAAGTGCTTTTTTTTAAGTTAATACTTCCTTGACAATTTTTAAATGTAATATGATTTCCAAACTAGGTAACAACAAGAAGTAGGCATAAAATCATAAGAACTGCTTTTAAATCCCATCAGTATAGTTTTCAGCAGTAAATTAATCTGCTTGAGGCTCAGTTTCTGTAATTATGGATTACTATGACAATAATGGAATATATACAACTGTTGATGATATTGACTTATGAGATTTCAATTGTACTTATATCCAAACATTATATTTACAGCAGTCAAACTCTAACCAAATGTGAAGCTTCGTGGACCATTTACTAGGAGCTCAGAATAATAAATAACACCTCCCATGCTAGGTAGCTCTTGCTGTTTTATCTCAGTTTTCAAAACAGTGATTGCCTTCTAAACTTATCAGTATAACTTCTTAGAATCAGGCCATAAATCTTGTCAATGTTCCAATTTAAACTTGTTTCCTTAAAATATACATTGCATTTATAACAATCACAGTACTTCATACAAGTCTTTTGGGGAAAAAGGTGAGATGCAAAGATTGGTTCTGCAGTATCAAAGCCAGACCACACCAGAAGAGTCTTGAGAATACTCGTGCAGCCAGGTTCATGAAAGGGAGGGATGTGTTCAGACAAGAAACCTGCCGAGCCAGGAAAGTGCATTCTGGCTCACTTGCGGGTCTTCCCGTGTAGGTGTCTGAATGTATGTGTCTCTGCAAAGTATATGAAACGTGAAGTAATTTACATCCTCATAAAGACTCAAGTATGAGTTTAAAGAACAAGGGCAAGGAAGTGGTTGTTCTCAAGTCACTGTTTCTCAAAATGCTCAAGACAGGGCGTGGTGGTGAAAGGCCCACATTTAGCAGTGCAGTTGCTCTGCTGCTGGGTAGTGGGGAATTGTTTCTTTTCTGTGCCCCTGCTTGTGTCTATCTCCTTCCTCTCTTGAATAGAGACTTCTCAAAATTTCTTGACAGTTTTGACCTCAATGAACCACGGCAATAACATTTGTCCTTTCACTCTCATCCAATGTTACCTTCACCTTTGTTCAATTCAACTTATGTAGATAAAGAATAAAAATTCTATAAAAGTGATTATATAATACCTCAGGTAAATCTTACTCATAAAACATTTACTATTTTAAAAACATATTGCATTGGTTCTGAGCTACATGGTATACCATGAAAGGACTTCATGTATTTCTCTTAGTATAAGAAGTTGTAAGCCATCTTTGAGAATTTAAGATATAGGACTATCATAAGATCAACCATGTCTGCAGCACTAGATAATTTCAATGACACTGCAATAATATCAAAAATATTAAAACAGTTTTTGAAAGAATGCTTAAAATTTTTGCTAAGAATACTTGCATTTTTGCTTTAAAAACAAGGCATTCTAAAGACTGCATCACAGAGTTAGGCCTTCTGTTTTCCTCATATCGAACCTGTAGAAGAACAAAAATAACTGTGGAGGGAAGATCGCAGATGGTGTTGCAACTGGAGGTTTTACTTTCCCTGAAAAGCTCTTTCCTTTTTGCCCATATGCTAAAATCTCACCTATATCTAAAGTACAATTCAAACATCCCTTATTCTATAATACATTCCATGACATTCTTTGTCCTCCAGCATGAGCTACTCCTGTTAAGCTAGAAATTTAAGTAAGACAAGGATCAACTTTTCTTTAATGCAGCTCCCCTCCTATACTGTATTTGTTGCATTGCTTCTTTCCTAGGGGAAGGGCTCGGCCCCACATCTCATTTGCTAGCTTGTGGTTGCCAACCCCACACTAGCACAATGCTGTATTAAGAGATTTAGGATAAACACTTAACAATTATTCCTTGATTGCAAAAACAAATCGGTCAAGAAACACCTAAAATCTTAAATCCTTGGTTAAGAGAAGCAAGGATATCGTTTCTGTTTTCATTTGATTCTTTCATCTCTTAGGATACTAGATGAAAGGACCTAAGTCTAATTACAAGGACCTTAGTCTCAAGGGCTTAGAACTTTCATATTGGGTAGTTTGTCTTGAGTAATGTTGAAAAATGATGTCCTTCTAAACTTGGCTTTAGTTTTCTACCTCCACCTATCAGCCTCAGTGCTATTTTTGACTTTTGGAATCTTTCTGGTATGTCATAGCCTGAACACTCCCATGAGATATTTGTTGCTCAGGAAGAACCTGTGCTCTTATTAGAAAGTGTTTGTTACACCCATGGGCTGGAGAAAATGACTGTTTTATAAGTGCTTATAAATTATTTTCCCTCTTCTATTTTTTATAATGTCTTAGTTTAATTTCGTAATCACACTACTTATTTGTTTTTATCTTTGTTTAAAGACAGAATTATTTCCTTAAAAATATAAAATATAGCAGTCTGTTTAAATTATTATCTTATGTATATTCTTACAGCATTGACATAGGAAGAAAATATTTTCTCATCTTTTGTACATTACTCTCTGAGCATAGCACCACTATACATTAAATAAATTTTGATGTTTAAAAGCAAACATGTGACAGATTCAGATTTGCCTAAATTATAGCATGTAAATGTTATCAGGAATTTAAATGCCTAACATTTACGTTCATTGGTGATGATTCTTTAAAATTAAGAATCAGTAATAAGATTATTTAAACATGAAAAATAAGGAGCTTTTTTAACAACCTCAAGAGGAAGGCATCTTTTAATAGGCAATCCTTTTCCTGTGTCAACTAAGCTGAAGATGATGGAGAGGCATTATGCCAAGATGGTGTAAATAGCACTGCCAGAATGACCGATTGCAGATGGCAAGATTTCTTCCAACATTGGACGTGTTGATCCACTGGTACCAAAGTATCACTGGTGAAGCTTAACCGTAGGAAAGACAACATCACTACTGGTAATGATCTATGTCTGTCACCACATAGAGAGATGTGATAGGCAGTTGGCCCTACCTCAGAGCGTGTTCACACCTGACATGTTCTATGGTATATTGGTTGCAATGTAGCACATGTTTGTATAGTTCAAAACCAACAGAAATATTATCTAGCTTAAGGATCACTTCAGACTTTGTATTCTAATTATTTTTACTAAGTACAGATGCATTCTGTTCCTTGTAAGCTACATGCTAGACAAAGACAATAGCTAACTCTAGATTGATCACCTTCTACATTAAAACACCCAAATCATGTGCAGGAACAAGTTCTACAAAAGCATAAAGCTCATGTCAGAAAGTTATCCATTGCAGAGCGATGACTCAGTGCTGGGAAGATGTTTGAGCATGAGAAAATCCATGAATGGAGTGAATCACTAATGTTTCTCCTCTTTCGTGTCAAAAGTCAAGACCTCCTGGTATTCTAAAGTTAAGAAAGACTCCAGTTATAAATAATTTGCTAAAAAAGTAAGACTTTAAGAAAAGATGAAATTATACATTAGTTTGCATGTTGCCTGAAGTTGACGAAATCAGTAGTATTAAAGGAAAAGGGTGGTTGAAGAGGGGTGTTCATTAAAACAGCAGGAATAACTTGAAGCTCCTAGAGATGATTACGCATGGTGTTGATAATGTGTATTGAAGCATTTCAATGAAAGCTTAACATCACATCACACACACAGGCACACACACATACACAAAGATACACACACACATACACACACACACACACAAAAGAAGGAGGTGGGAGGGAGAGAGAGAGAGAGACAGAGACAGAAACAGAGAGTCAGAGACAGAGAGACAAACACAGAGAAAGAATCAGTATGATTTTTTTCAATTAATTGGGGAAACATGGTTACTCTTAATGACTGTCCCAAGTACTCTTGGAAAATTATTCATTTCAGATAATGCTTTGTGCATTTCTCAGCACAAAGATATTGAAGAAATAAGAGAAAACTTTGTTAAGCTAGTTTTTCATTTCTTTATTTGTATGTCAATTTTCAGAGAAAATACAGAAACTCAGGTGCATTTAGTCAATTTGTATATAATCATAAAGCAAAAGCTATCTTTTATTCTATCTGGACAGTGAACACAAATAGTATTTCTTGTATAAACTGAAGATAGAAGAGAGAGACCATACCAATTCAGATGCCATCCTGCACACAAATAGGAAACTGGAAAGCTGGTAGTGTGAGGGCACAAGGCTAAATTGGGAGTTAGAAAAAACCATGCTTGACCTCAGCTCTGCAAATATCCAGTGGTATGGCTTTGGGAAAGGCCAGCTTTCTGGCTTCTGTTTTATGCTGCACAGAATGAACATGCTGAGCTCTTTCATTTTTTAGTAGGTTATCCTAAAACGTGGTACATTGATCTCTCAAAATGTAGCTCAGCATCCTTTCATTCTTCTTCCTTCTGTCCAATTGTTTAAATGAAAGGTGAAAAACTAGGCTGCTTTTATTTAGTTAAACTAAGTATTACCATTGAGAAAATCAGCGCAATTCAATTTTATATGTTTACTGACACACACCACAGTTTATGCAATCTCAAGTATTATTAAACAACACCCATTTCTTCAACTTCTGACTACTGGATTGAAAAATAAATGAGTAAATTTTATTGTGTTTCTACTGCTTTTATATTACAAATGTTTAAAAAAAAAGATTTTTAATAGTTATAAGAAAATACAAAGGCAATCTATTTGAATACTAAATTAAAAATACACCAGATGATTACTTAATTTCTTGGTACTTTATTTCAATATTAAGGACTACAGAAATATTAAAGGAATTTAATTCATTTTTTAAAATTTGGTACAGGATCTCCCTGTGCAGTTCAGACTCATTGGGATCCTCTTGTCTCAGCCTCCTCAGTTTTGGGAATATGGGTATGTGTCACCACACCTGGTTTTAGTGGCTGGCTTGGTGTGGGCCAGCATGGCATGCAGCAGTGGGGATTGAACCTCAGTGCTTGAGTTTGCCAAGTAGTTGCTTAGATCCTTGAGCTATGTCCCCTTCCCCTGAGTAAATTTTTGATCAAAAATAGCTCTTATTTTTTTTGTAATTGAGGTGCATGTTCTTGCTGAGATGTGCTACTACTGAGTTAGTGATTTTTGCTTTGGCTCATATAATAAGAGAAAAATATATTGTAAACAGGAGATGTAAAGGTACACTTCCAAATGTGTTCTCACTGTAATCAGTAAAATCTGGGCATGTATCACTATACCCAGTTAGGAGGACTTTATAAATATGATTAAATGAAATGTCTTCAAGTGTTAAAATGATGACTTGTGGGGGCTTGAGAGCTGAGAAGTCTGGAAATGGGGTCTTCTCTGGAGACTTCAGGAGTCAGTTCTGCTGACACTTGGATGTTACACTCACAAGATGCTTTGTGGTCCCAGCCTGCCAGAACTAAAATTACTTTGTATGGTTTTAAACCATTATGGTTTTGAAATTTGTTACAGCAGCAACAAGATACTAACACATGGACCTATGTTTTAGTGATAATTACTAGCAGTATTAATTATGTCAGCATTTTATTACTGTAAAGAAAACCTCAGATGATCAACTTTTGAAGAGGTCAGGTGTACTTAGGCTCACAGTTTGGGTGGTGCAGTCCAGACTTGGTTTCCCCTGTTTCTCTTGGGCTGTGGCAAGGTGGGCCTCATAGCAGGAAGCACAAGACTGAGCCCTTCAGCTTAGCTCAGGGCTGGGATGTGAATAAGAGAAGAAGTGACCAGCACCAAGCCTTCGAGGTAACACCCAATGGCCCTGGGCTCTGCCTCCTTAGATTTCCAGCACCCTTCACAAGGTCTGTGACCTCACATACATCCTGCGGACAGCCCATGCCCAAACTATGGAAATAACACATTTTTAAAAAAGCAACCAGATAGTGTTACAGCCTCTGATTATGGATATAAATATTAAACAGATTATAGATGTGAAATTATAGCACAGACTAACAAAAATGACCTTTGAAGATATTAATGAGTTTGCATTTAAAGCTGATTTCATTATATGATTCTTTTCCCTATTTTACATGTTACCTATGCTTTTTGTTGTGGTCATATAAAAGTCTTCATATAGTCTCTTACTGATAATCTAAATATTGCCTCCAGGGCAGGCTGTGCTGGCCACAGAAAGAAAACTACTCATAACCCCCAATTCTAGGAATTGGGAATAAAATGTATATTGAAAAAGAATACTTGCCACTTACAAAACTCCCTTAATAGTTTTTACTTGAGAAACAAATTTATTGCTATCTATAGTATTATGCAGCATATGTGGTAAAGACTAATTAAGACACCAGTAGAGGACATAGAACATGGCTGTCTACAGAAAAATGGGGCAAAAGGAAAACACTGCTCAAGTGAGGGAACACCTGAGAGAGATTTGCTGGTCCATGAAGAGAAGAGAAGATGTTCTCCTAAAAGGCAGCCACAGAAGTGCAACCACAGAAGTGCAGCCATAGGCATGAAAAATGGCATGGGAAGCACTCAAGAGCTCCTTTCTTTTAATGTACCTTGAGTTTTGTAAGAAGTTATACAAGATGCAGGAAAAGCTTGTATAGATGGGTAAAGATAATCATAGTAGTTTTAAAAAGGTAGAGAAATAATTATCAAAAATGTACAAAATATGAGGGCTGGCCAAGTAGCTCAGTGGATTAAAGCACCTGCTTAGGCAGACATAGGGACTGGGTTTGATCCCTGGCCTGCCTGGGGTGTGTTGAGATGGTGAATTAGACTGGGTGTGGTAATCCCAGCACTTGGAAGACTATAAACAGGAGGATCACTACAGGTCTGATCTGTGGCGTGAGACCCCGTACTAAAAAGAAAAGAAAAGAAAATGTACAAGATATGAATTGTATCATATTAAAAATATTTCTTGAATTAGTCATTTTAATCCAAACTATGAAATCATACATCAAATAAACATGTTAGTTGTACTAATCAAACTCTCTACAGAAGCAAAACAAAGATGTGTTCAAAGACAAAGAGGAACAGCGGAAAGGAGACTGATGGTAAGGCGAGAGCCCACATCCTCACAGAAGCTGACGAGGCCACGGTCTCCGTCTAGCCCCTGTGGACTCCCGGAAGTTCACTACCAGGTTCTCATCCGAACTCCTGGTGTTAAAGCCCAGGAACAGATGATCCTCCAGCATAAGTCTGGAGGCAGGAAACAACGCTAACCCACTGAGACTCACTCGCAGAGGTGTTTTGTCTTCAGCTTTTACATTCTGCACCAACATTCAACACATTGGATCAGTCCCACCCACGTGAAGCAGAGCTGGCTCTTTGTTCTTTCTATCAATTTTAACACATCTAGTCTAGAAACACCCCTCAGGTATTCCACACAATGTTGGGCCAAAATGTGTGCCTTATTGCTCATTCAGGGCAATGGAGTAGTCATTAAAAAGGAAATCTACTGTCATCCTGCCCCTGCCCCTGGGACAGGCTCAGATGGCAATTGAGACTGGGCGTGGTGGGGCGCGGTTGTAATCCCAGCTCTTGGGAGGCTGTAAACAGGTGGATGACTACAAGTATGATCTAGTAATGAGACCCTGAACATCCTGTAGATCCTTTCCTAAAAAAAAAAAAAAAAAAAAAATAACAAAAAGAAAAAATCTGTAAGACCCTGTATTATCTTTCTATCAAAGAAATGGTAGATAGATAGATGATAGATAGATCGATAGATAGATCGATCGATAGATAGATAGATAGATAGATAGATAGATAGAGGTATCTACAAATACAACGTATCTATTTGTATGGATTGAGAGCTTATCTATCTGCATAGCTAGCTAGCTACCCATCCACCCATCTATCTAGAAAGCTATATTTTTCAACATCTACCTGTTTTAATCATCAAAATAGCAAATATCTATCTGTGATATATCTTTAGGTCTGTTTATCTTTTTCTTGTTCAGATCAGATCACTGAACCCTCATTAGAGCTGTGACTAGAGCTTGTTTCATTTCTTATTTTAGTATTTATTTCAACATAAGTATACAAAAGCAAATCAAATAACCACTGTATTTGATAGAACAATCCAGCAAAATATTACAGTGAATACCAGGATCTTGAAATGCACTTGCCAAATAGCTTGCTTATGAGATAAAGCTTTTACACTGAAATAAAATACAGTGAGCAATACACTAACAACTTGAGGCCATTACTATTTGCTGACACACTGGAGCCATAACTGAATGAATTACCTCCGAAGTGGACTGAGAGTGCAGATCAACCACTCAGGTAAGCATGTGAATGAGGGACTTTCCCCTCCTTTCTAAGTGTGGCTACATTTTTATAACTTACATATTCTGAACTAGTAAGTAAGTTTTGCTAATACACTTCACCTCATCCAAAACTATGCCAAATTTTATTCATATTATATGATAAAATTTATTAAAGAAGTTTTATAATTATAGTTAATTGATCTAAGTATTTGTTAAATGTGTGTAGACAGGAGTAGGCCTCAGGGCCTAAAACAAACAGGCTACCTCAGTCCTGAGATAAACATCCTGTCTGGTGAAGGTCAGCTATTAGTCACTAGGCAACCTTGAGTCACATGTTACTAACTTTGTAAAAGTATAAATAAAGGACAGTATTGTTGTGGAAAGAAAAAATTATGTGTATGTGTGTATACACACACACACACACACACATATATATATACACACACACACAAGATAGGATAGATGTTCAGATACTTCCTCTTAGTTTGAGAAGAAAGGTTTGTACTAATAGTGTTTAGAGAAGATATCATGTCTACATCTTGTCTTCTGAGCAATAACAATGAAGACAACAATATGCAATGCATGAATTATTACAACTGCCCTACTAAACTGTTCTGAAACTGCTTCACTACTATTTTATCTTTTTCTCATTGAAATGAATAAAGAACAATAAACTATAATATTTTTTTAAAACTTAGTTAAAGCGTTTAAGTTTTTAAGTTAAAAAACTTAAAAAGTAGTACAACAAAAATAAGTCAGATCCATTTACTGTTTTTCCAAACTGTTCTATCTATGAAAGAAAAAAATCCACTGCAGTGCAGCCTGAAGCCTTTCAGGTTTATGGTCATGAAACAATACTTCTGTCTGACCCATGAGAAGATGTGCCTGAGATTTCGGGAGCTCCTGCGTGCCTACCCTTGTCCAGATAACAAGTACTTTTCTTTCTGTAGGGAGTACTCCTATTTTCATAGTTCCACAAAAAAATTAGAAAAATGCATCACAACTAGACTTCCTTCTTCGTCGGTTCTATCATGAGCCATGAACAATGGTGTCAGCCCTTGGTGTGCATTAAGAAGTTTTCTTCTTGCATTCCCATCAGAAGACTTTCTTGCAGCACTTTGAACTTTCTTCCATCAAACCCACCTCTGATTTGATTCATTTCTACCATAAACAAAAATCACTGTATTCCTCAGTTATTAAAAGCATTATAATTCTGTCTCTGTTACTCCTCTCTTGTTGCTAGGACAAACACCTGACACTCAAAATGAAGGAAGGAAAGGTTTATTTGGCTCACAGTTAGTGGAGGTTTCAGTCCAGACTCAGCTGGCTCCATGGCAGAGCGGCACATGGCAGAGAACAGCCATTCACGGTGGCAGAAGACAGCAAACAACGAAGTGAGGAGCAGTGACAGAGGCTGCTAGCAAGCCTCTCTGGACCGAAGAGAGCCTCTCTGTGCCCTCACACGTGGGCACACAGATTATCCACTCCACAGTGAATGCAGCACTCACACCCATAAGCCCAGCACTGGATCAAGAATGACAAACTCTAGAAGCCACCACATGATTGCATTAGGCTTTGAGGGTACATTTAGGCACAATCCATAACAAAATCCTTTTGTACGAGGTCAGTTCTGGAGACATTTTCTCCTAGGAAGGATCTTCTGTATTCTGATGCATTGCAGAGACAACTCTGGCTTCCCCAGCTCACCTTCAGTTTGGTTTCTCTGAAATCTCATCAGGCTGCATGTTGGTTTCAGATTGTATTGACTATGTTTCTTCATGATTCAAAGTTTATCTTAGGCTAACAGAAATTTATGTCTTTTTCTGTTTTTTTTTTCTTCCATTTTATTTAGTAAATACTACAAAATTCTATTGCTATGTTAAAATTCAGACTCATGCATTCAAATTGAGTGAGTTAGCAGGTTATATGAACAAGAGCGAAACAACAAGGATAAGTCTGCTATAAAGTTTAGAGACAATCTCCAATTTCAGGATTGTGCTAGCAGGGACTCAGGGTCAACATTTCTCAATTTGTTTTTGAATATGTACCACGTGCCTGGCACTAATCAGGATCTAAACACTTAGCAGCTACACAGAACACACAAAGTTATGCTCAGGTAATAACCACAATTGTAATTAAAAACAAACAGCAAATATGAGTGAAACATGAAATGGTAATTGTATGGAAAGAAAAAGACATAGAAGGAGTGGCAAGCTGTGCAATAGGGACGAGTAAAGAAGATGTCACACTTGAGCACGAGGATGCTGAGGGACGTCATGCTGCCTCCAGAATCAGACATTTCCAGGAATGAAGTTTTAAGTGTAAATTTGCTTGAGCAACAGCACATGTGGCTTCTTTGAGAAGATACAATGAGGTTTGTGTAGTTTGGACAGAATGGCAAGACAGGATTAGCACAGCATTACACTGGTATTTGGGAGGAGGCCAGACCAGGCTGGTCCCGGTAGGTAATTTTATGGACCCTGAAAAAAGTGAAAAGATACGAATGCAGTATTTCAGATTTTCCTTAAAGTACAATGTTAGCTGCTATGTCTGGAATTTATTTTGGTCACAGTGAAGGAAGAACAGAGACCAGACAATATGAGACAATTCTCTTGATGTTGGTGGTGTCTAACACAAGTCAGTAATGAATTAGAAATTGGCCAAGAGTAGTTTGGGAAGTTCCCTAGCTTTCTGGCTTGAGCAACAGAATGGTAGCATGTTTCTTGAGATGAGAAACACTAATACAGGAGATAAGGAATTTGCTTATGGAAATGTAAATTTGAAACATCTCTTAGATATCCAAGTGAAATTACAAAATAAGTAATTGCTGTTTGTAGCTCCAGGAAAAAGTTGTTATGGAAATCATGCATCTACAGCTACGCTGTAAGCCGTGAAAGTGCCTAAGATCACACTGAGAAGTTGGGCAAACACGAGGCCTTGAATATTTAGAAGTACAAAGTTGAGGAGAAACATGTGGAGAATAAGGATTTTGTTAAGTTCAAAGAAAAGTAGGAACATGTACTGCCTCAACTATGAATCTCTCTCTAGAGAATAGACAAGAAATGTGAAAATTAAAACTTTTTCATTATCTACTGAAATGGAAATCATCAGCGGTGGTTGCAAGTGGTCTCCATAGCCTGATGGCAGCAAATCCTTATCGTAATGAACACAGCTAGGTGAGGGGGTGGGGCATCTGGAGACAGCAGATGCCAACAGCTGCTGAGCACCTTGCAGTGGAGAAGAAGGAAGACAGTCATCAGCAGAGTGACAAGCATCAGACACGCTCATTTTGCTGATATCTTAAGTGAGATAAATACTGTGGTCTTGTAACCCTGGAGTGGCCCATCAACAATTGGTTTTAAATTCAAATAAGAAGAATTCCTCTATGGAAAAACGTGGAAAGGACACAAGGTGTTGGGACCAATGGTGGCAGTCCAGATAAGAGAACAGAGCGCATGGAAGTTCTCTATCAGTGTGCTCACCTTTGCCATGAAATAAACGGCATGTTCCTCAGCTGACAGTGAAGATGGTCATTGTTCCAAGTAAAGAATAATGTCCTGAAGGTTCCAATTTGAAGTAAGGGTTATGGGCAGCTCTTCTGCAGGCAGGTTCGGGACTCGAACTTCCATGTCAACTGTGTATTCAGGGGAAAACTAAATTTCAATAAAGCTAAAAATTGGAAAAAAGGTTTGCTAAGTATGTAGACAGAAGGACATGTCACTGAGGATGGTGAGTTTCTCATACGCTGCCATCTGTGATGAACCAAGGTTAAATCTTCCATATATGCTCAGAGGCAAGTTTGAGTTCTCCCAAAGAACTAGACAGTTTTCACTGACCTTATGAAAATGTATAACCAGCTCACATATCTCCTGATGTCAAAAATATACAAAACTATAAACTATTTGGAGGGCATCCAATACTGATTTTAGTAGGAAGTAGGAAGATGTGCAAATACTTTCCCCCTCACTGTGGGCCAGATTTATCCCAGGTCGTACTCAAAGGAAGAAAGACCTACTGAGTCTTAGGAGTTAGTCTAACACAAGTGGGAAAGAAGAAAAGAGCTGACATCCAGTAAAGTTATGTATTTTAACCATATTGAGTCAAAGTGCAGCCCTGAAAGTTCCCTGTGACTATTTTAAAAGTGAAATAAGAAAGATCTGCTGTTGGCTGTTGTGGGGGCTGCCAGCTCTAAATAAAAACTACACCATGACCAGAACAATTTTTTTCTTTCAGTGCCACCAAGCACATATAAGGGAAGAGACTCACTTTTGTTTTCTTCGTATATTCTGAGGGTAAAAATTACAGCCAATTTCAATGTACTGCATTAGTGGAAATAGATTTCAAGTTCACAGTGCATAGAAGTTTATTTCTTCTCTAGCATAGGCCCTAGAGACACAGCTAAGATTCGTTGCTTAATCTGTCATACGATTACTTGCTAATTATCTGACAAATGTAAAGAAGAAATGTCAAGTTTAGTTTCATGTGATGAAAGCAAGAAAAAAAGATGCATGAAGCATTCTTCTTGTTTCTCTTGCTTGGGGTGACATTGTACCAGAGCAATGGAGAGCAGAAGGTGATGCAGTGGTATTGAGGGGACTCTGGAAATGGAAAAACTAAAATGTGTGGCTGTTGTCATGCACAAATAAGTATTTGGTGTGAAAGGATGAGAATTTGATCTGTCGCTAGAAAGCAAATTTCAATACTAAGTCTGAAAAAGGGTAAATGAACAGTATCAATTACAGATATTTAGATACATCTTACTTTATATCATGTAATAACTTATGTTAATGTAAAGAAGTGTTGCCTAATCGACATATCTATATTGTATGATAGAAGCTATAAGAACTGATTTTCTAATTATTCAATGGAATACATAATTTTAGGCTATTTAACATTATTTTATATTGTGATCTAACTTTGCTATGAATTTTTATTTTTTATACTAAGAAAGCTTATGTCCATCCTTTCTTGCTTCCTTTTTTCCTTTTATGCAAAGAAAACATCTCTAACCTCTGTCACAGTTATTGTCTGGTCTAAATAATGGGGAGGTATAATATAAAGCATTTTTTGTTCAAAATTGTAATAGGTAATTTGTCCAATCTAATACATGTTGCCTCTCTGCAAATCACACATTTATCAGTAGTATGAAGAACATGTTTCACCCCTTTTGGGAGTTCATAAACATAAAATTTCTTTTGGTTATATGGAGTCCACTGATAGTTATTGCTCCACACATACAAACTTATCGTTCAGTAAATAAATGTTCAGGAGTGCTGTGTGTGCCATCTGATTATGTCATAACTGGCACATCAATGTGTCACGATATTACTGATCCAATTTGTCTTATCTGATATCACAGAAGTCCCAGAATATATGCTGTTAGAAAAGGACAAGCTTAAGCATGTTTCTTCTTCCACAAACTTTCTACTCATTCTTGGCTCCTCCTCATAATGTTTAATGTTCTTGTGCTTTAAAAATGTGGTGCTAAAGTACTTATGTCAAGGATGGAAAAAGAAACGGGAAGCTGCCAAATGAAGAGGATATGTCTGTATGAATGAATCAAAAACATTAATAATCAAACCCTAATGATACTTACAAGGAAAAGAATAGAAACCAGTGATTTGCCATGAGAGGGGAGAAATGGAAAGTGAAAGGAGCAATTTTAAGTATTCTACCTTCAATTACTGACAAATTTGGTCTGACCTTTGGACTCCATTTTTGAGCTACATAAAGTTAGTGAGAAATGCTTTAATAGTACACAGTCTCTGAGGTCCCCCTGAATTCCAGAATCTATTTCAAGTCAACAAATCATTGTGTAGCAACTCCCCACCACCATTTCACTGTTGTTTTGTGAATTCCAGGGCCTCACACACAATAACAAGATCTCCACCATTGAGGTATATCCCCAGCCATGAGATAACTATGGTTTTACATTGTTTTCATCGTTATTATTTTTCTTGTGCTAATAGTATAATTGGCATTTGTCCAATGTTATAGAAAATATTAAAGGAAAAGAAGTGTACAAGCAGATCCACATTTCAGTGGACTTTGATGTGCTTCTTCCACAAAGAAGACGAGCTCAGAGACCCCAAAGACCACTAAAAAATGTCCAAAATCAGATTCACTCATGTGCTACTGGAAGGATTGACTAGGACTTCCAGGTTTTTGTTATTTAATTTTAAATCATTTCAGACTCTTCCACTGTAATATAGAATATTATTCTAACTATTGTAAAGTTGATAAATACACATAATTTGTGAATTACCTTTCAGACTTCCAGAGAGTAAAATATCAATGTTATGTCACAGTTTTTATTGGAAGGATTATTAAAATAGAAGATTTTCAATACACCACTATGTCAAGCCTGATTGCCCATGAGCTAGAGGAACAAGTGTTGCAAGGGGTTAGCATTATGTTGTTTTTAATATTATCACATCAAATAGACCTGTCCACAAACACAAAGAATTTTCAGATCCTTAACAAAAATACATTGAAAAAATGTTTTTCTTATGCTGTAGGATATAATACAGATGTAGTTATTTTAATTAAGATAATATAGAGTATATAATGAGTATAATATAGTCCATTAACTCATGGTATGAATTTGTGATTTTTCAAGTATCTACCCAACTGAACAATCTTAAAAAATTATTAACTTCTACAAGCTTTACTTTACTTAACATCTTAATTCAGGAAATACTGGAACCTGTTTTATAAATTTGTTGTGGAAATATATAAGATAATATTTTCTAGTCATGTGTGAAACATCAAGAAACAGAACTAAAAATAAGTACTGCCAATTATAGCCTGAATGCTGATTCTGTGATCGGTGTCAGTGACTCTGTGTCTGGGCAGTTTTCCCTTCACGGGTCACTTCTGACGTAAGCTCTCTCCATGTGGAAGAAAACATGATGTGCTGCTGCATATCAGTGTAGTCTAGCCCTGGGCAATGGTCCAGGAACCAGATGGCTGCTACTGTCCACCTGGAACCATGTCATGTCCGTCAAGTGGCCTTGAAATGCAAAATAGAGTAATTTGAAATTATCTAATTATATGTTAGATAAATTTATTCTAAGAGACTAATGAAAAACCTAAACACAAATTATGAATTACAAATTCAATGTATTATGTCAGCATTTTGAAAACTCCCGTGCCTTAACGTTGTGTTAGTGTCTGTACTGTCTTAACATCAGCCTTTGAAATGTCTCATTGAACTTTAATAATATCTACTTAACTGAAACTATGCTTCTTTTATCTTGCACCAAATTATTATGGCCCACTTCCTACTTTGATCTTTTTCCAACTCCCTGTATAATGTAGTAGTACTCCCTATCTTTCTGTTTCCTAACCAGCACTTCCTAAAGTTAGCATCTTCAGTGCGATGAACTACATGCAATCTGCCACATTCTTCTTACTTTTGCTTCGTCTTTTTAAAAACTTAGATTTGTGTGAAAATAACATTTTCTATTGAACTGCTGTCATTGTGCTAGAAGCCATCATAACAAGTTGGTCACATTTTCTATGCAGTGACCACTTCCATTTCTCAATGACGTTTTCCTGGCTGGAATAGGGCTATTTTTATCCTCAAGAAAACATTGATATTTGGACCAAAAGAACTGGCTGTGAGTCAGAAACCCCCCCAAAAAATATCTGTTCCCTTATAAAACAGAGTACGTCATTCAATGTATTCTGCCAATTCCTCTACCAACAGAAGAAAAAGATAAATTTCAAGGACTAAAAGTCCTTTTTATTTAATATTTCACTATGATTTTTTAAAATCCACAAGATTTTGCTCATATTGCTTCAAAGGTAACATCGGAAGTGTACACATATGCTGTGCTTCATTTTTAAAACAGAAAGCATGTAATGATTGAGATGAGAAATTATTTTCTGCCCATGGGACTACGTGGGTGTGCTGCTTTCTCACTTTAAATGTTACTGTAAATATTGCCAGACAATACCCACATCACACAAAACTGCAGCTGCCTTGAAGAAATCTGGATGTGGAGCTAATTTAGATAATGGAAACTGTGTGTTTACTATTAAGCAGGGAGGTTCACACGATGTGCCCACATCTTTAAACACATGTGTCCACAGAATATTGAGGCTATTTCCTGCCTGCTTTCTGTTGGACAAGTTGAAGTCATAATCATCTGAGAAGCCAGGTTCATGGTGATTGAGCAAGAGATTTTCTGATAGTCAACAGTGCCATCCACCACATTATGCAGTGCTGTGGGCTCTTCTCCTGAGAAAAGTACAAATGGAACCATGCAGAACAAAAGCAGGCATTTTGCCTTTTCTCTTTAACTGATCCTTTGTTCTCTAAACGACATCCAAAAGCACTTCAGGAGCAGTCCTAGATTCGGGAGCTTCAAATCTGGCTGTATACCCAGAAACAAATGAATCATAGACAGTGTGTCTGCACATTTTTAAGTGTCTATTTCAGAGAACAAGAGCAGCCTTCAGGGTTATGCAGCACTAACCCATGAGAATAAGCAGGCCTTGCATCAAGACTCCTAAGAGAGAAAGACCAATATATTGATAGAACCTTACTGGCCCTTATCTGAAAAACAAAGAGTTCATGTCACATTCACAGTAATATACAATTATGAAAATCAAGCAACTGCTGCCATGTCCTACATGAAGGAAGATGAGGGTGTGCTGCTACCTGTGCCAAATCCAGGCCACTCAGATGCTGCTTTGGTGACAATAAATTACAAAACTGTGGGATTAAACTATGATAAACCACTACTTTACTGTGGCTCTTGAAAATAACTAGCTGTGAGTAGGCTGTTTTCAGACAATAACCTTGTATGGAACTATTCAAAGCACTAAAAATTTAATCATTTTCCCTTCAAATCCTTCATTCATGTAGAGGTTTTATTCCATAAACCATGAATGGATAAAATGTTAGTCATGGAGAAATGCAGATCATGGACCAAGAAGTGTTTTAAATTATCTGAACGATTATGTTTAGTTATTTGAAGTATGTTTTATAATATGCCTATATGTCACAAGTATCGAAGTCTTTGTTAGTGAAATAGAACCTCTATGAAGTATGATGATGGAACTAGATTATGTTGCAGGTAAAGGACTCTCATATGTGAATCACTTATTGGGTCTTGATGCCAAACAGGAAGAAATTAAACAAGTGAACATAAAACTCCTGTGGAGACCTCCTACCTAAGGATGGTATAAAAGGCAACCCTTCCAGAGCTTTCAAACAGCAAGTGGCAGGCACAACATAGGTTTCCCGCCACAAGACTTCAGAACTCCTGGGAAAAAAGTGAAGCAAATTTTGTCTGTTCCTTGTAGCAAAAGCTCCCTCAGAAAAGCTCTAGAATTCTATATGAAATCCTTCCATCTGTGACTTTGTTCTTCTCTTTAGTCTTCCTTTTCATTTCCCACTAGAGTTCCATTAGAAGCTACTGTTCTCACAAAATCCATGCTTTTAGATTCTCTATTCCTTTGCCTTATGAGAGTTGTTTAGCCTAGAAAACCAACCTTTCAACTCTTTAATTGCCTGGCCATTCATGCTTGCACTGACATGCTTCTTTCCTGAAGAATTAACTGTTTTGTCCATGACTCCTGTTACTTCATAGCTCAATGTGATTAGGATCAGTTCACTGATAAAATTTATTATTATTATTATTACTGCTACTACTACTAGTAGTATTATATTTTGGTTACTGCTATTTTCATTTTTGGCTGTGACGGTATTTGGAAGAAATTTGCAATGGCACTAACAGAGTGAACAAGTAAGACCTAGTGTTATCACCAATGTGATTAAGGCCTTCTAAAATCCAGTGAGCAGCTTCATCAAAGAAACTAAGGAGCAAAGGAAAATCAACTGCTTCTCTTTGACCTCCAGCATGCATATTCTCTGGCCCTCAGATGTGAGGTGCGACGCGCTGGCTTTGTCACACTTCAGGCCTTCCGTGAGCATCCTCCCCTAAGGCCTTCGGTTCTGGACTGAATGACTCTGCTGGCTTTCCCATATTTGTGGTGTGCCATGGAACAACATGGGGCTTTCTTGGTCACCAGAGTCACTTATTCCTTATAAGTTCTCTTATAATATTCTTTTATATATGTGTATACCTATTCTATTGGCGCTTTTCCTGCAGACAGTCTTCATTGAGAACAACCCCACTTCACTTTTTTCTGCTAAAACATTTAAATAGCTTAACCACTTAGCCGTGGGTGCATGTGTCTGGCTCCCTAATGAATATCTCAAGCTGAGAAATTCAATCCTGTTTAAATTTACAACAGCCCTAAGGGAGGCAACAACTCCAGGAGAGGCAACCCACTCAGTAAGCGGTTGTTGAAGGAACTGAGATTAATAGCTCCTTATTCTCTTTTGTTGTGGCACAGACAGTATCAATTCAATACACCGTGCAACTATGCATGAAGAAAGGGTTCTAAGCTTTTGAACACAGAAATTGTTTCAGAAAACATGTTTATAGCACACCATATTCTATGAGATTAAGTAAACACTTTTTCATACTGTTAAATTTTTGTATTGAGGGCCCAGTTCGCAAAAAATAGTAGCTTGTGTTTGAGAGCACAGGTGCTCTGGCCATGGGACTAAAGTTTCTTCTTATAAACAGCTATCCTCATGGAGTGCCCTAGACCATGGTCGCTTTGTCAACTGGTCAGTGAAAGATAGCAGCCCTTTCAGCAAGACAAGATAATCTACTAGAAAATGGTATTGATCAGATAGCAAGAGAGACATAATTTTAATGTTAAGATCAATGCACTAATTCTCAAGCTTTTCCACTGAAATATATGAATAAGAGAAGCACCTGCAGCATTATCATATTACACTCCATATTCACAGTGATACAATTTCCAGCATAAAGTGAGATGTTTCAGTATTCTGGAAATGTCTCCAGGCATTTCCCCCACTGGGACACAAGCACTCAGTCTGCCCAAGGAGCAGGAGGTTCTGTATGATTGAGGCATTCTGAAAAACAAAAAGTATAGATATATGAAATCAGTATATTTCAATGTCAGGAACTTGAGCAAATGGAAAAATAAACTTTTGAAAATTCTGTTTACCCTGCAGTTATATTCCTGCAAAGACATAAAAATCAAATGTAAAAGTTTAATGAGCTGTGAAACGAAATGCTGATATCTGAAACAATTAACTTGAAATCATTTATGTTATAATTGTATATTATATTTCAATATGTGTAATATATGTTTAAATAATAGATAAACAATAGAAATCTTAAAATGTGTAAAGTAATATAAAATATGTGAAAACTATTTTTATTTATTTATAGAATACTCTCTGTACACCTATCAACTTGCTTGATAAAAGTAAATAAAATACAAATGAAAATTAATCTGAACAAATTGAGATTTCCTGTCAAGTTCGGTTTTGAGCTATAGTGCCATACCAGGTCATGCAAAAGGCTGATCAGAACTTTAATTTGCTTAATTAAAAATAATAAATTTATTAAACTTCATAAAACTAAGTTGGTAATCCTTACTAAGTTCTTTAGGATTCAATGACTTCATCTGACAATCGAATGATTTATGAAATTAAAAAATTTAATGTGTCTAATATCTAGCACAATACATATACTATAATTAAATCACTTCATCTCCATTCAGCATGTTTTCTGACCTTCATTTAGGAATTTTACTGATTTTAAAACTGCATCCTAGTCAGCAGTGACCAGCCAAGCTATTGTACTGTTCTGTGATTTGCAGAAATAAAATAATTTTACAAAAAGTCCTAAAAGTAGAGCTCTGGTACTCTGAAATCTTTAAAAGTATTTTCTGTACAAACAGCAGTTTTATATGCAGCAGAAAACAGCTGAGATGAAAGCCAACAGCTATCTTAAATCTTAATGCAAGAGTTATCCCAAGCTATCTCAAGGCCCTTATCTGCACCATTAAACTGATTTACTTTTTGATTCTTTTTTTTTTTTTTTTTTTTTTGTATTTTAGGGAAGGGTCTACAGGGTGTTCAGGGTCTCACTACTAGGTCTGACTCTTAGTGATCCACCTGTTTATAGCCTCTCAAGATTACAGGCACTCACCACCACGCCCAGTCTCACTTGCCATCTCAGCATGCCCCAGGATGGGGCCTGCACAGCAGGCCTGGGCATTGAATCCCCAGCCCCAGAGCCTGTTTACATGCACTTTAATCCACTGAGCTATTTGGCTGGCCATCCATTAAACTGATTTAAATCCTTCCTTTTGCAATACATTTGATTTCTGAGGCTCCTATCCTGACCCTCACCAGTCCAAACAACTGATGTCCAACTAGTTTTTTATCTCCTGCACTGTATTTTCATAGCTCGGTCTTCTTTGACTTACAGCAGTTTACCTTAAGAAATTTTTAAACTTTACAATAGCTTATAAATAGAAGTTATTCTCCAAGCTTTAATTTTGATCATATCCTAGGGCAAAGTGCACTGTGCTACTGTGTCAACACTGGGCCATGTTAACACAACCACAGGTCAACAATCTGGGTAGGCAACATGCTATCCTCAGGCTGTGGTGTGTGGTGGATCAGGTTTGTGACTTGAGATGGATTTATGGGGATGTAACTCCATTCTAAGTCAAATGACAATCATATTTGTTATTGTTGAAGTTGCCATACTTTTTTCCAATAATGGCTAAAAGTGTGATCACTTCAGAACTGAAAGTCTTCAAGACATTTCCTTATTTCAGAACAAACTCGGAATTTTTCCATATGCCTTGTCCTTGTCTTCTTTCCTTCCACAAGTTCCATCATGTTTTATAGCAGCAACAAAGCCTCAAAAATCAAAACATAATGTTTGGTGTTGCCACTTTACATGACATATGTGCTGTTCTCATTAATTTGTACAGGTGATATGCATTCATGAAACTAAATGAGGGAAAAGAATCTGTGATAAAAGGGTGGAAAACAGGGAGGGAGTTTGGGATATAGTTTGGACAATGAATTCGAAGACATTATGCAATACAACAACACTTGTCGAATTCCTTATTGATTTGTTTGTTGAAAGTTTGTATTGTTTCTTTTATTTCTACTTACTATTTTTTAGATGATAATAAAAACATGGACAATTGCCAAGTGTTTCCCATGGTGAGCAAGTCTGAAAGCAGCTGACTCATCCTCTTGCCTTCCCTCCCCACTCTTCCCTGCTTCAGATACCAATAAAATGGTGAGATTCCAAGCAGCTCCCTCTCATCACAAATCAGAACAGTTCCCTCTGTCACCAGCCCTGGACAACTAGTGTTTGTCTTCTACATCAGGACAGGCAATCCTCAACCTTGCTTCAACTACGGTTTTGCTTATTTTTCAAATCCTTTTTCTACAGCAATTTAGGGTGTACTCCAAAGTAGGAAAATAGAAGGTGAACTATATACTGCTAAAGAAGGCATGGCCTTAGGATATTTACCAAAAATGAACTAAGAAGCTATTAGAATGTTAAGTAAAAGGGACACTTAAGGATAGACAGCAGTATAATTGGATGATAGCTCAGAAATATAATAAGAAATTCAAGTTAGAGCTTTAAATTTATGTAGTTGTTGAAATCATGGGTGTGTATTAGATCTCAAAAAGGTAATACAGGGGCAGGATAAGCAGGGGAAAGGCACAGGCTATGTGAACGCTTGATATGAATGATGACAGGGACAGCAAATAAGCACACATGACAAAGAAGAAAGGAACAGAGAGGTAAGAAAGAAAACGTAACAAATAGGACATCCAAACCCACAAAATATTTCCCTTTTAGAAATTTACATTTTATTTATTTTTATATGTGATTCTCATCCAATCATTTGCTGTAATAAATGTATTAAACTCAAACTAAGTGAACCATAAAAGAGAAAAATAATGAAATACACATAAACCTCTCAAATTTCAACCCATCACTTTTCAAAACCACCATCAGTTTTCAGAGCATCAACTAGAATTATAAAAACACCAAGCCAACATCATAATAAGATTCCCAGATGCTTTGGCAAGTATAAAATAAAAATAAAATGTGAAGACCCCTCTCATTATTGTGCTGCTTAGACTAAGTGGTCTCTATCAATTTTGATGTTTTCTCCTTGAAAATCATCATGTCACATGAAAAATATGTCCTCTCAAGCTAAGCTTTTCCATTTTAGGACAGGGACACCTATCAGTAACAATCCTGGGAAGGTACAAATGGAAAATGCAAGCAAGAAATTCTGAAGGAAAAACTACTTTACAAATATGATAAAATAAAAAATGAATCAACAGAAGCAACAGCAACCATGAGAAGCAGAGGCCACAGTCCTCCACAATCCCGTGGCCTTAGGCCTTGAGAAGGGCCACAAGGTGACTAAGAATATGAGTAAACTGAAGCACAGCCACCGTCGTGGACACCTCACCAAACACAGAAAGTTTGTGCAGCACATGACCGGGGAGGTGTGCAGCTTCGCCCCCTATGAGCTGCTCAAGGCCTCCAAGGACAAACGCACCACCACGCTAATCAAGAAAAGTGTGGGGACACACATCCACACCAAGCGGAAGTGTGAGGAGCTCAGCAACGTGCTGACCACCATGAACAGGTAGCTGCCAAGAAGGACTGAGCCCTCTGGAATGAAGCTTTGCAGAAAGTTGAAAGAAAGAAAGAAAAAGAGAGAGAGAGAGAGAGAGAGAGAGAGAGAGAGAGAGAGAGAGAGAGAGAGAGAGAGAGAGACAGAAAGAAAGAAAGAAAGAAAGAAAGAAAGAAAGAAAGAAAGAAAGAAAGAAAGAAAGAAAGAAAGAAAGAAAGAAAGAAAGAAAAGAGAGAAAAAGAATCAACAGGAGTAGTAACTTGGGGCCAGCAGCTAAAGAGGGCAATGACTGCCCTCAGCCAATGGTGATGAACCTGTGGCACACACACTCGGTGGACTGGTTGTACCCCTAAAAACTGCAGCAGGTTTCCCAACACTAACACTGCAAGCCTGCAGGAGGAAGAGGTGACAAGGCAACCCAAATTGGAAAGAGATGTCCATGTGAGAAGTTCTCGGAAAGTCGATGGGGAAGCTTAGCAAGCACAAAATTGACAAAAACAAATACTCCCATGAGTTCTACTTTGCTCCAGCCTTTGATGTCCTACCACTACTTCCTATTGGACAAATCCCAATGAAAGCCAGTACTCAACCCTGCTTCCCTAGTCATACTGCAGAAGGGCAGACAGTAGATCTGGAGGAGCAAATTGAAAATAGAGCTGCCTTCCCTAGAGGGAGGCACGACAGAGGGGAGTAAGCACAGCAACTGAACCACCTTGAATCCATGACGTCAGATGAAATAATTCACTCACAAGGGCAGTTACGTGGAACCTGAAGTATAAACACACTGAAGAACAAAATAAAGCCAGCTAATAGGAAGCAAGGAGGTGGGTCTTTTGCAAATGCAGAGGGGACTGACAAATGGAAGACAGTGGGAGGAAGCGGACGTGAAAAGATTAAGAGGCGCTGTCTGCACATGCCAGCTACTCAGAGTGAATGTGTTTATCATGAACTACAAAAATGTACTAAGAAAGTGCTGTACTGATAAGGTAATGGAAACCATAGGCAGCAGCTTAGCCTTCTCCAAGAATGAGATATTTATGCTTTACAGTTTAACTCTTAATCCAAAAACAGACTAAGCACACCTGGCTTGTACAGGACTTCCAGCATTATAAGATGCCCAAGGTTCTGCATAACTAATTTTATTCAATAATTGCTTCTAAAAGGAATTTTACATTTACATCTCTGATATCCTTACCAGAAGATGTATTGCCAAATCTAGCAATAATAAATCTGCATCATTTAATAATTACTTTAGAAATATGACATATTTTCCTTTCAAATTTTGCCCTGCTTGGCAGCCCGCATGTTATCCTACAGTGTTTATCCTTCCTTTGAGCTTTCCTGTCCCAAGCAGGTAGTTCCCACTAGCGTGGGTGGTGACATGCCCTTGACAGTCGCGGGAGCTATCTGAAGGCTCCTCTTGTGTGGGGTACCCAAGCGCTCTTCACTGAGTATGGGGCAGTGCTAATTACTGCTGGGTGTTCTGGGCTCTTCAGTGCCCTTCAAACAACTGCTGCCCTCACTAAGCGGCTGTCAGGGTAATTCTCTCAGCTTTGAAATTTCATCACAATTTAGAGAAGCTTTGAAGGGTCTGTCTCATTTGTGCCAGAACATGGGTTTTAAGTTTCTGTTACTCCATAATTTTCTGCCACAGAAATGCTTCTTCGTAATTTACCCACACAATAGAACACACTTCTCACAGAAAGAAAGGGGACTGCAACAGTTCCAGCTTCTCTGCTTTACATTTCCACCTCATTCAGTTGCTACTTTCTTTCCTGGGCTTCTTCTGAGTTCTCCAAAAATAAAAATGCATTTCTCCATATACCGGCACACTAATGGTCCTATACCTTCCTTTTGTTTAGCATAAAATAGGTTTTAATGAAAAAGTTGGTCTGCAAGTGATGGAGAACAGAATTTCCACGTCCCTTTATTCTGTTTGGGAGGTGAAAACAGCACTAACAGTCATAATTTAATCAATGATTTCAGTTTTTTTCTAAAGATGAAGGTCAGAAGGTTGAAAACGTTTGATTTGAGTGGAGACTCACTCAGTTTTGTATAACTAATGATGAGAAATATGCAGTTGCTAATTGATGAACCATGCAACCCTAAAATTTCTACTAATAAATTTGCTATGTTAAGTTCTTCATTTGCAAATTCATGGAAAGACATTCCAATCTCAGTACATGTATTTTCCACTTACAGTTTTCAGCCCATCCCCATTGTCCAAAGGCTGTGCTGTAAATCCTTCAGTGTAGCACAGATCCAGCCTCCATGACACTAAGATTTGTTCCTTGCCCATCCCATTCAGCCCCACCCTCCAGCCATGTTTAAGATCTCTCTATGTGCCCTGCCTTGCACCCCAGGGCTTGATACTTTCTTCATTGGCCACAATGCCCCAAACTTTCTTCCATATGTGTTTAAAACCTCCACCATCACCTGCTTTAAGGCAAGTATAGGATTCCTTCTCTAAAGTCTCATTCAAGACATTCTGATTAAGAGTAAAATAACAGCTAGACATACCGGTATAAGAGAAAGCTGTGAAGTATAGGTATGAATTTTCTTTTATTATTAATTATTGAATGCGTACCTGTGCCAAGCACTGTTCTACCATGATGTCTAAGATAAGGCTATTTTGGGTAGAATAAATTCACTCATAAATCAATATTTATAATACACATTGATTCATTGCTATTTGACAATACATAAGGATAGTCACATGAAAGTCTCCCTGTCTCAATTTCAAAGGAGAAGCTAGAAAGACAGAAGGATAGATTTTTTAATTCCATATGAATAATTTAGACATGTTATGGGCTAAAATCCTTTAATTCTCCTTATTCTCTTATAAAAATTAAGAATATAAAAAGTATATAAAAGAATTCACAGAGATGCAAATCATCTCGGTTACATTTTTCCAACTTCTTGATAAGTTCAAGGACATGAAAGCTGTCTGAGAGAGTTAACCTAAGGAAAAAGAAAAAGAGGAGAAAGAGGAAAGGAAGGAGGAAGTGGGGGAAAAGGAAGGAAGGAAGGAAGGAAGGAAGGAAGGAAGGAAGGAAGGAAGGAAGGAAGGAAGGAAGGTAAGAAGGAAGGAAAGAAGGAAGGAGGGAGAGACAAAGGAAGATTGCAGAGAGATTTCCTCAGAGAGAGTACAGCCAAGCTGTGAGCTTCTACTCCCTGACTCCCAGATGCCTGAGGTGCTACTCTTTAATACAATTGTCAGTGAAGAAAACTTTAAAATGAGCACTTACAAGACTTTAAAGTATACACTTTTGAAGGCAGGCACAGAAAACCAACAGCACATTTAGTTGAAGTTAGTCTCTCAACAACAAACAAAAAATTCTAGAGAACAAAGATAAACAACCACTGGCTTTGGAAGTAAGTCAGAGCAAGTGATAACAGAACCTATGTGTGTTCCTAGAGCTCATAACAATAAGGGATGTACAAGAATTCCCAACCCACTCTGTGCCACAATCAGGAAGAACTACACTATGGGAGTTTTGAGTCCTGCCCAATGGCTCATGTCAGATGTGACAAGAGACTCCAATAAGAATGGGCTGAAGCTGTACCACCAGTAGGAACAGGGCTGAGAAAGTAGTGCCTTCCTGGACATGTTGCATCTTCTAATAGCTGCAGAACTGCATTAAAGACCCCCATAAAGGAACTTGTCAGGGTCCCAGAAAGTTGTCCAAGGCCATAGATTCAATCAAGGATGACTTTAGTTAGGAGTTCCAGGTGGAACTAGTAGCCCAAGGAACACAAGGGTAAGACCTGGCTCATTCCCCACCTCTGTCCTTACCCTGTGCATTCTTCCCTACGATTTATCTTTGACAGGAAGTTAACTGCCTTTCAAGAGCTAAGACAAATGGATGGGAAAGCTGTGTTGCAGTGCTCCAGGAAGTATGCAGTGGGAAACAAGAAAGGGAAAAGTCTTTCACACAGAGAAGTTTCAGCTCTCTAATTATTATACAGGGCAAGATAATCTCTGTATCCAGAGGATCTTTGTTATATGAAATAATATGACAGTTGTTTGTTACTTTTGTAAAAATTCTAAAGCCCTGACATGGTAGAATTTCCACTCAGGTACAAGCATCATCCAATTAGATAAAGTAACAAAGATCAATAAACATCAAAAAGAAAGATGCTTTTAGTCATAATCCATGTATTATTTATGCCTAACAAGCCACTTCTAATTTACTATTCAAAAAATACTATAGATGATGTACTTTGTTTTTCTTATTTGGTACTTTTTATTTTGAAAGGGAAAAACAAATTAATTAAAAAACGTACTTTAGAGCCAGCCAAGTAGCTCAGTAGACTAAAGCAACTGCTTAGGCAGATGCAGCACCTGGGGTTCGATCCCCAGGGTGCAGTGCCAGTCCTGCCCCCAGGGCATGCTGAGATGGTGCTTGAGACTGGGTGTGGTGGTACACACCTGTAATTCCAGCTCTTGGGAAACTGAACACAGGTGGATCACTAGAATCGGATTTACATAGTAAGTCACTATAGACCCTGCACTAAAATAGAAAAAAAAAAAAAAAAAAAAAGAACTTACTTTATTAATCACAACATTCATTATTATTATTATTATTATTATTATTATTATTATTATTATTATTATTGGTACTGGGGATTGAACTCAGGATGCTGTACTTTCCAGGTAAATGCTTATTCCCCTGAGCTATCTCCTCAGCCCTTGAAATTGTCATAGAAAGAACTTCTGCCAAGCTCTATAGATATAAAGGGAAGATTGGGTCTCTCATATGCAGTCAAATCTCCAGTCAGGTTTGTGAAGCTGAACTGTGGGTCACTACAGATCTTGTGCAATGCAATGTCTGTAGTTCTAATCAGACTCCCTGGATCTCCCAATACTGAGAGCTGAGAGTGACGCGTAGTAACTGAAGCTGAACATTTTATTTAACTTCAGAAATTTTTCTTCACTCACTCCATAAAAGACAAAGATCGATCTAGGAAAAAATGAATATTTTCATAGTATGGAGAAGTAAAATGAAAAGAAAATGAACACCAGAATTGTGTTTACAAAGGAAGCTAAGAAAAGGTGTTAGATAGTTTAACCCAGTGTTTTCTTCGAATGTCTATGAACTCTGTACATTGTTATAATTTTTCTTTATTTTTTGATTATGTGTAAACATCATCTTTTGTGTCCACTGTATGTCTAGTGTTTTGGGTTGCTTTCCAAGTTAAATACTGTAGTTTTAAAAATATATTGGTGTTGAACAATGTTTCATATATTTACTTGCCATTTGTATTTGTTCCTCTGAGAAGTGTATGTTCCTCTCAGAGGCCCATTTTTGGATTGGTTCTTTGAATCTGGGATGTCTGATTTTTTTTTAATTCTTTGTATGTCCTAGATAGAAGGCCTTTGTCTGAGGGACACTCAAGTATAATTTTTCCCAGTTTGTTGATTTGCTTTTTACTCTGTTGGAGATTTCCTTTGATGTGTAGAAACTTTTCAGAAACAACTGCAAATTAAAACAAAACTAAGATTCCATATCACCACAGAAAGAATGGCTAACATCAAGAAGTCAGCCAATAAAAAAATGCTAGAGAGGGTGTGGGGAAAAAGAAACACTTCTGGACTGTTAGTGGTAGTGCAGACTGGTACAATCATTATGGAAATCAGTGTGGACATTGCTTAAAAAGCTAGGGCTGGAGATGCCATTCAAGCCAGCTGTTCTCTTTCTGGGTATTTTTCCAGAAGAACTGACAACCTCATACAACAGTGATATATGTGCACACGTGCTTATAGCAGCACAATCTGCCATAGCTAAATCCTGGAAATATCACAGATGCTTATAAACTGAAGAATGGATAAAGAAAATGTGGTATTTTCACACAATGGAGTATTAGTTAGCTATAAAATGAGATAAATTTGAGTTTTTTGTCAGTAAATGAATGCAACTAGAGAACATACTCTTAAGTGAAAGATATTCCACCCACATGTGCAAACATCATATTGTCTTCTTAGTGTAAGAACCTGAAAGAGAAAATGGAATCTGAAGAGTACAGCAGATACTGGAAAAAGGAAATGAACTTATTCAAAAGGAAAGAGTTAGTGAGTTGAAGAGGACAGAAGAGGGAGTGAGGGAAAGAGATGTATCTATGTATGTAAGTGGGATGGTTTGAACAACTGTACTGTGTATCTCTGCTATTTTTGGAAAGAAGTAGTTAATGTTTTAATTTCTTTCATCTCCTTTTTCAATTATTTCTCATGTTTGCTTTCTTAATTTTTTATATATTTCATTATTTGTTTCTTTTTTCAATTTTACATGCATATACCTGGTAATATGAATAACTGCTTGGCAGAGAACATTATGTATTAGACCACATACTGTGAAATTCATATTACTTTGTTAAGCGAAAATTTGTATTACTTATAATTTTTCTGTTTTAACTCCAATTTGTACTCATTTTTTTTAAATTAAAAAGAATATATTGATTACCTTGAACCTTACTAGGGAAAGTTGTTTTTTTCTTAACAAGAAGTCATGTCTCCTATTCCTGTATGGACAAGTATTTTTGTTTGTTCATTTTTGTTTATTTTTTGGTGGTACCAGGTGAACTCAAGACCTTACTTGCCAGGCGAGCTCTTATTCCACTGAGCTATCTCCCCAGCCCTTCTCCTGTTCCCGTCTGTCTCCCTTATTGTGAGATACAAGATTATAAATCATAGCAACAATATTAATGGTATTAATGGCTTTTTATTATATAGTGCTTTATTCTGCTATGGGGCAGTATCATTAGGGAAATTATTTCTTTAGGCATTTTCTTCTCTAACTTTACTTGCTAGATTTAAATATTTAAAATATGAATCTTCTCAGCAATGATCAGGGTTAATATTTAAAAAATGAGTTCTTATAGGTCCATCCTTTTCACAAATAGATAAATTCTCACAAATATTGAATAATAGTTTATAAGGATCAAACATAGAATGTAAAATTTAATAGATTGCTAAATGTAGTATCTACCTGAAATATGTTACTGTAACTGCTAAAAGGCTTAGTTCATATTAAAAATTAAATTTTTTTCCATTTTCACATCAAATGTAAAATCGTATATAATTAATTAGCTTCTATTTTGACTTCTTCATCCAAATTCTATCATTAAACATCTCCTGCGATTGTAAGTCATAAACTACATAACAATACATCTCAGAGAAATGTGCTTTATTGTCTCATCAACCTTTATTACGTTTCCATTTATGGTAAATTATCATATGCAAAAAAGCATCTCCTGGAGCCATTAACATACTACACATGTACAATATTATTGACATAATTTTCAACATATTATCATAGTGAGTAACAGAACTTTCTTCTTCTTCATTGTGTTTCTAAACTCAAGATGCATGTAAATACATCTTCTCCAAATCCTGAAAGTGTTAGAAATATAGTGAGCTTACTTTAAATAAATATAAACTGGAGCATCCTCAGGTCTCAGTGAACTTCACATTCCTATAAGAATTCAAGCAGACTGGTTAGCACGTACTACAGATGCTGCTGTAGGATCTTAGCAATTGTATTAGCAGAAGCCTAGAATTCTAGGACACCTCAGTCTTCTGGCAATGTGATGTTCTGATGAAGGTATTACACCGTTGAAGAATGTACTGATCACGAGTGGGGGTTGAAAAGTCACAATAGAAGCAGAGAATCCCTGAAACAAAATGATGGCGTTCACCCAGATATAACCTCGGACCACAGTGTTCTGCTTGGCCCACACAGGTCGGCTCTTCTGTTAGTCCCATTGTCTGCAGTTCAGAGTAACTCAGATAATTGGAAAATGCAGTACTAATTGTAATGGAACAGAATTCCTCTAGGCAAACAAAGAGGCCACAGTGACTGTGCTCTGCACCCTTCTGCCTTGTCTCAGGGCTGCCGTCCGCACACTTATCCATCTCATGGGTACCCAGCACTGTCTCCCCGAGGTGTTCAAGTAATCTTTCAGGGTATGAATCAATACTTTCATATATTTTTACGAGCTCTGAATTCACAATCTCTTGGTTGTAGGAGGTTTACCTCCATTCCTTTTACCCCAAAAAGCTACGTTATTTTATTTTGCAGTACACAGGACTGTGGAACACAGGATGTTTTAAGAATGCAAACACCATGTTGCAACAGAAGCACCTCTGTAGGAATACTGAAGGGACCAGACATATATTATTCAAATTATGTGGTCAGCTCTTTTGTACTGATTTTCCTGATAATTATGAGGCAGCCCAATCTAAATATTCAGTTCACTTTTTTCCTATTTCTCAGAAGAAATTATACAATTTACATTAAATATAACTTCTTGAACCAAATATAACCACTAACAGATTCTAATTCTGAACTGGAAGGAAGAAATCAAAGTTGCATCGTGTGGTCTTTGCTCCATAGCTACTACCTTCATTTGATACTGAAGATACTCAGTATCTGTCGTCATCTAACCCCTTCAAATGGATAATTTTTTTATTTCAATATAACGAACACAGGCCTTAAAAATCCAAACTTTCTGAGACAAAGTTCTTCACTGAGAAATGAGGGTCACGCCCCTGTGGCAGAAGGCTGCAGGAAGTGTAAGCAGCACAGCACCTGCCATGTAGAAGCACCCAGTGAAGGGCGCCTTTACTGTTACTTATTGAGAATGGAGCACTCAGGTTGTGCCCATCTCTTCTCAGCCACATGCCTCCAAAGTTGATACAACTTTAAAAAGTACATGGGGAAATGAAAAAAGAATTTTTGTTTTTTTTCAAGGAACCGGGGATTGAACTCAGGCCTTTGCACTTGCCAGGGAACCGCTTATTCCACTGATCCATCTCCCCAGCCCCCCAGAATTCTTTTTAATTTTAGTGGTTTTTTTTGCCCTCTAAGGATTTATAGGTGTGCTGATTTTATATTGCTACACCTGTAATGTGTTGAACCGTAAAGAAATCTCTTCTAGGGCTAGTCAAATAGCTCAACAGATTTTAGCGCCTGCAAGCAGGTGCAGGGGATGGGGTTTGATCCCTAACACAGCATTGCTGGCCTGGCCCCTGGGGCTTATTGAGACAGCATTTGAGACTCGGCGTGGTGGAGCACCTGTAATCCCAGCTCTTGGGAGGCTATAAACAGGCAGATCACTACAAGTCGGATCTAGTAATGAGACTCTGAACCCTGTAGATCCTTCCCTAAAATAAATAAATAAAATCTCTTCTGTATTATTTGTGCAGATAAAAAGCAGTGTGAGAGGCCTGCATGCACCATGCCCTTACATGGGGCTCTTACAGCCTAGGCTATCTCCTAGAACTGTCTTGGCAGGAGAATGCTTGTGTTGCTTTATTGACAGCTGCACTTGAATATGAGCATTAGAGCCAAGGGGGTGGAAGTGCTGGGGGTACAGGAGAAAGAGTGCAGAACGTCAGCTATGTGCAATAAGCTTTGGGGTTTGCAGTACAGCATGATACCCAGAGTGAGGAAACCCATGCCCATCCTAGTCAAAGGGAAAAGCTTTGCCCCAAGGGTTGACTTGCAGGGTCATATGTTTTGGTTAAGAAAATTTTCCCATGTTGTCAACAAATTTGTCCTCCATCACCAACTTGGAGATGGAAAACATAGCCATCTTGTAAAACTATGAAAAGATCCTATGTCCTTAAGAAAATTTAAGAGGCAAGCAAATCACAGTGCTCTTCCTACTTTCGAATCTACATAATACATTACAGAAAGAACTCTGAATTGTGGAACACTCTGGGCTTCCGACATAATCATATGTATGAGCTGGGAAGCCATTAGACATTCTTATTTTCTCCAAATAAAATGAGACCAATTGCGTCAGTCACATGTCCTGCCTCCAACGGCAGAGCAGCACTCCTGAAATGACTCAACTAAAACGTCTGTGATGGGCTATAGAAAACGAAAGGTCTACGCTCATATTCATATCTCAGTGATTTGTATATGTAAGGTTAGTACAAGTGTCCAAGCAAGAATATTTCATATAGCAGTGCAAGTATGTAGCGTACATAGACAGTAGTAAGGAAGTAATACATTTTGCATTTCGTTTTTTCCCACCAGACTTTTAGAAGCTTCAATGCTTCAGGAAAAGAACTGACTTCTGCCGCCCAGAGATTAGACAGAAAATGCTAAGTCATTTAAACTGTTCACGTGCCAATGTCATCCTTGAACGTGGTAGCAAGTCTAGTGCATTCATTCATCCACCTAAATTATTTCACCAGCCTGTATTTGGTGCTTTACTCCTGGGTCTGCACTCTTACTACAAAGGCATCACACGATCATCACCATGCCCCTGGGTCTTTCTCTGAATAAAGCACAGCTAAGGAGACAGTGGCAGCTAGTTTCTCTCATTTCCGTCCTCTCTGCCTTCCCACTCCTTGATATACGATGCTGGAAACAGGTGGCTTGCCGATTGTGACACTCTCTTATCTTTTAAGGACCCACAGGCAAGGCTTTCACTTTCTAGTGATTCAGCTTTTTCCCAAAGAGACCTAATGTATGTAATACCTATGTTTTATAATGTTCATAAATTTCATGAAAGTACTTATCTTGTTATGTTATTTCCACATTCATTTCTTTGTGGAGTAGTCCATCATACATGTTAGGACTTTAGCCATGTTTGGCATGTGTTTTGTAAAAGTTAGATATTTAAGTTATGTTTAAATCAAACACATTTTGTAGTTTTAGTAGAATTCCTCTTGTGGTTTATGCTGAAGATGAAGACGTTTTTCTTTTGCTTGCAGTGTTTGCTGTGCCATTTTGCTGTGCTCCTTCGTAGTCTGGACTGCTGCCCTTTTCTCTTCACTGTCTGGCACTCTCCTGCAGTACTTTGTATGGACACTGAGCTTAGGCATTCTTCAAACATCTTTTACTTTCTGGCAATCAGGCATCCAGATAAGGGGCTTTGTTCACTATACCTTGAGTGAAAACAGAACATCTCCAAGTCTGGTGCAACAGCTGCAAAATTACTGCATTTTTTATCAGACAGCAATTAATTCTGGAGCCATTCTTTGCACAAATACCTACATGGTTTACGTTGCCAGGACTACATGGATTCCTTATTGAAAACTGCACACTGCTAAGACAGTGCTCCCAAAATGCCACACAGCATTTTATAGCAGATACTCCCAGGTTGCCTGAAACCACAGAGTAGTCACAGAGACATTCCACAGGTGTGGAGAGGTACAACTGAGTCTAGCAGGTAGCAACATAATTTTGCTATCATAGAACAATTGGCTAAATTACAAAGTGCAAGGTTAACAGAAAGAAGAATCCTTCTTCCCTAATATGAGCAATTCAGGAAAAACTTCACGTTTCCAACTAGTTCCTCCTCAGTGGATCCATTGCGGTTCTAAAGTATTCTGTGAAATTCAGTTAGGACTCAAGGAAGTGTCATTAACTGTGTTTCCTCAGCTGTAGACTCACTCATTCCAGAGATTTATTTGCTTCCTCTGTATGGTCTCAGCATTTCTCTCCTACCTGATTGTGAATTTTGAGCAAACATCTGGTCTAATTCTCTCTGCCCCATGAATACCACTGTCCAGTGAGTCATGCAAACCAGAAACCTCCAAGTGTCTCTCGACATCTTCTCCTTCACCACCTCCCTTTCCCACTTACCCCTGTTTTTCTATTTTGGTTTGTCAATATTTCCAGTCTTTTCTGCACTTATTTCTATTTCCCCCAACTTCTTTATCGCAAAACATCAGCCCCACAAGTGTGCTTGCTCATAATAAACTAAAGATTTTTTATTAAATGCAAAGGCCAGCAAAATATGGATGTACTTAAAGGACTTTGTTGATGATAAAAATTAGAAGAGGAGATATTAAATCCCAGAACCTCTGTCTATTAGATCACTCTGCAAAGCATGAAACTGACCTTCAAATAGGTTTCCTTAATCACATGCCCTCACTGAGGATGCCTTGTGCTACTGGTGGCACTTAGCCCACCCATCTAGAAACACTGAAAATTAACTGTAGAATGGACTGTTATTTACAGAAGAAGAAAGATGTCTTTGTGCATCCAGGCAAGAAAGGTTTGTGGAAATAAAAGAAAGCTCATGACGCTAATATTCCTGAGTTTTCTCCTAAGGAGAGTTCTTTTGATATTATCAAGCTTTCTTATCTGAAGGCTGTCCTGAAAGTCTGAATTGAACATTTTTCTTTGCTTGTCAAAAGTCCCAATATGGATAAGACTCTGTGTTAGCAGACCTTATCCTCCAAATTGAGAAGTAATGCATGAAGCATTAGCTATTGCACTGGAGGAAATACATGGAAACAAATAGCTAAGATCACCAAAATGTTGCAAATGCATCTGTCTCTCCTCCCTCCATTCCCCATATATTGTGCCTAAGAAATCTCCCCAGTTGCAGTTACATTCTCTTTCCATTAAGTGACCAAAGGAGTCATATCCAAAGTTCCTCAGGCCCATTAAAACATTTGTGGTTTCCTCAGATTCCAGTTAGAGAGGATGGAATAAGTATGATGCTGCCTGCAGGGTCCAGTGTTTTAATGCCAAATTTATATTTAATGTTAAAAGACTAATTAGCAGAAAACAAGCAGAACATAAACATTATGAAGAAAAGAATATTCCTTTGAATACTGAAAGGCAAGTTTCTTAATAAGATAAGTTGAGAATGCAGTATTCCAAGCGAAAACATACAATGTGAAAACCATGGGCATTTAAATAGATGGCACTGGAAGGCTCAGGGGAAGTGTGTCAGTGGGACCAAAAACAAATGGGTCTAGAGACTGCATGGTATGGGAGAGCCAAGATTGGTCTCACGTAGTAAATGAAGACCAGATTATAAAGGGCTTTGTAAGGCATATTAGAGTTTTAATTTCATCTTGTAATCAAAGAGCTAAAGGAGGATCTTAAGCAGATTTTGCTTTCAGTAAGATTACTATGGTAGCATTATGAACTTGGAACTTGGAACAGAGTCTACTAAGACAGAACAAAGTCTACTAACAGGGAAAATTCTACAATGATATTTTTAAATATCATGCCCATGAATAGAGAGTGGGAGATGTAATAAAGAATCACAAAATAAAGTGTCAGAATTTGGTGACAGGTAATGTATAAATTGGAAAGTATGAAATATTAGCATGCTATTACCTGAAGTGAGTAATACCAAAACACAGATTCTACAGGCACTTAATATTCAGAGAAGATATGTGATTTCATAGTTCAGGTTAATTTGATAATCTGTCGCAGAGTACACCTGAGAGGGAAACCCTGTAGGGGAACAACTGTTGAAAGTTATATATATATGCATAGCTGCCTGGGAGTACATGAAAATGTCACTTATTAAAAGTCAGCCAATAAAATGTTTAAAGTGTGGAACAACTTAGTATATTGTTCTCCCTTGTTTAGTATAGATTATAAAAGGAGAATACACTTCATTGTGAAGAAAAGAATCTAGCGATTTAATTTTTAATACAGTTTCTTATGTTTCCATTTAGTTAGCATTCATGTTTTGGAGAATCACCTGGTTGGACAGACTTAAAAATAGAGTTGTGCATTTAGAAAATTACTACTGATCTTCAAGTTGTGATTTCTTGTTACACAGCCTACAACACTACAAAGAGGTAGTTTAAAGTAATTTAAAACATTTTATGGGACATTTTCATTGAAAAATAGCAAACAGTGCATGCTGTCTTAGGAGATAGCATGGAATTTAATTGTTTTTCACAATATAGGTTAATCTATATTTATCTTAATATGAAACTTTGTATTTTCATGTTTTTCTAAAATAATCGCAAATAGAAGAAATTGCACATTCCCACAACCAAACTTAAAGTAAATCTTTTTGAAATGGAAGGTGACAAGTTAATTTATTAGTTCTATGACATAAGATGGAATAGCAATTTACCTTTTGGCAATAGTTCTAGTGAAATTGATGAACAATTTGGTCTATCCTTAATTATAGATGAGACAGTCATATCATTAAAATAATTTTAAATTGATAATCCAAAGGTCATTTTGAATTTATGTTAGAATATAAATTTTAATGCCCATACTCAAACATGAATGTAGTGTAGGAATGAACTCCACTTTAAATAAAACATTAACACTACAACTTACGCAGATCAACATAGAAAAAGCCAGAGTGGAGCCATTTTTTCCTCCTTCCTTGTCTGTCAACATATCTCTAAAATTTTCTGCTAAAGATTTCTCAAAAAAAATAGAATCTGAACCTGTTTTTCTTTATGACTCCTACTTGTTATCTTTTACTAATAGAATGTTTTTCACTTATTTTTATACTGTTATCATTGTTGTTGTTGTTATTATTATTATTATTATTATTATTATTGTAGCACTGGGATTGAGCTCAGGGGTTTGTCACAGCAGCATGTCTAATCCCTCTTAGCTATTTTGCTCAGACATGGTCGATCTAGCAAAGTCTGAGTTGCCCACACTGGGAACACACACTCACCTGCCTGACCCTCCCAGAGGGCAAACACATTTTTAAATGATATATGAAACGTGAAAGTTATATTCTTTTATTCTTTCCATAAAGATATTTAAAACTTGTTTCTGGAATAGCACTGCATGTAATGGTCACTGTATTTCCAAATTTAAAAAAGGTTGATGTTACTTTAAAACACTTCACTAGGCTTTAAGTAGAAATAAATATGACAGAAATAAAGCAGGAAAGAATTCTATGAATTAGTTAAGGAACCTGATATGGAAACACAGCAACCTAGGAAGCAAGGAAAGATGGTGTCCCCTGCTTGCTGCGGACGAGCGATCTTTCCTCGAGAGCCGGTCCTGAAGGCTGGGTGTGCGTCTCTTAGGCACCCTGAACGCTTTCGCTGAGAACATGAACCCAGGCCAGTGGCTCAAGCAGCGGCTGTGGACCGAGGGGCACCCGAGAGAAGCTAAAAGTACGTAGCTGTCGGGAGCTAAGTTATCATTGCTTTATTTATTTACTTTTGTATTTTAGGGAATGGCCTACAGGGTTTTAGGGCCTCCCTACTACATCAGACTCAAGGTGATCGCCCTGTTTACAGCCTCCCAAGTGCTGGGAATACAGGCGCGCACCCCCACGCCCAGTCTCAGTTGCCATCTCAGTCTGGCCTGGGCCCTGCGGCTGCTTGCAGGTGCGTTAATCTATTGAGCTATTTGGCCAGCCTTGCTTTATTTATTTTATAGAAAATGAAAATATAACATCAAACACGGGAGACCACACAGAATTCTAAAAAACCGAGATGGTAGGAATTCAACACTGGCTGTAACATTTCACATTGCTGTCCCCAAAGTAGTTGCTCGGATTACCAGATGTAAGCATGTGAAATTGGTCAAAATAAAATTTTAAGCAGCATTTGCTCCCTTCGATAAACAAATAGAACTCCCGTGTATGCGTGTGCATCATTTTTCCCATTCTTTCATTCTTTTTTTTTTCCCTCATCCCAATTGTTCTTCCTTTTGAGCAGTTTCTTTCCCTTTTAACTATATCTATTTTACCTTGCAGATTTTATGTATGTTTTTCAGCAATGAGCTAAATGTTTAAGGTCTTTTTTGGATCTTTGAAACAACTTTAAATATTTTGGTTTTAACAACTTTAAATATTTTAACATATTTTGGTTTTATGTAAAGAAATCAGCTCAATCAATACCTTTCAATTTATAACATGCCTCTGTACAAGGAATAAAAAAAAAAATTACAAAATTTAGTTACTTCTTTTTTCAACAAAGTCAGTCCTTCACTATTTGTGAAAAACAAAGTTGAGTTAGAATCATTTTTCTGACTCAATTTCAAACCATGTGGCATTTTTAAAGACTATAGTGTGTTGTAATTTGCAGTTCTGAGCAAAACATGTATGGACACAGACTATTCCAGAATCTCTCAAGAGCGGAGAATGTTTACTGAATAAAGGTCACCTCAACCTGGAGTTCAGCTGGAGTTTGGCTTCAAGATCATGGCTACAGAGTGGTCATGTTTTAGGAGGGAGAGAAAAGAAACTAAAAGCACTCAGACTTCTAAGGCACTTAGCAGATAATAAATCAGCTGCTATTATTTCAGAATCCTTGGCAATGTCTGATCACTCTGATGATTAGTTTGAATAATCATGCATGATTCATTCAGTCAGGGTAGTTTATTATGAGGTCTAAGTGAATACACCTGAAATATTGGGATGGGAAAGGGACTGTTGCGTTTCCCACAAAATACCCAGCCAAATGTATGCTAATACCTTGATATTCCATCTATGTCTCATCATGTGGACAAACTTAAATGAGAGAAAAATTAAGGGTCAGGCATACATCTGCCTGGCAAGCGCAAGGTCCCACACTCCATTCCCAATACCATAAAAACAAAGAAAGAAAAGTTATCCTTACTAAGAATTACCAATCCAAAGTTTATTCACTTAATTCATTTGATCTTTCAAAACATGTTTGTGGGGTCTGTTCATAGTTTGTATAAGGTGAAAGTTTTCTCATAAGCAAATTGTAATTTAATAAACAAAGACTGTGAAAAGAATTGTGTGAATCCAAAGTTTCAGACTAGACTGTGGCAGTAATGCAGGGCATTTGCTAAGACCTAATGTTTGCTAGATACTGCATCTCTGGTTTGTAGCTGCACCTCACCTTAAATGAGATTCTCTCTCTCTGTGTCCCTGTCCCTGTCCCTGACCCTGTCTCTTTCTGTCTGTCTGTCTGTCTGTCTGTCTGTCTGTCTGTCTCTCTCTCTCTCTCTCTCTCTCTCTCTCTCTCTCTTGTACCTTTCAGATTTTATGTACATTTAAATAAACGAACTGGAACACATAGACTTCATATAACTGGTCTAAATTTACACTAAGTGGCAGGTCTGGAACTCATTTATTTGTTTAAGCAATCTATATGTATTGAGGTTAATGTTTTGAACTTTTTAGTTTCTAATGGATGCAGCAACAAACTACTAAATGTTTCTCATGTAAAGGATTCTAGTAGGCAGAGAGAATCTATTTAAAAAGAATAAAAATAAATTAAGAATATTTCCAGCGACATGGATGAGTAAGAAGACATCCACTGTGAGAAGACATAGACAGTATGAGTTCAGCTGATCTGTGTGTTTCATGCCCAAATGCTCAGATAAAATGACATTTAAGCAGAAATGCAAAAGAACCAAGGAGGCGTATGCTCTGAGGCAAAGGATTGCAAGGAGGCTCAGTGGCGGATCATCTTCAGTGGGTGTCAGGAAAAAGCAAGAGGCTAAAATGCCTGGGAGCATTAGAGTGGTCAGATTTGATATCAGGAAGTTCTCTAGGATGGTTGATCTCAAAGGATCTTAGCTACTGCAAAGGGATTTGAGATTAAATTATAGAAATTGCAATCTTAGGAGGTTCAAAGAGATAATCTTAAAGACTGTCCTTAATACCTTTTAAGGAATAGCCTATGACAGAGGTGTAAGAGGTTCTATATATGTCTCTGTCTCTATCTCTAGCTCTCTCTACCAACTCTATACTTGTATATTTCTGTGTATAGATGTAGATTTGAGTAAACAACAAAGTGCAAAGATGAGTCTGAATTTGAAAGTACAAATATCCTTTGCTGACCTGGAAAGGAATAGCACAATTTAAGGAAAACATTGCATGTCCTGAATATTAAAATTAAATGAACTCATGTCAGTAATAAGCATGGA
Source organism: Ctenomys sociabilis (assembly GCA_004027165.1). Taxonomy (NCBI): domain Eukaryota; kingdom Metazoa; phylum Chordata; class Mammalia; order Rodentia; family Ctenomyidae; genus Ctenomys; species Ctenomys sociabilis. The sequence continues at coordinate 48,264 of PVKA01000392.1, forward strand.
ACATTATGGAATGTTTCCACACCTTTCTCAGGTTAAGGAATGAACCTTTCAATGCTCAAACAGCATGTCTGCGATGAAGAACAGGAAAAACAAATACTTAGAAAATAAGAACAGCAAAGTCCCAAGGAACAGAACATGGTGTCTTGGGACCACGCAATGAGCATATTTAGAGAGGCTGAATCCTGCATGTGGATCAGGAAAATTATTTTTCAGATGTGACTATAATAATGATTTTGCATATTGGAAAATCAAACACAGGGAAAAATAACAGATGATTCAATTGCAAAATCATAGGCACAAGGCTAGATGCCTGCAAGCTCGGGACTCTCGAGGCTGAGGTAAGAGGATCGCAGAAAGCTCAAAGAAGCCTGGCTGCACAGTGAGTTGAAGTCCAGCCTGGGTAGCACAGTGAGAGACCCTGTCTCAAAAAGACAAGAAAAATCTGTAAGAAGAAACTTCTAATGTGCAATATTAAAAAGTAGAATTTACTTTTTTCTGGCTTATTGCCTGCATAATTGGCTTATTGTTATTTTTGTGGTCTGTTATGTTGTGTTTTATACTCTGTGTGAATTTATTTACTAATTATTTGCATAGCTCTTGATAGAAAACACATTTTAATGCAAACATCACCAGAGATATGGAATCAGTATTTATGCAAAAGTGATCAAAACCCCAAACTGAATGTCATATCACTGAGTTCCCTTAGTGCTTAGGTGCAGGCAGCAGAGAAGAGGAGTGTGCCCGCAAACTCACTTCAGTGATTCACTTAGAAAACACAGTACCACAGTGAAAGTTAAGAATTATGAACAGTGAAAAATAACATTTATTTAACACTAAACCAAGAAATAATGAACTAAATAATGTACTTAGAATGTATCACTCAAGAATTAAGGAGAGGGGATGGGGAGATGGCTCAATAGAGTAAGCGCTTCCCTGGAAATCGCAAGGGCCTGAGTTCAATCTGCAGTTTTGCCAAAAATAAAATAGTAAGACCTAAGAAGAGAAAAAGCAAAAACAAAAAGAAAAATATCTTAATACCTTCCCAGATGTTTTAGCAAAAGTACTGAGAAAGGTAAATAAAAGTTTGGTTTGTTCCATTAAGATATCTCTGATAACTAGATTAGGGAGAAAAAAGTGAAGGGGGAGTTGCAGGAATATACTTGGTAAAATCTCTCCATGCGCTTCAGGATCTTCTGTAAGTACCATAGTAAAATTTAATACATAAAGAAAATAATGCCAAAAATATTTAAATGATTTAGAATCAGCCTCAGAGACAATGAGAGACAACTGGGATCAGAAATCGTGCCTATTTACTTCCAGGTTTTTATTCTTTATTGTATTAATAAATATTTCACTGAAGCTTCTCAACATAAAAAATTCATATTCCTCATTTCAATAATTTTGCCCATAAGCTCTGGACTTCGGCTGTCACCTGGTTTGCACACAAGTTTGCACACTTACTGTGGTAACTTCAGGCCTGGGTGGCTTCCCAGATACATGAGTTTCAACCTGTGGCTCTGTCTGCCGCTTTCTCTGCCACTAAATAGTACAAACTGATGACGTGGAGGAGCTAGCAGCCAGGCTCTCCTGCAGTAACCTGTATAGAGAAACTAGGAAATCCTCCCAGTTCTGTGCATAGGCTGCTGTCACTGCCCGTAGGCTGCGGGGAAGCACACAGAGGTCACCTCGCTAGCCCTCAATTATTTTTTTTTCATTTTTTAATTTTTGTTTTATTGAAGTACAAATATCAATGAGACAGTTTTAAGATACCTTGACAAGATGGATTTGATAAATTAATTTATTGTAAACTGTTTTCATAATGTTTTGGTATCATATAAGGTGCATACATGCTATTATATTTACAGACATTATTATAGCAGATGTCTCACCATTAAATAGAGTGTAGCTGTTTGCATATCTCATTTTTTATACTTGAATTATATCAAGATTCAATAATAAATACTTTCTACATTGTTATTTTCCTAGTGGTTCTCTATAGTACTAGAAGCCAACATAATATCCTGTCCAACCACCATTAGCGTAAATCTTGCCTCTCATAGGATTATGTAGAAGCACAGCGTTATCTATCCCAACTGTACTGTCTATACACACACATCATGATTTTTCCTTTCTATACCCCTTCCTTTGTCTACACCTGTCAAAGATGGACACTCCATTGTCATTCAACTAACTTAGGTGCTTGAACTTGACAACACAATCCAACACAGTCCAGCATTCCACAACAATAGTGAGTTATTCAAAGAAGTTGCCAACCATAGCCATTTACAGCTTAATATTATGGCCCCGCGATGTATACTTCATTTTTATACTTTTCTGCTGGATGGTTAAGACCTAGATAGAGCAAGACTTATATACCAACACATGTACTTTATGTTTCTTATGTGGTCAGTGAAGTCCCCTCAGGGTTTTTTTTTTTTTTTTTTTTTTTTTTTTTTTTTTTTTTTTTTTTTTTTTTTTTTTTTTTTGGTTTTTTTTTTTTTTTTTTTTTTTTTTTGTCTTTTTGAGACAGGGTCTCCCTATGCAGTTCAGGCTGGCCTTAAGCTCACTTTGTAGCTCAGGCTGGTCTCGAACTCACAATGATCCTCCTGCCTCAGCCTCCCAAGTGCTGGGATTACAGGCCTGCCCCACCACGCCTGGCCCCTCAGGGTTTATCTTGAAGTCCTGTACATTATTGTGTAGATCCTTTGTCTGTATCATCCATGTGGATGAGTCACGGCCAGTGCTTGACTAGTTTGCTCTCTGTGAGAACTTGAGAGAAAGTTTTCTCTCCATGTGACTCTCCCCAGACACACTATAGAACTTCAATCTCTTTCCTCTGTGGCTCCATAATCTCCTTGTTCAGAAAATTTGGAGCTCAACTGAGTTTCATGATGTTGCAGTACAGGTTCTCCTATGTCCTGAGTCTTCTCTGACCTTGAAAGGCTAGGGCCAAAATGTTGGCTGGCCTTGTGGCTCTTCTATTTCTCCAACTCTGATTTGTGAAACTATAAAGCCACTGTATTAGGACTCGAAGCTGGACTGTTTGGTCCTATGTCACATTATCTCATTTTGCAGACCACCTGGAAATCTTTAAGTATTCTTACAGCTGGAGCTACTCACACTGTAACTTACTCTGTAGTATAATTCATCCTTACTTCTACAAATAAAATAGCTCAGTGCACTGAGTGCCTGCTTGACAAACGCAGGGACTAGGGTTTGATACCCTGCACCACAAGCCTTGTCAACCCACCGCTGGGCATGCTGAGTGATGACATGTGTCTATAATCCCTTCACTGGGAGGCTGACAAAAGCAGGATCAATATGAGTCCAAGCTGCGCAGTGAGACCCTATACCCGATACATGAAGTAATAATAATGAATTTAATTCAGAATTGACATCTTCCTTTTTGGCTTCCTTTCAAATAAATAGGAACATATGCAAATTGAAAGGCATAATTTAAGGGCCTGCCAAATAGGTCAAAGGATTAAAGCACCTGCAAGCAGGCACAGGGGCCAAGGGTCTGATCCCCAACTCTGCAGTGCTGGCCCAGACACACTGAGTGTGCAATTGACACTGGGCATGGTGGGGTGCATCTGTAATCCCACCACTTGGGAGGCTGTAAACAGGCAGATCCCTACGAGTCCAGTCTACCCAGTGAGACCCTGTAGATCCTTCCCTAATATACAAAAAATGTCATAATTTAAATTTTTTGTACATATTATACAGTTATGGTTGTGGAGAATAAATAATGTTTATTATAGCATTATTTTAAAGTTCAAGATGGTTTTCTTCTGTTAAAATTCAAATCATATAATAAAATTTTTAATTTATGTTTTCAACAAATAAAGATTTCAAAAATATTAAAATGCATGATTTAAATATTGTGCAAGTAATCCATGTGAATTATTATTTTCTACCTTTGAAAATGTTTGAAACTTAGATTGAAATAATTTTTTAAGAAAGCATACTAAAAAGTAACAAATAAAACTATGCAATTGTCTGATTGCTAAAAAAGAAAATCAGCCATAATTTTCTCACTTATAAATTAGTTGTTTTGCATTAAGAAATTTACTCAGTTTTGCCTCCCACAAGACACTTCTGATCTTTCATTTCACTATGCTCCATAAATCGGAACAACTGCAGCTTGCATTTCACTGCATAATCTATGTATTCTTGTGCTCATTTTAAGTATACACTGATTTCAAGCAAACTTATAGTAGAAGATTTTTTTAAAGTTATTCCTCTAGAAAATTCTGCTTTCCCTACCAAATGAAGTTTGTGGGCTCTAGAAGAACCCTGCAGAGTATATGGAAACACTACCTTTCTCTTAGTAATCTAGGTCCTTAATGACAGGGCCTAAAGCATATTTAATAGTAAATATTTAAGAAATATGTTTATGAGTACACACCTAAAAAGCTGCGTAACTAAGAACATTTAATTAGTTAAGCAAATGAGCATCACTTGTAATGCACGTGACTTTGACTATTATAATTATAACTACCTATTCCTAACAAAATAAGTTGAATGACTACCAAGTAATTTAAAAGAGAAATCTTGCTGGTTTGTTTACTTCTTTATTTGGTTGGTTGATGATTTAAAGTAATGAATCCACATGAAGCCATTAACACTGCTGTCTTGCCTAACAACTGTGAAAATGTGTCCTTTTGTATGGGTGGGAGCCCGTGTCCAGGATTATCACAAACTGCCCCCATCCTAGGCCTCTGGGTTGCAGAGCCCACCTTACAAAGTCCTCTGTCTACAACACACAATTCCTTCAAGGAGAAACCACACCTGTATGTCTCACACTTCCAGTTCTTGCCTGTCTTTGTTTTTCTTACTTTTCTCCTTTTCTTTTTCCTTTGGACAACACCCTGATGCTCAAAAAATAATACTCACAGATTAATTTGTTTGTACCAGAAAACAAATATCTAGTGATTCAGAACAAAGAACATGGAGTAAATGTCTAAGTTTGTTTCATAATAGATTTGGAAGCATGAGCAAGTTACAGATCATTTCTCTCACCCAGTTTCCTCACCTGAACCCTGAGGTGATGGCAACAGGATTTTTCACAAGGGACAGTACTGTAAGAATCAAATAGCACCCCATGTGGAAGACTGTTTATGGCATGGTTTTTTACATTTACAGAAAAAAAAAAAAATGATGCTGACTATTGGTAAAGCACAGAGTCACACTTGGTGCTCACTGATTGATTCTCAGACACTACACAATGGTTGGCCAAGTCTGCACATGTGACCACTGAGGCACCAAGTTAAGACTGGATGATCCTGGTTGGCCAGATAGCTCAGTGGACTAAAGTGCCTGCTTAGGCAGGAATAAGGACCAGTGTTCTACCTCTGGCTTGCTGTGTTGGCCCCGCCCCCAGGACACACTGAGACAGCAATTGAGACTGGGTGTGGTGGTGCACGCCTGTAATCCCAGCACTGGAGGCTAAAAACAGGAGGATCACTCTGAGTCCAATCTGTAGACCCTGTACTAAACACATTAAAAAAAAAAAAAAATGATTGGATGATGCTACCAAGAAAATACTGGTATCAAGTATTTGTTGAAAGGGTAGTATCAGTGATGTCACCCCCAGAAGACAAAAGTGTTGGCACATCATTCTTTTAATGGTTTCCGTACTCTAGCTGTGATCTCCCTCGAGACAGTCAAGAGGTAGAACATTCCCCCATTTAATTATGATTAATCCTCTGGTATGCTTCTCTTTATATTTTCTCTAATGAAGTATTTATTATTTTTAAACAATGTTGTTGCTACATAATTGATACACAGAAGATATCGAGTTCAAAGAGTCATAAAGACAGGCATGACAGGCCATCCCAGATCTGTGGCCCAGGCTGGCGGGAGCTGGAGGCTGCAACCCACACAGCATGAGGTAAAGCCATGCCACAGCAGAGTCCAAGGAAGGCTCACTCTTGTCTTCAGGTTGTTCAGACAATGGATTCTCCTTCACCAGATGGTCTCCCATACTTCAATTCAGTTGTTGGGGCTGGGGAAAGAGATCAGTAGATTAAGTGCTGGCCTGGCAAGTGCAACGTTCTGAGTTCAACCCCCGGTACCACAAAGAAAATAAATAAAAATAAATAAATAAAGTCAATTGTTTACAAACTTAAATCACAGTTTTAAAATACTTGCATACCTGCAGCTACACTCATGCTTGATCGAATAAGTCGGGAGTGTAACCTAGCTAGACTGCTTCATCCAAATCCTGTCAGGGAAAGGACTGGAAGGCCACAGTGTCTACTAGGTGAATAGAGCTGGAAAGCCGAGGGTTTTTCCAGCTTTAAACATCTCTGAGCTCAGATACTCGCCTTAAAGTACAATAAGGGCATTAAAGATTGCAAACGCTTGCTTGGAGCAGACCCTTTCATTAAGCACATAGGAATGTAGGATTTAATTGCTGAAAGGCTAAAAGGTCATTCTGGGTTTCACCCCTATTTTTATTAAACAATGTTTTGCATGATGCAATGCTATTGCTCAAAGATCATTCCCTGGTAATTTATTCATTAGCCGAGGGAAGGAAATAATTTAAAAGGCCTCATACTGTACCGCATGCATCAAAGAACAATTCACCCTATAGCTAGCAGTTTCGACAGTCAATTGTCTGGTGGTAATTGGAAATATTGTAAGAGGTTCATAAAATAATGGAATTATAAAGAACCGTTCCACATAGGGATGATGCAGATTACTGCTCCAGGAATAGAAAGATGTGCGGATGTGTCTCAGGGACACATAAAAGGGAAATGAAAACTATATAGAAAACCCTGTTTCTCAGAGTGAATATGTAAATTACATTGGAAGGAAACAATAATATCACCTTAGAATTCAGGATATGAGATTGCAATTACAAAGCAAGTGTCTTGAGGCTTTTATCTTGCATTTTTTGTACATTACCTCTTCACTTAGTAAACCTAACTGCTCTTGCGCTTCAAAACGCTGACAGCCTCCTGTGTGTATTTTTGTTGTTCTGGGGCTATTAAGCATGCACAGTGTTCCCTGATAGGAGTGTTTCTGAAGGAACATTCTCATTTTGTATGCCTGCATACCTATGCGGATTTAAGGAAGCATGACTTACCACTTGTTTTAGATTTTCAAATATTGTATCATGATAAAGCGATCATGATCAACGCTGGGTTGCTTGCTCCTGGCCAGGTCCCTGTGATTGGAATTCAAATACTCGTGGTTTCATCCCTCTGAAGCTTACTTCCAGTATGGTAAGAAATATATTTTGGAAAAGTTATTAAAATAATTGAAGAGATGGTGAATATGAGCATGGTGTGTTAGGCCTATTGGTATTACTTAAAGGTACAAGAAAATAGGGCTGATCTTCAACTCAGAAAAAAGCAGCAATGTGCAAATACTGCACCAGCTGAGGTCCTTGCTACTCTTGTTTAAGGCTGGCCTGAGTTTTAACAAATTTGCTTATGATTTAACTTAGGTATTTCCTTAGCCTTTAGTAGCTACTACATGTGAAATGTTGTATGCTTCTTAAACATTTTCACAGTGCTTCTACAATTTTAATGTTTTGTTGTTTCTGGACTTTTTCCCTTTTATTAGTATTTGTGTATAACACAATGTGTTTATATGCCATGCATGGAAGTGAAATACATTTATAGCACATTCAATTTCTTTATTCCTTTGTTATTTCTCTCTCCTCCTTCTCAGAAAGATCTTACTTCCTCTTATCTATCTTTTATTTTGGTTTTAGTTTTGCTTTGAGGTGCTCATAGAAAAGAAACTTTGCAATATTTAAGCTTGTGCATCTGATTTATTTCACTGAACATTATGTCCTCATGGTCATGCTGTTTCCTAACCTGACTCCAATCTGTCTTTCTTTAGAGCAGGTAGTCCCCTTTGTATGTAGACACCACAGTGTCTCAGTCCATACTGTTGTAACTCAAAAATCAAATGACAACGGGACAAGTCCAAAAATTTGAAGAGCTTTATTTTAGCTGGTACCCAGAGGCACCCTTTGAGTCCAAGAGGCAGAGAGGAGCCCTGAGTGTAGAAATGAGTAACATTTTAAGCCTAAAAACCGTGACCACCCCTGGTGAAGCAAGCAAGTCACAGAAGCCAATAGCAGTCATTATTGAAGCTAAATTGGGACACAACCTCAACAGGATTGGTTGGCTCATGATAGAGTTGAATACACAGTCTGACAACAAGTACATCTTAAGATTTTATGTCTCACAATGGAGGCTGTGATCAGAGAGTTCCTGGAATGGTTAACCCTTGTATAGACAATTTTTGCAACTTGGATCTTGTGAGCATTGAGTCAGCTACTTCTTGGAATTTATGAATACAGGAAGTGAACTAGGGTGTCAAAATATAGTTTCTCTTGTCTGCTAGGGTACAACACATACATTTGTTGGCTTCCATGGTTAGTTACCATGAATTGTGCTGTTATGGACACGAGTGTGCTTGCATCACTGTGAACTGATGTCTTTGACTACATAGAGAAGACACTTTAAGTCATCACAAAATAAGCTGGGCAGGTGAAAAGCTGCAAGCCCCACTGGTCTCACCAGCCTCCACTCATGGACACAGCCATAGTCTCATCGTTAATTAGCTGACTGTCTCAAGCCCTACGAGCACGATGTCTCTGCTCTGCTTATAAACTTCTTTGCCTGCTGGCCTATTCAGGGAAGCCCCAGTGAGAATCTCATGTTCAGCAATTTCATCTGAAAGCCATCTGCTTCCCACTGCCTGTTGAGTTGTACCCCATGCTTCCAGGTTTCCTGCTGCCAGGCCCCAGCCTTCCTCTTCCGAGTGGGGGTTTAGGTCCCGTCCCACTGTCTGATGCCTTTCTACCAGCGGCCTTTCCATTGCCCGGGCTAATCTCCATCACTCTGCTCTGAGAGCAACTTTTCTTAAAGCCTGAAGACCTGCTCTTCAGTGTCAAGTGCCTTTGTTCTGCACAGTGTTCTGTGACACAAACAGCACACACCCCTCCATTACAATGATGGCCAGCACCGCGCCTTGAAATTTAATGAGGCAGCCCCTCACATTTTGCTTACAGGTGTGTGGGAGGTAAGGCATTTGCAGAATGGCAAACAATTTATGCACAGCCTCTCCTCAGTGCAAAGTTGAACAGAAAACTAAAGAACTAGAGACTACTTTTTCAAAGTCACTTAAAACCCCCACTACTGGGAGCTTTCTTCTCATGGAATTGCATCTCTTCTTAAGCCTCTTGACACATCTTCTCGGCAGTCCTAACACTGCCTCTCTAGAATTTCCTTCAACAGAAACACAAGTCTATCCCACTGTGTGCATAATAGTCTTCCAAACACCTGAAGACAGGCATTAAATGCCCATCAGCACCCTGCAACTTCATCCTCAGTGACTTTAGGGCCTCACCAACACCAACACACTCTTGCAGTGCACTTAAGCTTGTCAATAAGCTGTGCAAATGCATGGCTTGGCTTTATGTCTCTGCCGCTGTGAGTCCCCTGGGGCACGCTATTTATAGTAAAAGGCTAGGTCCCATGTGTCTGGCATTAATTACCAGCAAACTCCTCTGTTGGGTGAAGGCAGGAATGGAAAAAGTCATTTTCCAAATAGACTCCTGACGTGAATTAGTCAGCTGTTTACTCGGCTGTATGATAGCATGCCTTCCTCCAACTTTTATGTCCAAAGAAATCTATAAAAAACCAAATAAGATAGCAAGTAACGCAGTTTTCTTGAGAAGGCAAGTTACAAAAGTCACTTAGTATATGGCCTGCAATCTTTTTTTTTTCACTTGGGTGTATTATGAGGTGGTAGTTATGCTCGTTATTAAATGATTTACTTTCTAGATATTTTCTTAAAGTATTGCAAGGAATTTACAAAATGAGGTTTACCTTGGCATTACAGTGAATAATAGATATTAAAGTCAGGACAATAGAATGGTGACAGAGCTGGTATGCCCTCCCTCTAGCTCCACACCCTCAGCACATGCTGGTGAATGGACGACTTAGGCTAAATTAAGATTAACCCTATGGATTGTTTTAAGAAAGTGTGTTGGTTCTCAGCATGGGAGAATGACTGGGGTGAGAGTGCTAGGTGAAGATACTCCAGTCCTTTCGAGCCTCAGGAGACCTGGAAACAAACCTCCGGAGAAACAATTTGGAGAAACACAGAGGAAGCCTAATAAAATTTCATGCTAATGTGCTCCAGGCCACAAACTGAGTAGGCGAGGAAACCCAAGGGGACTCCAGTCCTACTCAGCAACTGGAGGCTGATGCTTCCTCCTCTAACAAAAAGCAGCATGAGCTGTGTCTTGAATCACCTTAAGGAATAATTGGGGCTGCTGACCTGGTGCCAACCAGGCATCCAGCCATCATCCAGGGGCCGCATAAGGTGTGCACCCCAAGACAGGCATCAGAAAGGGTAACAGAGACGGGACACAGCAGGAGGTTGTTCATGGTGGGTCACCAAGGGCTCCCACTTCCCAGGGAACAGGAATACTTGCTGGGTCCTGAACTTGGGTAGAGACTCAGAGGTAATGGCTGTTCACTTCAGATTGGCGTTTCTAGGCATATAATGCTCTGCAATTGCCTTGGTAGCAATAAAAGTTGAGCATTCATGAAGCAAAGTTTGACACAACATAATTCATTTTTTAAAATAATGTGCTTTTGATAATAGCATCCTATGCAAATATTAGGGAAAGAAAAATGCAATTTACTTAATGAATAATGTTAGGGAAATTTGTTAGCAGTTTGCAATAAAAAATAAATTTCCATCTTTTGCTAGATTTCAAGATGAAAACTAAGGAAAACACCATATGTGCTGGCTCACACCACAAACAGTGAGCCCCAGCAAGGGATTCAGGAGTAGTAAACAGAACTCATGAAGCCCTGCCTTCCAGAAGTTGACTTTCCAGAAGTCAACAGAAGGAAAAGAGAAAAATCCGTAACAGGAAGTCCATTAATAAATGCTTAGGAGAAAGCTAATGCTGGTAAGGCAGGCCAGATGTTAAGTTTGTGCCTGAGGTTTGGGAGATAAGGAAATATTTATGCACTGAAGGCGGCCTAAAAGGCAGTCTACACCTTTGGTGGAGCATGCGTGGTGGAAAGAAGAGAAAGCAGAAGGCGTGGCAAGGGACAGTCCTGTATTTTATCAACAGCAAAGCAAGCAGTCTTGCCTGGAGCTACAGAGGACGAGTGAGGATCCAGAGGTACAGTCAGTACAATACACAGCACAGAGAGCGAAGGCCAGGCTGCACTGGCAGGCCCTACGAGCAGAGCACTACAGTCATCCTGAGAGGATTTATGCCAGAAGAAGAGGGAGAAGGGGAAAAGCAAGCTGGTACCAGAGCCTTGGAAGCTGCCTGGAACAAATGCTGAGAAGACATCATTGAGGCCTGAACATGGCTGGGAAAGACAGGGAGAGCATGTACATTAACTTAGGTGAAAACAATGGCTTTTGCACCTTGAGAATAACAGAACTAATAGGATGTACAATTTTAATAAGAACATGGAATGTTTCTTCTAGAAAGACATTGAAATGAAGTGTGAAAAATGGTTACAGCAAAATGGCATTTTTTGTGTAACAAAAAGTCACACAAAGGTAAAAAATAATCCACTAGTGCAAAAGAAGACTATCAACACTTTGGGTCAGTGAGATAGCTCAGCAGTCTAAAGTAGCATCTTAAGCACGCTTAGGGAGGCACAGGGGACCGCCGTTCGATCCCCAGGCTGCACCAGATCCATTCTCAGGGTGGCCTAAGCCATCCAAAAAAAAAAAAGACAACAAAAAACCCCCAAGACTGTCATGACTTCTAGGAGCAGACACAAAGTGACCAAGAAGAAAGTTTCTGTTCCTGAATAGGGCTCTGTGAAATGATCAGAAGACTTCAGCTCAGGAAGGATTTTCTGAAGTGTATGATGCATTATAGGAGATAATAAGGATAAAAAATAAACAAGGAGAAAATAACACTACGTAAGAACAAATAATGGTTGAAAATAAAAACGAATATTGTAAATAAGTAATTTAAAAACTTATGCTAACTGAGCCTAGTGACCCACACCTATAATCTCAGCTCTTTGGGAGGCTGAAGCCGGAGGCTCACAAGTTCCAGTCCAGCCTGGGAAACTTAGTAAAACTATGTTACCAAAGGAAAACTGAAAAAGGGACTGATGATGTGTCTCAGTGTGGTGGCCCTGGGTTCAATCCCTAGGGCTAAAAAAAAAAAAAAAAAATTAGCTACTCTGAAATATCTTTTTTTTTTTCTCTACAAAATTAACAATTTAAGAAGTCATGCCCAGTGAAATTCTGTTACACTTCTAATTTTCCTGTTTTAATACTATTTTGTACTCTCTTCATAAAATAAAAAAAGGAAAAAGGATCATGCCTATCTCTGACATGAATTTAAGTATGAAAAAGCAGTGAAAATAAGTATATTGAATAGACATGAAAATATAAAGATGACTTACAAAATCAGATTTGTTAAGTTTAATTCTCTGTAGGCAATACTGGGTAAGAACTTAGATCTTTGTTCTTAATTTTCTCTTATACAAATTGAAATAATAATAATAATAATAATAGTATTTATGTCATTATTTTATTATATTACATAAGTTTGTTTAAATTCTTTATTTATTGGCCAGTCAATGTTATCTGGTATTAATTATATTAAAAATAGAGTTAAAACAAGCCAAATTTTATTACTCAGGCAAAACTGAGTGAAAATGATAAAATAATCTTTTAAAATTATATTTATAATAGAAAAATTAAGAAATTTTGATTTATTAATTTATACATCCATATATTTCCCATATTTGTGTATATATATATATATATATATATATATATATATATATATATATCGTGTCAAATACTATTAATTATTTCCATCTTATGCTTTTCTTAAGCCAAAGATACCTGAGCTTTTAACTATGCCACTTTTATAGAGTCGGACCTCATTGTGATGTCCCTGGAGTTCAGACACAAGACAGGAATTTGGGAATCTGGGAGGAGTAGAAGTAGGACTGGTGAGGAGACAGAGACTGTAAGACAATAATAAACTAATAATCATAACAATAATTACAGTAATTTAGAAGCAAGGAAGGATATGAGAAACAAGAATCTCACACAAGGTGATAGAAGAAAATGAAAGTTTACTTAGCAGTTAAGAATCTGGTATTGTTTTATTTGGTTTTTTATTAATTTTATTGAGAAACAAATAGCAACAGTTTCAAAATAGGTTAGTAAGACAGTTACAATGCTTAATACATTACATATTGTTGTCTTCATAGTAGTTATTCATAGTACAAGATGCAGACATGATATCCTGTCCAAACACTACTAGTGAAAATCTTTCTTCTCACTGAATTAAGAGAAAGTAGCTGTATATCTACCCTAAGTATTTTGTATATACAAATGCAAAATGGTCCTTCATAACAGCCAATGAAATATGAAATGTACTAAAAGGCCTACTGGCAAAGAAAAGTTCAGGGCCTGATGGATTCACAGCAGTTTTCTACAAGAAATTTACAGAAGATATAATCCCAATATTCCTTAAACTCTTCAATGAAATTGAAAAGGAAGCAATCCTCCTAAAATCATTCCTGGAGGCAAGTGTTACACTGATACTGAAATCAAGGAAAGACACAACTGAAAAAGAGAACTACAGGCAAATCTGTCTCATGAACATAGGTGCAAAAATCTTCAATAAAATCCTAGCAAATAGAATACAGCAAATCAACAAGATCATACAGCATGACCAGGTAGGATTCATCCCAGGGATGCAAGGATGGTTCAATATACACAAATCTATAAATGTAATACACTATATTAATAGGCTGAAATCTAACAAGCACATGATTATCTCAATTGTTGCAGAAAAGGCTTTTTTTTTTTTTGCTAATTTCTTTTTTATTTTTATTTCATTTTATTGAATTACAAATGTCAATCAGACAATTTCAAGGCGCCTTAACAATACAGATTCGATAAATTAATACATTACAAACTGTTTTCATACTGTTTTGGTATTGTACAAGGTGCATACATGATATTATATTTACAGATATTATTTTAGCAGATATCTCTTATCAGTGAATTAAGAGTGTAGCTGCTTACTTATCTTATTTTTTATACCTGAATTATATCAAAAATTCAATAATTATTTTCCTAGTGGATGACCATAGTACTAGAAGCTGACATAATATCCCGCCCAACCACCATCAGTGCAAATCTTGCCTCTCATAGGATTATATAGAAGCACAGCGTTATCTATCCCAACTGTACTGTCTATACACACACATCATGATTTTTTCTTTCTACACCCCTTCCTTTGTGTACATCTGTCAAAGGTGGGCACTCCATTGTCATTCAACTAACTTAGATGCTTGAACTTGACACCACAATCCAACACAGTCAACATTCTACAACAATAGTGAATTATTCAAAGAAATTGTCGACCATAGTCATTTACAGCTCAGCTTAATATTATGGTCCCACGATGTATACTTCATTTATATACTTTTCTGCTGGATGGTTAAGACCTAGATAGATCAAGCCTTATATACCAACACATGAACTTTGTATTTCCTATGTGGTCAGTGAAGTCCTCTCAGGGTTTATCTTGTAGTCCTGTACATTATTCTGTAGTTCCTTTGTCTGTGTCATCCATGTGGATGAGTCACGGCCAATGCTTGGCATATGCTGCAGGATACTAATCAGCTTTTCTTCTGGATGGTTAACAACCTAAGATCACAAGTCAGAGTTGGAGAAATAGAAGAGCCACAATGCCAGCCAACATTTTGGTCCTAGCCTTTCCAGGTCAGCGAAGACTCAGGACATAAGAGAACCTGTACTGCAACATCATGAAACTCAGGTGAGCTCCAAATTTTCTGAACAAGGAGATTATGGAGCCACAGAGGAAAGAGACTGAAGTTCTATAGTGTGCCCAGAGTCACATGAAGAGAAAACTTTCTCTCAAGCTCTCACGGAGACCAAACTGGTCAAGCAGAAAAGGCTTTTGACAAAGTCCAACATTCATTCATGTTCAAAGTCCTAAAGAAAATTGAAATAGATGGACTCTACTTCAGTTTGATAAAAGCCATCTACGACAACCCAATGCCTAGCATTATTTCTTGTTTTGCATTGTGGTCCATACCTGTACCTTTACCCCTACCTCACACCTTATAAATTTACCCTTGCATCCACACAACACAGCTCTTTTTTTTTATGACAAAGCCATCCCTTCACAGGCTGCTGAAAGATGTTCTAGAGAGAGACCACAATGACCAGAACTCCATGAATGAGAATGGAAGGAACCCACTAAACAGGACAGACAATTAAACACAGGATACAAACGAGTAAACAACACCAGGTAAATATCATGACAAACATAGCTCTAAATTAACAGTGATTACCCAAGGCACAGATTATTGATGTATCAACACAGTGTTGAGAAGAGAACCAGGTGAGACAGAGACAGGGTATCAGGCTGCTCAGATGTGAGCAGTAATGGGCAGTCCAACACCAAACATGCTAGGAAATTTGCATAAGATATGGAGCTGCTATGCATTAAGGAGCACTACTGAGCCATTTTGTTGATAATCAAAGCTATCGCCTTCCCATGTGGCCAGAAGACTGAGAGAAAGGGGCACCTGCACATGGCCAGGAGACTTCTGTGAGGTTCTCTAGGGAGCTGAAGACAGACATGAAAGGCTCCTCACTTTGCCATCTCTGTTGTTTGTTATTTGTGCAGAGGGCTGAAGCCTGGGTCTTGGGAGTGCTGAGCAGCAGCTCTACCACTGGTGTGCTTCACCCTCAGCCCGGTGGCCTCAGCTAAGAAGGAGAGAGGTCGAGGCACCAGGGACCTGCCAGGAGACTTGGTGACATGTGAGATAACAAAAAGTGATAGAAATTATTCTGAAAATGTAGCTACACCATGGAAAGAACCCAAGACTCGGGAATGTGAAGCCATGAATGATTCTGTGGCTTATGCTTGATCAAACTAGCTTATCAAACAGGATTCTCTTTCAGGAGAAAACTAAAGTATAAATATACTCGTGGTAGGATTTGTAAATAGTCGACATATAGAAAAAGACTTGGAAAACAATATGCCTCATAGCATTGAACTATGTTATTCGGAATTATTTCCATTCTGAACTGAAAAGCGACAGGGAGTCGCTTCTGCACTGTGCTCCATACACCACCTCAAGACTTGCGGCAAACTCACTCACTGTGTGGCTTCACAGGCACATCAAGGCTGCTGAAACCATAGTGCAGAGATATGTATTTGGCATATAAAATAAAGAGAGATTTTATGGAGAAAAATACTTTCAGGAAATCGCAGACTTTTACCTGACAAATAAGAGGCAACAGGAAACCTAGTTGAGGAACAAATAAAAGGCTGAAAAATAACTCATGAGGCATCGTTAGCACTGTTATACCTTAGCACACTCAATACTCATCACAGCGTGTATGGAATACTCCTCTCCACTTAAGGAAACACAATGCTTAGGTTTCAAAAATGTTGAGTATTTTCTTAAGCAACTTAGGAACAGTTTTCCCACCGGATCCCCCTTCAGACATAGACTTTCCCATCTTTCTGTGGTTTTATTTGCTCAAAAAATAACTGCTGAATGCCATTGTGCATGACAAATACAATGCGATGGAAGGATTACAATGAATAAACAAACACAGAAAACTCTCCCGAAATGCCATCTCTGTTTATCAATTACAACAATGCATCCAGCTTGCATTCTCATGGCTTCATCCAAAGCAGGTACCATAAATCTTCAGTTAGAAGTCAGGACCATGTTCACCCTGTGTCCCAGAGATAGTGACAGGAGAGGGATCAGCACTTGAGGGGCGTTCTACAGAGTATAGCAGACGTGCTGCCCAGGGTGCTGGATATAACTTTTTTAATTTGGGGAAACCCCTCAGAGGTACTTACCTGTGAAAAGTGGGCTTTTCTGTGGCATACTTCACCAAAAATATTTTTAGAAAGTCAAAAAGTGTTTGCTGGCAAGCTTCTTCCAATATTTACAGTCAGGAAGTATTACAAGTAAAAGACAGAACTATTATAAAGTATTTTTAAACATTCACTTCTGAAAAACATAAGGAGTCAGCCTGGAATAGTGAATGGAGTGCAATGCAGACAGCTGAGTAGACCTCCCTAGGTTTTGTGGCTGGATGCCTTCATTCTTTTTGCCTAGAAGAGAGGAACAAAACATATTGAGAAAGTCAGCAGATTAAGGGCTGGGGAGTTAGCTCAGTGGCGTAAGGTCCTGAGTTCGATGCCTGATACCAAATCAGACAAATGAAGTGTTCACATTTAGAAGGCAAAACAGGCAGGGTTTTCTGCTCTGGAGAAGAGTACCATTTTTTTTCTTCCAGTAAAGGTTGCACAGATTGGACTCCTAGTGATCCTCCTGTGTTCAGCAGACCAAGTGCTGGGATTACAGGTGTGTGCTACCTCACCCACACTCAGTCGCTTCTCAGTGCACCCCGGGGGTGGAGCCAGATCAGAGCACAGGGGATCGAGCCTGGCACTTTAGTCCACTGAGCAATCTGGCCAGCCCCCTGTTTTGTTTAAAGTGGCTTTATTTTATTTTATTTTTTATTTTTGTGGAACCAGAGATTGAACTCTGGCCCTTGAGCTTGCCAAAGAAGTGCTTATTCCACTGAGCCATCTCCCCAGCCCCAGTAGCTTTATTTTAAAGAATAGGTCATAGAAAGAGAATAAAACCTGCATATAATGTTATCCTTAACTTGCAGAGCTGCTCAAATTTATGACTGTGTTGATTGTTTCCCAAAGTATAGAATACATTCTCGTCTTGTGGCACTGTCCACTCGAACAAAATGGATCAGTCTAAATTTTTCCTAAAGGATTAATTTACTTAGTGTGAATGTATTCTAGCAGACTATATTTTTCAGATTTAGTCAAACCAGATTCTCTCCTTTTCTGTGTGCATCTCGTGGGATGAGACATCACTGCTCCTCTGCCAGGAGGCGGAAGTCTGTTTCCTCTCTAGAAGCCAGGTAGAATTTGGAGCTGCTTCTGAGCCTGGCAAGAAGAGTGTTTCTTGATATTAAGGCTAAACCGGTGCAATATGGCACTGGTTCTCACACTCTTTATCTTAGGATGCGTGCCTTTAGACTCTGTCAGTAAGTTGTAAGGAAGCCCAAACCAGAAGTTACTGAAGCTTGTTCCAACTAACAGATCCAATTGTTCCCAGCAAAGGAATAGTCATTACTCACCTCCAACACAGAGAAGGTTCACATAGAATTGCATCATCCAGTTATTGAATCTTCTAGCTGAAATCTTAGTCATCACAGAGCAAATGTGGGATTGCTGCATTTGGAAGCCCTGCATCATCTTATCATGTTCATGTAGTCATTACAATAGTTACATGCATTTTCTCATTTGAAGAAATGTGGACTATGAAGTAAAAAACTCCAGTTCTGAAGTCTGTTCACCTCACTTTGGTACATGCTAGTTGCATAACCTTAGAAGCATTAACATCTAGCAAGAGAGCCAGCATCAGGGCCTCATAATGAGGAAGAGAGAGTGCACCTGTGGGATGCCTGTTGGCCTGGTGCAGTTTCTTAATAGCTCTCTCCCTACCTGTTGGTCCAATATTGAGCCATGCTGAATTTTCCCCTGAAGATTTCTATTTTATTCTCTTTGACTTTCTTCTGTTTTGTTCTGTTCTCTTCATCTATTTATTTATAGTGATGCTGTGGATTGAATACAACACTTTTGCACTGAACTGTACCCAGTTTTACTCCAAACTATCTCTTTTCATTTTATTTTTTATTTTGATATATATCTCTCTAAGCTACTACTGCCAGGAAGGGCTCAAATTTGCAGTCCTGCCTCAGGCTCCCAGAGTGTGTAGGTTGTAGAATCCCTGGATTCATGGTTCTGGTTTAGAATCCATACTCCTAAGTCTCAAAGGAGCCTTCCACATCCACATAGCTGAGAGCAGTGCCACCAGTGCTCAACTTAAAGATGATTGCGGGAGGTTCTTGCACACTATAAGTTGTAAAGTCTTCTTTACAAAGCAAATCAACACAGAATGAGAGATTCCTATAAGGAAAAAAATATAGCCTTTTCTTTCCCTTTTGAAAGTGTTATAGTAGAGTAAAACCACTTTCTCTTCTTTCACATTCATCACAAATAAAATAACTTGGATTTCTGCAATGCTATCTCCCCATGTGCCTTAGTATATGCATGGCCTGTGGAGCAAAACCTTAGTGCGCTGTACAGGCAAAGAAGACCAGCTCAGCCCCAGAGGTTGGGATGTCCTGCTGCTTTCTGGCAAAGATAAATCATCATAAATATTTTGATTGTGTTTATTTGGTTGCATTGGAAGTTATACACTGATTCTTGAGCCTGCATTCTTCAAAAAGCCCAGCAGATTCTTGGTTCCTATTAAGGATGCTACCAACGAGCTCCCAGAAGCAGTGTCTGCGGCACAAATCGCAGTGCCTGTGAATTCTAGAGAGCATGTGCAGCCCTCCACCTCTTCCTACATCTCATTAAAACCCAGACAACAGCTCAATATGGATTTGGGCAGCTTTGCCTTGTTTTTTTTTTTTTTTTCCCCTATGAAATCTAACTTTGACTCTGTTGAGCAACAGGTTTGTGACTATCACAGAAATCCCTGGGCCATTGTTGGGTCAACAAGGGAAGCAAATGGAGGAAGGCAGGCAGGACTCATGACACCCTGTGAGGTCACTCCCAGCAGCTCCTCTGCAGCTGGGCCGCAGGCTGGGAGACATCCTCAGGAGGCAGAGGAAAGGGTCCTTAGCTGTTTCCAGACTGCACAAGAGCAACCGGAAAGCAAAGTGGAGAAAAAGCCACCCGCAGGCACATTTCTCACTCAAGTGAACTGACTTTATGACTCTCTTCCCCAAAGGAGAAAAACATAAAGGACTGATTTTGGTCTTATGCATTCTTATGACAACAGTGCCTTTTATCTGGGCCACTCTTCAATGGAGTTCAAGGTGATTGTTTTTAACTGAAAGACAGAAATAGTTTACTTTCATTGAAATCATTTGGGGATAGTGACTCCTCCTGAGTAACCAGAAAGCAGAAGAGCTTCCAAATATTCCCACACTATATTTAAAAGCTTGCTTTGCATGGTGTTTATCTGAGCTAAAATGTATCTCCATTAATTATAAACAGTAATTAAAAACAAGAATCAATGTGTATAAAATCCTCAGAGATATTGCAATATGTACATTCTTGTTGAAATAAATGATTCCATTACGTCCTATTATTTTGATAATCCCTTTCAAAACTAGCATAGCATCCAGTGCCTCATTGAGAAATGCTGGGGCTTTGGCTCCTGACTCAAGCCTGTACTAATTGCATACCATGGGGCAGTTGTTTAGACACTACTGGTTTTTACTTTTTCTTTTACAGAGCAAGTACTTCAATGGCAAGTTCCTCTATAAGAGAATATGGATCTTGTAGAGTTATACTGACATCCTGCCCTTTAAAACCTGGCCATAACCTCCATGCCATTCTGATCATGGCGTCTGCCACACTGTGCTCCACAGCCACAATACACACTGAAAAGCTGGACAACCAGGCCAAGAGTGCAGTCTGAGTTTACTCTTGTGTGTGAATGAATGAATGAATGAATGAATGAATGAATGAATGAATGAATGAATGAATGAGAAAATCCATGCAAGAAACATATGAAGTTCACAGTATTTTATTTCATTTTATAGAAAAGGAAGCTAAAACTCCAAGAGGTTAAATAATTTGTGTAGAACCCTGAACCAGAAGATGGAAAGGCCAGGATTAAAATCTCAGGTGTCTTTCTTCGTCTCTTCAATGCAGACTTCAACATGATGCAGTTTCCCTTCAGAAAACTCACAGAGCGTTTTGTACCTTGCTCGCAGCCACTATTATAATTCTTCCTTGCAGTGTGAGGCTGCAGTACTTGCTTTATCCATTAACTAAATTACAGATTCCCTGAGGACTGGCTCACGCATTAGTGACCTTTGTATGTGCTTGCATACTGCCCAGTTTAATAAATATTTGTGGAACAGAGAAATTCAGCTTTCTAGAGAGATGCCAGAAGTCTCTCTGGGATAAAGTGGCTCTCTCGATGGCAAAGGAAAGAATTAAATGGCTCACAACAGCTAGCTTTTCTCTCTTCTACAGCCAGTTCAAAATCTCTTCAACTCTTTAGTCTCTTGTGTCAATCATAGAGCTGTGTGTAGCTTCTACACAAATATTGCCTTTTCAATCCATAGTCTGTGCTCTACACTGTGTCATAACTTTCACAGAATTACTAGAAATTGCAGACGAATTCTTCATCAGTTTACTACATGTTGAATAGTTTTCCTATTTGTACTTTATACAAATAATCTTTAAATACGATCTAAAACATTCAGAACAAACAATGCAAGAAATTATTATGGTTATTTTTTACAATATGTGGAAATACTTGATATTTCTGGGAATTTTTTGGATATTTCAGATGGTTTTAATTTATTTTGTGTGGCATGGTGTTTGGACAGAAGGATTTTACTCTCTGCATATAGTATTTTAAATTTGATTTTATAGAGTCCTAAATGGTTTCCTAAGTTATTTTTAATTCATAGGAATTACCTGAACTGGAGGTCCATTAACTTTCATTATACCATCTCAAGAGTTGAGTGGCACAGTGCCAGAACCATGGAGCCTGAGGGGTGAAGACAGATGAAGGCCTGCTAGGATAGGCAGGAAAAACAGAAGAGTTGCTGCACCGACAGGTGAACCTACTCATGCTTCTGCATCCAGGCAATTGTGTTAGCAGTGTGGTCTTTATAAAGTCAGAATCCACGAAAGCTTAGTGGAAGGCAGCAAGTGGATTCTCCAGAATGGCTCTGTATTTAGGTTATAGTTTTTTTGGGCTCAGCATGATTGCAATGCTTTCTGGTTTTCTTCATCCAAATGTAGCACAGAAGTGGAAGGATGGCTACACGGGGAGCACTTAGGACGTTCCACAGTGTCACAGTGATTGAGTGCCTGCTTAGCTGAGACATTTTACCTGTGCAGTTGCTACTGCTAGAAATCCATCATTAATGAGCTCAGGCCCATATATCAGAGCTAGAAAGCGTGTGGCAGTTTCAGTGCAAAGCAAGTCATGGCATTTCAGGATAGTACTCTAATTTCCATCCGAAATTTCCTGGGATCTGCACACTCTCTGGGGGAAGGCAAGCTGGCTACCAAAGTCATCAGAACAATGAGTTGTAATAAAATTGACAAATTAAACAGCAACAACAACAAACCTCCTTCTATTAATACCAAACCAAAATTGACTCTGAGATCTATCATTTCCATACTGCAGATGTGTGAGTAATTTTAATATCCCTGATTCTCAGTTTTGCCAGCTAAATCTAAGTGTAGGGCTGAGGATGCAGCTCAGGGATACAGCATTTGCCTGGCATACATGAGACTGACCCTCAAAAACCATGTTTTATGTGATGGAATTTTTAGAAGAATTAGATCGAATATGTACTTAGTACAAAGCACATAATTGGCATTCAGAACATGACAGGCACAGCCGTGTCTGTCATTGCTGTGTACATACACAAACAAATATCATCCCTTTGCCCCAGCCATGAGGCCCCAGTGCCTGAAGAAGCTACCAGCAATGACTCCCAAGGGTTAAGATTTAAGAAATTTTCATCAGTTTTCTGTGTCACAAGGAAAAAGAGTGTTTATGGACTTAACTAAAAGAGAACCTACAACCATTTCACTGGATAGATCTGTCAATAGAAAATTGCCTGGAGAAGAAAGATTCAAAATGATAGAAAGAATTAGAATCTACTTGTCTCATTTGTAGGTCTTGCCGAGTTCAATATGTGGCAAGCCACACACAACAAGGGTCTAGAATCCTGCAAAAGGCACCCTTTTCATAAGCATAATGAACATACTTCACACATGTTTTCTCCGTCAAAGGATTACATTTCCATAGGCATGCACTCAAAGCATTTTGAAAACACTGATTTCCCGTGACAAAGGCAAAGATGCATGATATTAGTCTGACCCTTCATATGCCTCATATGAAGAAAAGACTTTATATGGACTCTAACAGCAGCCTCTAAATTAGTTGTGGAAGTTTTTAAATATTTTCATTCATGCATTCAAGAAATATTTATTGTCTTCTGAGAAGGCAGACCTTGGAAAACAATAGTGAACAAATAGCAGTAGAGCCTATCTTTCAGGACTTTATGCATTCATATTTCATTCTCTTGTGTTGACCTGCCATTGATCCCATAATGGCATAGTTTCTAATTAGACATTTATAGTTGGATGTAAAATTCAAAGATACAGAATACTAGAAGCACAACTTCCATCATGATCCTGAATAACAAACATGAATTGTATGGCCTTTGCATTATATGTATTACATATAATATATTTACATTAGATACTCACATAATTACTTTTAAAAATTACATTATAAAGACAATATCATTTAATATACAAATTATACTATCTAATTAGCTCATTTCCTTTTGAAATAAAAAAAAAAGAGGCTGGTCAGTAAGTTTTAGTTAAGTAAGAGAAATGAATTCTAGTGTTTCTGACTACCAGAATGACTACTTATAATGACAAGGTACTCTATATTCCAAGAAGGCTAAAAGGAAGCATTGCCAATATTTTTACCACATAGAAATGATAAATGTTTGAGAGCACAGATATTGTGATTCATGTCTGAACATTATACAATTTGTACATGTATCAAAACATCACGTGATATCCCATAAATATGTATATTTTATGTGTCAACTGACAAGTAATTTATAAGTTAAAATGAAATAAAGAGAGTTGATAACAGACCCTAGGCTTAAAACAGCCAAGGGGCCTTTCCATACTCAGACAAGAAAAACGTCCACAGGGCTGCAAGCTGTGCCCGCTGCTCCTCTCCAGGGTGCCCGTTATTCTCCAAGTCTTAAGTGAAGGGCTGGGTTTATCAGCAGGCACTTCTTTTTTATTTATTTTTCTTTTATTTAATTTATTTTTTATTTTATTGAGATACAAATGTCAATCAGACAGTTTTAAGACACCTTAACAAGACAGATTCAATAAATTAATACATTGCAAACTGTTTTCATACTGTTTTGGTATCATACAAGGTGCATACATGATATTATACTTACGGACATTATTATAGCAGATGTCTCTTATCAGTAAAATGAGTGTAGCTGTTTACTTAATTTTTATACCTGAATTATATCAAAAATTCAATAATTATTTTCCTAGTGGATGACCATAGTACTAGAAGCTGACATAATATCCTGCCCAACCACCATCAGTGCAAATCTTGCCTCTCATAGGATTATATAGAAGCACAGCGTTATCTATCCCAACTGTACTGTCTATACACACACATCATGATTTTTTCTTTCTACACCCCTTCCTTTGTGTACATCTGTCAAAGGTGGGCACTCCATTATCATTCAACTAACTTAGATGCTTGAACTCGACAACACAATCCAACACAGTCCAGCATTCCACAACAATAGTGAGTTATTCAAAGAAGTTGTTGACCATATCCATTTACAGCTCAGCTTAATATTATGGCCCCACTATGTATACTTCATTTTTATACTTTTCTGTTGAATGGTTAAGACCTAGATAGAGCAAGACTTATATACCAACACATGTACTTTATGTTTCTTATGTGGTCAGTGAAGTCCCCTCAGGGTTTATCTTGTCCTATACATTAGGACAAGTATAGCACAAGAAGTGGCATCCACTTCAGATCCTTTGTCTGTGTCATCCATGTGGATGAGTCACGGCCAATGCTTGACCAGTTTGCTCTCTGTGAGAGCCTGAGAGAAAGTTTTCTCTCCATGTGACTCTCCCCAGGCACACTATAGAACTTCAATCTCTTTCCTCTGTGGCTCCATAATCTCCTTGTTCAGAAAATGTGGAGCTCACCTGAGTTTCATGATGTTGCAGTACAGGTTCTCCTATGTCCTGAGTCTTCACTGACCTTGAAAGGCTAGGGCCAAAATGTTGGCTGGCCTTGTGGCTCTTCTATTTCTCCAACTCTGATTTGTGAACTTAGGTTGTTAACCATCCAGAAGAAAAGCTGATTAGTATCCTGCAGCATATGCCATTCACTTTGCCTTATCTGACTCAATTGATTTTAGTTGTTGTTGTACATTTCCTTTTGTATTTCTTCTTTTCGCCTGTTATACTAGGAAGACTATAAAATATTTACACATGTGTGTCTGATTTATTTCACTTATGAGTATATGTTCAAGTGGCATCCACTTCAGTATAAATGCTTCAAACTTATATTCCTGAGGGACTTGAAAGTCTTCCCTCCATATTGCTGACAAGTGTTTGAATGGATTATTTTTTCAATGTACTTCTTAAAAAGTCATTCTGGATTAGCAGGAAGCTAGTTCGGTTCCGTTTCATTGAAAAGTCTGAGAGACAAGTCAGAAGCTTTTTAGGAAAAAAAAGTCATTTTATATCAAACCATTCAAGGAAGGCTTTGGTCCTTTCTGCCAAGTGCCCTCTCAGCCTTACAGCATTCAGCTATAGAAGACTAATTTTCAGTCCCTTCTATCTTTTTATAAGAAGTGAGAGTGGTTATGTGAGGGGAAAAAAGCCATTCTTTCTTAGAAATAAGGCTATTTTAAAAAGAGATTTCAAGCCAGTTTGACTTTCAGATGTTCTTTAATCCCAGGAAACACTGAATCATTCATCAATAGGCAAAAATGATTGAATTCTTTTTCCACTTTTCCTGTTATTGCTATTTTTAGAAGGAAATACTTATATTAAAGGACTTTCTTATAGAAATAGATTAAAATGGGCCACTCTTTACAATCAACTGTTGGAAAGCATTTCACAATTTTTCTCGTTTATGTTCTATCATACTTGAGAGGCAAGTGTGGACCATGGATTAAAAATTCCCATCTAGGTTTTAATCCATCCTTTAAAAGTCACACCCCAGAAAGCACCAGGAATGGTCACAGGTAAGCTTCTCCTTCCAGCAAAAGCGAAGACCCAGCAAGTGCCCCAAGAAGCCTGAGCCCCCGCTGCTCTGAGACTCCACTGGCGGTCTCCCCCTTTAGGCATTTAGAGCTGGGGACTTGAGGCATGAGCTGTGGACTTGGCCTCCCACCTGAAGGCACGGCGGGCAAGTTAACAGCGGGCTGTGACTTCGGCCAGAGTTGTTTAGTGACAGTCTAAGGGAACAGAAACAGCTTGGGAAACTATATCATGCTGTCAAAACTTGAGGCATTTAGGTTTAGCCATCATAAATACTATTTGTCTTTGATATAGGTCACCCACTTTGACATTTAAATTAAAATGTCCCGTGAGTTCCAAGGTGTGGCTTTGGGGAAACGGATTGGATCAGGAAGGCTTTAGTTTCCACGTGAGTAGACAAACCCACTTGAGGGTGATAGCTGTTGGCATCAATGAGAGGAGCTGGAGACTGTCCTGCGGCCTGCTTGCAAGGACACCGTGTGGGGACCTGAAGCTGTGGCTCTGCCATGCCCCTTGCTGACTTCTCTCTGTATCCCACACACCACTCTCCCACTCTCGTAGGAGCCAGGCAATGAGCACTGGTCCTCTTCGGTGTCTTTCTGAGGGGCAATTTCTGCCTCAGAGCTAGTTGATCCAGACCCAAAACTTCTGCCGGAGTGACCCAAACTAATCGTTTTTCCTTTAAGTTGATATCTCACATATTTCATTACTATCCCAAAAAACTAACACACCCATTAGATCCAGATTAAACGTCATCTTTGATTTAGTGCCATCTCTGTTCCCATGGAGAGAAGACTGACCAGATAGTTTATTGTGGTTGTACATTGCTTAATTAGCTTAAGCCTATGTTAGAAAGTTCTGTGGTTTTAGTAGCATACTTTAATTAAACTAACATAAGGCATTAAATATTGAGGTATTCACTACAAGCAAAAGCATAGCATCATTGCTACATTACACTTTGAAAATAATCCTTTGGGTTCAAATCTAGACTCTACTTTTTCCCTTAAATGCCCTCTCTTTTTGGAAGTACTTGGGCTTTGAGCATGCTAGGTAAGAACTCTACCACTGAGTCACATCCTTAGCCTTTTCAGAAGCTTTGTTTTGATACAGTACCTCGCTGCACTTCTGAGGCAAGCCTTCAGCTTGTGCACCTCCTGCCTCAGCCTCCGAAGAGCAGACATTGTGCACATGGGCTTCCTTGTCTGCTTTCACCGCTTTTCTACATTGCTGAGGATTCAGAGATGCAAACTGGAAATGAAGGATGTGGCTTCAGTCTCTGCCTCCTGGGGGACTGAGGCAGCAGGAGCACATATGAGAAGCCAACTCAGGCCACTTAGCCTGCCTGTATCAAAATGCAAGTAAGTACAATGGGGTGAGGTGTACTTAGTTCAAAGGCCCCCGGGTCAGTCCTCACAGCTATAAGAAAAACTACAGAAATATTATCATTAAAACACAGTATGTTCACAAAATATTGACTAAGCCTCTCTCATGGAAAGGCCAACTGCTGGATACTGAGGACATAAAAGAGAGCAAGTACAAAAGATTTCTTCAAGAGCTTCCAATTTAGTTTGAATTATAACACATGTATACCATTGCAAATCTTTATTCTGAGTAACACATACTAGTCATTTTTACTCTGCTATTTGTCATTAGTATTATGGTATAAAATGTAGCCCACTATATAGCATAGAATATGCAGGAAGGTGCCTGATTTCTTGGTGGATAGTAAAACTTCCTCAACAATGTTAAAGCTTCACATTCCCATTTAATCTCAGTCATGCCCGTCTATTTCCTACAGTGTATGTAGAAACTTTTGATTAAAAAATAAAGACAAACATTTGGGCCCTGCACAATGCCAATTCACCTGTTTATCTAAAGTGAGATCTTGTCTGACCCTTTCCTGTGTCCTGTAATGGAACACTACCCATCTGTTCTCCTTCCCTAAAGGGAAAGCTTCCCAATAACCCAGAACCTAGGCTTTCTCCGTCTCCTCCTCCTCCTCACTCAGAGGAGCATCTGCTCCTCCACTGAAGCAGGAAAGAAATGTTTGATGGTCTAGCTTATATCTCTTAACTCTCCCCTTCCTGGGACCTTCATTCATTGTCCTGTAATCCACAACAATCTGTGCACACCTACTGTCCTGGTTCTGACACTGCCATATGCAAACTTGTTGAATATCTTGTTTATCTGAATTTCCTGCTCTTTACCATATTATTTGTCTATACCACAAGTTAGGCAAGTATTCAGTGAATACTCAGAAATGGATTCCTATTCAAAAAGCTTTGAATTGGTTAGAAATATTCCAGCTATAGTGTCATAGGACAAAAAGAAATACATGCAAAATATTGGAATAATCATTCATAAAGCTGATGGGATAGCTCAGTGGACTAAGTGCCTGCTTAGGCAAGTGCAGGGACCAAGTTTCTCTCTGTGGCACCACAGGCTATGCCAGCCCTTCCCCTGGGAGCAGTGAGCCAGCCACTGAGACTGGGTGTGGTGGTGGACGCCTATATTCCCAGTGCTAGGAGGCTGAAAACAGGAGGATCACTATGAGTCTGAGCTGCATAGTGAGACCCTGTACCAGATACATAACAAATAAATTAATTAATTAATTAAAATAAAAAATATATTGCTTTTTAAAAAGAGTAACTGTTCATGGAAATTTAATTCAGAGTTCCAAGAAACAGAGTTTTAATGGTGGGTTGGACAGTGCAAGGGAAAATATTTCTATAAATTTGCTGTCAATGACTGTACAGTTACATAGAATTAAAAGGAAGACAAAACGTAGTGTATCATGTGAGCATATGCAATGTTGTATCATACAAATCATATTTGATACAATAATGCAGTTAAGTTTTCAGGATGTAAGCTTCAGTAGTGGCATGTTAAGCAAGCATAAAATAGCCTAGACTCATATTAAGCTCTGCATCAGTCTTGCTTCAGTATTTCTTTGGTAGCACTGATTCAATGTTGAAACAAAGATATCCATCCTGTCTATGGAGTCTATGATAAAAATTAAATCTATAAGAAATGTAAATATCTCCCTGGTTTTGAGAGAAAGTGCTTTACCTTTGTGCATATCTATTGAAAAACACACAGAGATATTCTGCATCCGTCCTGTGAAAACATGCCCTGTCTGTAGCTTGGTGATCAGCGCAACCCGGACAGATTGTGCCCTTGCATCTTTAAGGTCACAAGATCATAATGAGCACTCTAGCTTTTTTGCCTAGCATGGTAGATGCAAGGTGCACAGCTCCTCTCTGGCGGGCCTCCTCAGCTGATAGAACCCGCCCCTTTTGCACTTGGTCCCGCATTTGGGGCCGGCCGTGCTCGGGCCCTGCGGGCAGTGTCCACACCAGAGGGGCCGGGAGGGAAATCTTGATCCTCAGTATAGCAGATTCAACCACCAGTTTTCAAAACTGCTGTGATTATGATTTTATTTTGCAATGGAGAAAAAGGTTAAGATTAAAGCCTGAGAATTTAATGCACATCTATGAAAGTGTGAGGAAAAAAAATATTTCAGAGTAAAATCAGCTGGTAGCACAGCCTCAGCCCACATGAAAAGGAAATCAGTGGGTCTGTAGCTGCACACATGCTGCATGCAGGTCCAGGAAAAGAACTAGGCAGTATCTTCAGGGAAAGTGCCCAGAGGCCTACGGGCCAGGAAGGTGCAGATAATGAAGGAAAAGCTTTCCTCATCATGGACTCACTTTTTCTTTTTCCCTTTTGTATAAGTTAAAAATGTGCATTTGTTATGTGTACATAGACCTTTTCCCCCAAGCTTTGCTAATTACATGAAAGTTTAAACAGATTTTACCTGTGCTTTAATTATTCTACCAAGAACATGAGGCCAAGAATATATGTACAAGACATTGCTATTTTCAGGTTGCTTAAAATTCAAAACTGAGAAAGTATCTTCAAACTCCCCTGTAGAATTTAATGCTAAAATTTGAGTTAAAACCAATTAATTAGATTTAGATTATAAATATACAAATTTCAGAGGGCATCACCAGAGAAGAACCTTAAAATGTTTATGCAACCTACCAAATCCCCTTATATTATATGCAGGAGCAAATATGAAAAAGAAAAAGCAGAAAGAAGTGTATCCTTTGGTAAATTTTAAAGTCAGCATTCATTGAGGAAATCAAGTTAAAAATCATTGATTCTTCCAAAATATGTCTAAGAAAGAAAGGTATGGCCTGATAGAAAGGAGCACAGGCATCCAGAAAAGGCCAGAAAAGAAGCCTCCGGGCTTTGGAGCTGAGCCACGAGTCCCTGTAATCAGAGTTCCAGGAGCACATTCAGCCTCCACAGCTTTGGGGCTAGTTATTTGCTGAGTTGCAGTTTTATTACCATTAAATGCAGAGAAATTAGAGCAACTACCCTGTAGGATTTCTCTGAGAATTGAAGGAATTTCTGAATGGCAGCTATGCAGGCGTGAGCCTCCCCAGCCTCGGGCTCCCATTAAGTCTCCAGTTTATGAACAAGCTTTCCTGGAGATTGTTCAACAGTCAGATCCTTTCCTAAATGGAACAAAGTAAGTCTTAGGCACCCTTGACACAACTACACAATATGCATTAAACACACCCACACATATGTACACACACGTACACACACACACACACACACACACACACCAAATATTGTAAATAAACTGGTTCTACCTTCCCCATTACCTGAAAGTGGTAGTACAGTACAGAGCAACTTCTGTGACATGTTCACAACTTGAAAGCTGCAAGCCGGGGACTGATTTTATTTACTTGTACGCGTTTCTCTTCTCATATTTTCAGGCATTGATGTCAGTGCTGTATTTGTGTCCACAGGCACACTTGATGTCTCTGAGGAAGGGACATTCCAGGAAACACATTTGTAGGCATAATAGGCACTTACTCTGTGGGCGCTTTCATAAATCTTGGCACATCAGAAGACAAATGTAAAATCTCTCTCACAAGAATTAATTGAAATAGTTGGTTCTAAATGACTTCATCCTCAAAAACGATGAAGAAACAAGGAGGTAAAGGCAAGCAGAGGGAAGTCCTCAGGAAAAGGAAAGCTGCATCCTCAGCTGGTCAGTCAGAGCAAGAGGCGCCCTCTTGGGGTTGGCCTCGGTACTCCTTTCTTATCAGCTGGAACCTGGAAGGAATCCCAGTGTGACTCCTAGTCTTGCTACATAATACAGTTGGAGCCAACATTCAGTGAGCACATACTAAGGCTCCAGAAATTTGAATGTATTAACTCATTTAATTCTAACTAAAAATGTAAAAGGGTATAATTTTCAGCAGGAGAGATGAAATGAGGTGCAGCTGTGTAACAAACCCTTCCCAAAGTGCACCACTGACAGAAAATGGAGTCTGGACTCACCCTTGGGCAGCCTGACCATGGAAGTATGTCCTTTCCTGTGGTGCAATTTCAGTCACGTTTCATTAACTTTCAGAATCTCAGTTCTACAACACTCTTCTTGAGATGAAATCCAACTATGTCATTAATGCATTCATCAGGGACAAAAACATGTGCTATCTGACAATACTCCTTTTGGAAGACTGTGATTGGCTGAAAGGTCTCTGCTCCTTGCTACTCATTGATCGAGGTGCAGGTACCGAGGTTCAATCCCCAGGGCACACTGACACAGGGATTGAGACAGGCTGTGGTGGCGCACTCCTATAATCCCAGAATTTGGGAGGCTGAAAACAGGAGGATCATTATGGGTCTGATCTGTGTACTGAGACCCTGTACTAAATACATAAAAAATAAAAAAACATAAAATAGAAAGTGTTAGTGTTCAATTATTTGTTCAATCTTGCATACCACCTATATCTGTTAATCTAAGCTTTCTTCTTTTAAGAACTGAGCTAAGTTTTTCTTGCTCTTTTAATTAAATATGTTAAACATTTGTCCTTATCTTCTTCCCAGTTAGTACTTAAGTGACTTTAAGGTGCATAAATTAGGGAGCCTAAATTGTGAATTTTCACAGTACACACAAAAACTAGAGGTATCAATCTATTTAGCATGTTAGCTAAATATAATACACAGAACAATGTCCACACCCACCAGAAGAAAGATAAATCTTATCTGATTCTATCCCCAAATCCATAATTATGCCACATATCCTGGAAAAAGTAGTTGGGAGAGTGATTCAGTTATGGAGTTTGTGACAGAGAGAAGATACTAAGTGAGCTTGGGGGTCCAGGCAAGGACAACAGACCTCAGATAAGGGAAGAAAGACTCAGAGTTACAGCTAGACATGTGCAAGGGAAAAAAAGAAATGGACAACAGAAGCAGGGGCTCAAGTGAGACAGTGGCTGGCTTTGAAAACAGAAGGAACCACAACCCAAGCACAGAGCAGTGTGCAGCTGTGGGACAAGAAATGAGTGGGGTCACTTCCTGGGAATCCCAGAAGGGGCACATTCCTGTCTAGGCCCTGATTTTAGCCTCAGGAGACCTATTTTGGATTACTGACCTAACTATACAGTACACTTGCTGTGGGTCACTAAATATGTAGAAACTTGTAGTATTTACCTGAAACCAGCGAAGAATGTATTGAGTTTTGCTTTGTTTAGATTGCTCAGCAAATATGTTCTTGAAGACAGACTCTGGTTTTAAATATCTCTTTATTTCTTGCAGATATCATGAGAGAATCACCTATTTGTTCAATAGATAGTTTTTCTTAAAATCAGTGTGCACAAAAAATTGATATTTAGGTATCATACCAATTGCAGGTGAGTAATTATAAAAATGAACATGCGGAAAGAATTCCTATAGGGAAAATGATGAAACATGGCATTTATCATCAGCATTCTTTCCATAATAAATGAAATTATTAGCATAATTGAAGGGCATCATGGATAAATTATGTGATTGTTTTCCTATGGAAGACAACGCTATTTGCTATGCTTGAATGTCTAAAGAAACACAGCGTTTGAGTTCTCCAAGACTATAAAATAAAATTTCTGTATTTTTAATCATGGGATAAGTCATAAGGTGATTATAATTTCTTTAAAACTTCAGTGGTAGGGCCAACCAGATAGCTCAGGGGATTAAAGCACATGCTGAGGCAGATGCAGGGAGTGGGATTTGATCCCCCATATGCTATGCTTGCTGGCCTTGAGAGACTGGGTGTGGTGGCATGCACCTGTAATCCCAGGATTGGGGAGGCTGAAAACAAAAGGATCACTAGGAGTCTGATCTGTGTAGTGAGAGCCTATAGATCCAGTAGACTCTGTGCTAAATAAAAAAAAAAAAACACATAGATGATAAATTCATAAAATATAAAACTGGCTTATTATAAAATATAAAACTGGTTTCCTCCTTCAGAGAACATAACAAAATACTATAATCTCAAAGTATGATTTACATAGTCAAAAAATGGTGCCTTAATGACTTTTTATATTTACAAAAGAACATAAATATAAGAAATTGCTTTTCTCTTTTATTAATCCTTTAAACTTATGATTAAATACGAAATGATCCTTAACTCAATGGAATACTTTTCCTGGGACTCAGCTGGGACAGTACAAGTATTGTGGAGCCTAGTTTTTATATTTAGTTCATGTGCCTTACACTTTGCTGTAGACATATGCAGTATGTAGCTTAGCATGTGGATAATAGTAAATACATAATAAACAAACCAATCACCCAGATAAATTAATCACATAAACTCAAAATGTGGATGTTTTGCTTTAAAAACAGCATTCACTCAGTTATGACAGTCAGACAAGTTCAAGCTTATCTACTGTTGCTATCTACACAAGTAAAAGTACTAGTCATGAAGAATTGCATAGTAGGGACCAGGGAGGTTGCTCAGTGAAATAAGCACTTCCCTGGCAAGCACAAGAACCTGAGTTCAATCCCTGGTTCCATAAGAAAAAAAAAAATTGCATAGTAGCCATTTTCAATGAAAATTCCAATTTCTCTCAATATATGGTCTTTAACAAGGTGCTACTACATTATATAAATAGATATATAATAAATATATAAATAAATATAAATATATACACATTATACATATGCAAGTGCATAAAATATTTGTATATAAATATATACAAATATAATACGTATTTCCAAAGTATTTTCAACAGCCGTGAAAGTTGAGAACGTTACCAGCCAGAAAGCCAATTGTCCAACCAGTACTTCTTTATAAAATTAACTCTTTGAGATCATCATCTATGAAA
This sequence comes from Ctenomys sociabilis, assembly GCA_004027165.1. NCBI lineage: Eukaryota > Metazoa > Chordata > Mammalia > Rodentia > Ctenomyidae > Ctenomys > Ctenomys sociabilis. Next base: position 82,407 of record PVKA01000392.1, read on the forward strand.
AAGTAAGAATGTTATATCCATATTAGGAAGAGAATGTGAGAATTAAATAGTCATATCTAGAGAGAAGAGCTCAAACCTGAAAGCTAGACACATCTGAGCCTAAAATTCATTACTTACTGTTCTGAGCCTTTGCATACTAATCTGGAAGAAGGAATGGAAATATTTGTATTCAGAAGTGGATTATTGATATTTTGTTAATCTTGTTGATATATTCTAGATACACATACTCATTACATTCCTATCAGAGGATTTGTTTCTATACATAATGCATCGTGCTTTTTGTTATACTTTTTTAAGATAAGGTAGTTAAAACAGCTGACTCACATAAACACTCAGAACATAATACCTGTTCTTAGGGTATGAGTGTGGTCAGTGTTTAGAGGAGTTGAGGAAATATGAGATAAATATTCTCACCACTTTGTAATTAGAAAAGTCCCTGATTGTAGATTGCAGCAACAGCTGCATAATGGGCTAAGGCAACTCAACTCTGTGACTCAGTTTCCCCCACATAGAGAAGATGAGACAATAACCCCAGTCCTTTAAGTACCTCCAAGTTGCTGAAAGAATTAAATGAAGCAATATAAATTAGAGCTCTATGAGAAATACAAAGGCACGTTATTAATAGCAATACTAACACTCATAATAATTTTAAAAGCATAGCTAAATCTGGCATTAATTCAACACCGGACTTTCACTCTGGAGACATTGCAATGATCTATGTTCAGGATACAGAGTGCCAACACCTTGGCAAGAGGATAGCCAGAGACTTCTGAACGGGTGCCAGAGCTGATTACCCTCAATTCTGAGTTGTCTCCAGCTATAAGATGGCACCCTATTCCATCTTGCAAAGATGGCTATTAATTTATTTAAATATTTATCAATTTCTACATGCTTTGAACTTTTGCCAATTTGTTTCCGAGGACAGAATTCAAATTACCTCTGCTCAGAGACTTTCACTGCACAGTCCGCTGGGTGCAGCCTGTATCCACGGTGAACAGAGGGTTGCTGGTGACGTCATAGAGTGGTGACGTCAGGGCGTGGATTAGAAGACAAAGTTGCACATAACAACAAATATATGTTTGGGTGGCAAGATACATAGACAAATATCAGAAGTTTTCACATGATTTCGGTACATGTATAAGTTTTGGAACTCATAACTTACTGTTTTCACCTCTAATCCTAAATCTTCTATTTTTCCACATCAATGAATTAGCTCATACTAGCTGTTTGGAAGCAGCTTGCTTGGCTCAGGGGAAATTGGCTAAGGTTCTCTTTGTCAATGTTTCCTAGTTACTTTATTATGCAAAATGTAGCAGGGCAGTCTATCCTACTTTTTACCTTTTGAAATTGTTTTCTTTATGGTACTACCTCTGTAGCATTTAAAAAAATCTCTTACACCTTTAAAGCATAAGAGTTTAGTTCCATAAATTTTCTGTAATTGTATTTGCCTATTTTAGGCTGGAATTTGCTCAAAGTGGTCAGTATGTCTGTTAAAGGTGTATTCAACCTAGATTTGTGCAAGGAAAAATAGTTATTGTTACAGTGCTAACATCTAACATCTCCTCTTTGAATTTATGAATTAATCCAATTGGTGAAATGAGTTAATTACAAGGTTCTGAGATTAGGCTGCACACTCTTTGTTGAGTTTGAACGCTTTCTTAAATGATGGTTTTTTGTTGGTCAGCTATGGTGATTCTGGTTATTTACTCTCTTATAAAGGACATTTTCTTTTTTAAAGCGCTATTCCTCTTTAAATTAACATATATGATTTCATTAAAATCAACAGTTTTTTTACAATTATATGTCAAATAATGAAGTCAAGATTTGTGAAGAGGGCAGGCCAAATAGCTCAGCAGATTAAAGCACCTGCAAGCAGGCACAGGGGCCAGAGATTCAGTACCCCGTGCCTGCCATGCTGCCTCCCCCCACAACTTTTTGGAAAGCACTGGATTATACATAATTAAATAAATCTGCAATCTTGAGTTCTCAGCACGTGCTGAGGCAGCAATTGAGACTGAGCATGGTGGTGCACGCCTGTAATCCCAACAATTGGGAGGCTGTAAACAGGAGAATCACTGAGTCCAATCTAGTAGTGAGACCATGAAGACCCTGTAGACCTTTCCCTAAAAATAAATAATAAATAAATAAAATGAAAAACAAAAAGAATAACTTCATCAAGTATCACAAATGAATAATAAAAACATTGGCCAAAGTGTTAATAATTTATATCACTGAATAACTGAATCTGAAAGGTACAGTAGATACCATGAGTGGAGAAAAAACATATTCAAAATGAAGGAACAATCAGGATGAGGAACAAAAATAAGGAAAGAATGAAGGTAAATGGGTATGTTCATGTATGCAGGATAGCCTGGATGATTGTACTGCTGTTTTCTTCTCCTCTATTCAAAGGAATGATTAACCCTTACATTTTTTCTCTCTCCTTTTTAATTTTTTAATGATTCCTTGATTATGCTTATATTTTCAGAATTTTCCATGCTTATTTCTGGTAATCTGAACAACTAATCTCAAGACAACAATAGATAATATAATAACCATTGCTGAATTCCTATCATTTTTGTTTAGTGAAATTCTGTATAGTTTCTAAGTTTTTGCAACTATTTTTTATTCTTTTCAAAAAATCCTAGTGTAGGCCACATAGCTCAGTGTGCAGAGCACAGCAGCCAGGGCTCAATCCCCAGAGTGCCATGCCATCACCACCCCTGGGGAGCCATGAGACAGTGATTGAGACTGGGTGTGGTAGCACGCCTGTAATCCTAGTGCTTGGGAGGCTAAAAATATAAAAATAACTACAAGTCCGATCTCTGTAGTGAAACTCTGTACAGCCTGTACACCCTGTACACCCTGTCCTAAATTCATTTTCTAAAAAAATCCTCTTTCATCCTGTCAAGTGTAATTTTATAGTTGAACTCTGAGTATATGTGTATATAACTTAAATGATTTTTCTTTTAGACAACTAAAATTGTTTTATTGTGTTATGAACCATAATAGAGCAGTAAGTCCTGAGTCCTGGCCCCCAGCTAATTATCTCTCCCCCTGAGCAGTTGTAAAGATTCACTGAGTGGTGGGTGGGGCCCAGTCTGCTGAGAAATATTGAGAATCCTACACTGTCTCAGGTTTCTCATTGCCTGGAATTTCCAGTGTTAACAGAAAACACTACATCCTGACAAGAATGTGGGAATTGCGTACCACGGTTTTATTAGAAATGAGGCCCCCTTGGTATAATTCACTGAAATATCACCAAAGATACTAGCTAACCCAATCATACATAAGCAGCATTCTAAAGGCTGAGTAATCAGCAGTGGAGATTCTATCAGGTTACATTCTGAATTTGTGGCTCAGTACAATCCAACCAATGCCAGCTCCTGGGTGTACCTTCCACAAATTGTTCTCAAGCCACAGAGTATCACCAGGACCAGTTACCTGCCAAACATGAAAGAAGAGGCTAATTCACACGTAAGTAGTTTTAAGAATAGTGCGATGAGTCCCGAGACATGTGACCACTAGCAGTGTGCTCTCAGAGCAAAGGGGAGGGGATGTAAGCTCAGACCAAGGCGTCCATGAATCCTCGTGATACTGTGATGGATGGCCAGGCCATGGCACAGGGTGGTGAAGAATTATTAGATGGTGATTTCCTGTGAACTAATTACATATAATCCAGTTCCTCCCCAAAAGAGAAAAAAATAAGTAAAGTACAACCTACTTGGAAAACAATGACAAAAATAAATGAAATTTTTAATGAGTGTCTTACTATAAATATTGTTTTACATGTTTCATTTTTGGTTTTGTGTTTCAAATGTAACATTAATTAACTCAATATATAGGGAGTATATTTAGAATTTTATTTTATTATTATTTTATTTTTATTTTTTTATTGAAGAACAAATAGCAATGAGACAATTTCATATCACATTAGCAGGACAGATTTAATAATTAATACACTGCATATTGTTTTTGTAGTGGTTTTTTGTTGTACAAGGTGCATACATGATACTCTATTTACAAACACTATTAGAGCAGATGCGTCTAATCAATGAATTAAGAGAATGTAGCTGTATACTTATCTTTTTTTTAACCTGAATTATAGTACAGTTTCAATAATTAATATTTTTTTACATTGTTATCTTCCTGGTGCTTATCCATAGTATAAGAAGCTGACAGGATATCCTGTCCAAACACTATTAGTGCAAATCTTTCTTCTCATAGAATTATGGAGAAGTGCTGCATATTTATCCTAACTATACTGTTTATACAAGCACAGAATGGTTCTTCCTTTGTATCCCCCTTTTTCTTGGTTTAGTACTGTCAAAGATGGGTATTTTTTGTCATTCAGCTACTATAGGTGCTTGAATTCAGTGAAACACTCCAACACAGTCTAGCAGTCCACAATAATAGTGGGTTATCCAAAGAAGTTGTTGACTAGAACCATTTACAGCTCAGCCTATTATTATGGCCTTATTTTATATACCTCATTCTCATACTTATATGCTGGATGGTTAAGACCAAGATAAAGCAAGACCTATATAACAAAGAATGCAACCTTTGTATCTGATGAGGTCAGTCAAGTCCCCTCAGGGTTCATCCTGTAACCCTGTACCTCACTCTGTAGCTCCTTTGTCAGTGTCAGCCATGTGGATGAGTATGGCCATTGCTTGACCAGTTTGCTCTCTGTGAAAGCCTGAGAGAAAGCTTTCCCTCCATGTGATTCTCCTTAGGCACACTATACATCATCGATCACATTCCTCTGTGGCTCCATAATCTCCTTGATCAGAAAATGTGGGGCATCTGAGTTCTATGATGTTACAGTATGGGTTCTCCTATGTCCTGAGTCTTCATGGACTTTGAAAGGCTAGGGCCAAAAGGTTGGCTGACCTTGCAGCCCTTCCATTTCTCCAATTTTTTTGATCTGCAAAATTAGGTTGTTAACCATCCAGAAGAGAAGCTGAATAGTACCATGCAACATATGCAGTTCTGTTTACCCTAACTATATTACTAAATTCTATTTAGTTGTTATTCCTTACTATATGTATTTCTTCTTTTGATTTCTTATACTAGGAAGACTATAGGATATTTTCACATGTGTGTCTGGTTTATTTCACTTATGAGTATATGTTCAAGTGGCATCCACTTCAATATAAATGCTTCAAGTTTAACATTCTTTATAGCTGAGTAATACCCCATTGTGTATAAAATCAGCATGGTATTGACAACAAAATAGACTTGAGGATCCATGGAATATATTAAAAGATACAGAGGCCTCTACAACACACTCAGCCACTTGATCTTCCACAAAGGGGCCAAACATGCTTACTGGAAGAAAGAGAGCCTTTTTCACAAATGGTGCTGGAAAACCTCGCTTTCTACATGCCGAAAAGTAAAACTTGACCCTGGTCTATCACCATACACTAAGATAAAGTCAAAATGGATTAAAGATCTAAATGTTAAAACAGAAACACTCAGTCTCATGGAAGAGAAAGTAGGAGGAACTCTTGAAGACATAGGGGTAGTCAAAGAGTTCATGAACAAATATGTATTTGCATGGGAAACACTTGAAAGAATTAACAACTGGGATCAACTCTTCTTGAGACGTTTCTGCACATCAAAAGAAGTTGTCAATAAGGTGAAAAGGCAACCCACAAATTTTTAAAAGATATTAAGTAATAAGCACGTAAACAAAGGTCTGCTCTCTAGAATTTATAAAGAACTAAAATGTATTAGGGCCCTCAAATTTAAAGACCCAATCCAGAAATGGGCATCTGAGATGAATACACACTTCTCAGAGAATGAAATTAAAGAAGCAAATAAATATATGAAAAAATGCTCCATATCGCTAGCCATTTATGAAATGCAAGTTAAAACAACACTGAAATTCCATCTCACTCAAGAAAGAATGGCTATAATGAAGAAATCAACCAACAACAAATGCTGGAGTGGTTGTGGGGAAATGGGAACACTTTTCCACTGCTGGTGAGAATGTAGACTGGTGCAACCATTGTGGAGATCAGTGTGGAGTTTCCTCACAAAATTAGAACTGGAAATCCCATTCAAGCCGGCTATCCCCCTACAGGACTTTTCCTGGAGGAATTGAAAATATCATATCATAGTGATATATATGTACCTATGTTTATAGCAGCACAATTTGTTATATTTAGAATTTTAGAAGAGGTTGTTTTTGCAAAGTCTAAATTTAATAATATTTATATTTATTCTATTCTCTTTTATTTCATAATGATTTATTGAATTCATTCTTCTGAATTACTTAATTCCTTTATTCTGTTGATACATATATAACAGTTGAATAGCACATATTGAGCTTTTGTTCTGTAGTGTTTATTGAATTAAGAATTGAACTTTTTTTTTCTGTACTGAGGATTAAATTCAGGACCCTGTGCTTGCCAGGCAAGTGCTTATTCTCCTGAGCTATCTCCCCAAACCCTCAAGAATTGAACCTTTAATATCTGGATGACAATGCTACGAATGATCACCACAACATCTTCATGAGAATACTTTAAACATCAGCACCGACATCAATTAAAATGATGTCTGTTGTAAGGTAGCTACCAGGTCATTTGTAGTCTACTGTACAATTTACCCAACAATCATAAAACTTCTCTATCAATAACCTAAAGGTTATATGAAGTTTGTGTGATTTATTTTAGTACAAACTTTGAATATTGTCTTGTCTTGTCATTATAATAGTAATATTACTTTTCTAAGAAGTGAAACATTTCTCACAAAATTCTCAGCCTCTGATTTGTTCAACAAGTGTAAGTCTCCAGCTACCTAATGCAGAATTAGTAGCTTCAAACTTGCTGGTCTAGGCCCCTCTTCACTTCTGCATTAAACTGTCTAATGTAGAAATCCAATAGCAGTCATTACATAACTCGAGCTTTTCAGGAGACAGAAATGGTGCAATTATGATCAAGCCAAATATCTAATTATTCCTTTACATTGAAACTAATGTTACAAAGCTAAAATTGGAGCACTGCTGTATAAATTGTTTAGTCCCTTAAGTACTTTCAAGACATTTTACATGAGAAGGCTGCCTTACTAAATAAGTTTTTGTTGCCTTAAAATTTCATGCTCCTTACAATTTACTAATGAGAAAAAATTTGTAGAAAATTGTGAAATTGACTTGGTATCTCCTTTACCATTTTAAGGTTCTTCCCTGTGGTTTTTATATCCTGGTACTGGATATAATCCTTCAAAGGTAGTGTTTTTAGATGACAGCTAGCACTGTATTTAGTTTGATTTGTAATGATTTTTCAAAAGGCACTTGCACATGAATAGATCTTGAAAATCTAATAAATACCTAATGAAGAAAATATAGATTACTATAAAAGGTGGCAGGCAGAAGACAATGGGTAAATGGTCTTATTTGGCTGCTCTTCGATGCATGCCAACTTGGAAGAAGCAAATTTGAAATATGTATTATGTATGTATGTATGCATGTATGTGATAAAGGGACTCACTACACAGCTTGGATTCATAGTGTTCGTTCTGTGTCAGCCTCCCCAGCTCTGTGATTACAGGCATGTGGCTCCACGCCTAGTTTTGGTGGCCGGCGTGGTGTGTCTAGGACTCCAGAGCTGGCACAGCATTCACTACAGAGGATCTAACACAAATCCTTGCACTTGCCAGGCAGATGCTGAGACAGCTGAGCTCTCTCTCCAGCCCAAAATACCAGATTTGATGTAGTACAAGTGTGTAGTTTGTTTATTCTGTCTCTCTTTCGGTCTCTGTCTTTATCTCCATCTCCATCTTAGTCTCCCCCTCCTCCTCTCTCTTTCTCCCTCCCTCCACCCTCTCACCCTCTCTGTCTCTGTCTCTGTTTCTCTGTCTCTCTCTCTATCTCTGTTTCTGTCACTCTGTGTCCGTCTCTCTGTCTCTCTCTGTCTCTGTCTCTGTATCTGTGTGTCTCTCTCTCTGCCTCTCTTTCTGTCTCTCTGTCTGTCTTTCTCTTTCCTTATAGGCTTCCCTGTGAAGCCACTCTCTGCACCCTTAGCCAACACAGTCAGCCCACTACATTTCTTCAGCACACACGTGCATATAGTTCAAGCTTCAGATCCTCTATTAATAAACATTAGACTTTGACCATCTTTCCTTTCCTCTCTAAACTTCAACATGTTTATTTTCAAGCAAAGATAATAATCACATTTACCTCATGGGATTGTTGTAAAGATTCTTTGAATGGTAAGTGGGGCTCAATTTGCTGATAAACCATGAGAAGTCATGTGCCAGCTCAGATTTCCCATTGATTAAATTTTCAGTAACAAAAATAATAATAATAATAATTCTTGCAAAGTTGTGTGGGGAAAGGAATCCTATGTTTCTGTGGTGAGGTTATAAACTAGTATACCACTATGACACAATGGCAATTAGTGAAAGGTTCCTCAGAAAATTAGAAATAGAAATGCCACTTGATCCAGCTCTACCCTTCCTGGTTATATTCTTGGAGGATCTGAAGGCATCGTCCTGCATACATATATGTCTAGAGAAGCTCAGTTCACCATAGTTAAGTTGGGGACACAGCCTAGGTGTCTACTAACAGACAACTGGATAAGGAAATGTGGCCATGGCCAAAACAGAGCAGCAGACATAAAGGAGAATGAAATCACTTCATTCACCGTCGAATGGGTGTTCAGTGAAAAAGTCAGATGCAGAGAGTTAAGTACTGTGTCATGGCTTTTAATGAAAAATCAAAAAATATAAATTAAAGAGTAAAATAAAAGTACTTACTAGGAAATAGACATGGGGACCAGAAGGAATCAATTCACCAAACCCGAAGTGACTATTATGTGTTGCAAGTGTGCATGAACAAAACAAAGGAAAATAATAAGAAAGAAATTAAAATTTTAAATATCCAGAACCAAAACTTCGTTGTTAAACCTCTTTACGCACCAGAGTCGCTGGCTGTGTGGGCTCCCAGGCGCATCCTGAAGACAGCAGCAAAGCTGCACGTCAGAGACATCCTAGAAGTCATGAGATTCAGCCAAGAAAACATAGCATTAGACCATGACCACGCTGCTCTCAGACAGGGCAATGACTGGAATGAACACATGTGTTACTACTTATTTATGTCAGATGCTTCTCGAGGCCTCGTGTGCACACACTTATGGGGCTTCCGGGAGGGCCTGGATCGAGGGTGCGCACTTCTCATCAGTGGAGCGGTGCCTGGTGAGTCCACAGCTAGGTGCGATGTTGGGGGTCTGGTTGGAGATGCTGGTGGGGGGGCCAGCAGCAAAGACCCACTTCCTGTGCCCTCTCCCAGGTTCTATCTGCCCCCTGACTGCGGGGTCGTGATGATGTCCTCTCTGCCACGTTGCACTGCCTTGGAGCCAGTAGACTGTGGACCGAAACCTCTACAGGCCCTGAGCAAAATAAACCTTTCCTGCTCAGATCTGTGTATGTCAGGTACTTTGTGTCAGCAATTAGAAATTAACCAAGATGGTCTGGTTGAGAAGAGTGCCAGTCGCCACCCAAAGTCCTTCAATAAACTTCGTTCTCCTTGCCGAGGGTCCACCGTACGGTTACCATGGCTTCCTTACCTGCGACATTTTAAATATTAACTTATATTCTGAATATTGCAATAGTAATACAAAATGAACTTCTAAACAAACCAGTTTTCAGAATTACCTAGTTAAATAACATTAGAGATTTAAATGACGGGGGAGAGTTCAAGGAAGAAATTTGAAATCTGAGGTGAGAGTGGAGACTCAACTAAGTGGCCAGTGTCAAATGAAAAATCTCCTCTGTGCCATTACACGTTTATGGTTCAACACTCCCTCTTAATCTTTCTTTTTTTGTGGAACCAAGGATTGAACTCAGGTCCTGGAACTTACCAGGGAAGCATGTATTCTACTGAGCCATCTCCCCAGCCCCCTTTCCCTCTTGATCTGATTCAACCTGGATTTCTTCTTAAGACTTGGGCAATTACATGAGCATGTGAGTATGGTCAATTATGTGGATAGTTTTTCTTTCTTTCTTCTTTTTAAATAAAGTACAAAATAGTATTAGGAAAGAAGAAAACAGGTGATACAGAATTTCACTTAACACAGCAATATGAATTTCACAGTATTTGTTGTAATGCAGTGTTGTCATCCAATCAATTATTCATATTAGTAGATGCATGCATGCAAAATTGGAAAAGGGAAAGATATATATATAAGAAATTAGGAAGAGAAAAAGGAGAAACAATTGAAAAATAGAAGATAAAACAAATAAAGCATTATCTGCTCCCTAGAAATAGTTCAACAATCAAAAGTATTTCAGGTGCTTCTTGCCTTGAGCAAAGAATTTAGATGAACAAGTAACAGCCCCCAAAGTGTATTTGAAAAATGAGGAGCAAATGAACATGGAAAAAAAAAATAGCTCTTCAGAGCAAATGTGGGTCATGCACAGAGCAGAGGAGGGTAAAGACAAAAATAAAAGAACGCGATGTGTCTGAAAGATCCTGCCTGGGCTCCCACGGGACTCGCGAGAGCGGCTTTCCAACGCGCTGGTCTCTCAAGCCATCCAGTCTCCCGGGAACTCCCAGTGTGGAGTCCTGCACTTCCATTGGGTCTTGCAAGCGGAGGTCCCATTCCTTTCCTAGCCAGCTTCGCCATGTCTGCTGTATCACTAGTTCTTTAAAACATCAACAATGTCTGTGCAGCTTTTCGCTTTACACACCCTAAGTGCCCCACCTACAGCCTCAGAAAACATGGTATTGCAAGAGCTGCAAAACATGAGAGAAGCAGGAGCACATTTATGTCAGCAGCCCCATCTTCACGGGGCTTAGAGGAAATACTGCTTCTCTATGAGGAGCAAGTAGAGTGCAGGCTGCCCCGGGCATTTGCCTCCTTAACTGGAAGTCTAATTTGCCCTGTAACCTTACAGGTTAGACATGGGTGTTACTTCTGATATGGGCTCTCTTTTTAAAAACCATTAATGTTCTCTGCTTAAAATAAAAATCTCAGTTTAGTATTGTCCTACCTGTTCCTCCGATATTCTATTGCCATTTTCCTAGTGTCATGGTCTCTGTCTAGATGTTCCCTCAAAGCCTCATGCAGGCCGGGGGTGCACTTTTAGAGTTTGTGATTAATTCATGATCCAATTCTGGGATTGTGGGTGTGAGTGCTATACCTGTCCTGGGGTAGGTAGCCTTAATACAGTATGAGTCAAGAAGAGAGGCTTTCTCTCCCCTGCCTCTTCTCCCCTTTGCTCTTGCTGTTTTGCTGTTTTCCACCACCACGAACTGTTACTCTATGCCTTGGAGCCAATGAGTGTGGACTAAAAACTCCACAAACTGAACTAAATAAACCTTTACTTCCTTAATTTAGATGTCAGGTATTTTGTCCTAGCAACAAGATAAAAGGAACTGAGATTCCTGCCATAACCATATTTATTTTAAATTGTAGAGACTATGCTTCTCTTTTTTCAAAGAAGAGACACTGAGCACCTTAGCAAATTGATGACTTGATTCATAATAGATTCACAGAGCAGTTAGACTTGAAAAGTAACAGGATTCATAAAATATTGCTATTCTGACTTACTATGCCATTTTACTGTTTCCCTCTGAAAAATTTTAATACTACAATGTCTGTACTTCTATACAGTGAGCATCTTTTATAGATTGTGACAGAAATATGCTCACTAGAATTCTAAGCTCCCCAAAGGCATCATTCTATCTTAGATTTTGCTAATTGCTCCATTTCAGAAGCTTTAAATATAGCCTTTATGTAATTTAGAAATAGTGGTGATTTTTATCAGGGATTGAGCCATGACTTTTACTCACTCATCAAAAAGAATTTTAAAGTACTAATTTTGCATTGTGCTATTTTAAGTTCTGTCCAAAGAGAATTATTTAAATAGGATCCCTCTTCCTTAGGATATCGCAATCTCAGAAAACTGGCAAGTCAAAACTTCAAATGACACGGAAAATACTAACCAAAGGAAAAAGCCAGACAACTGACACAGATAATCCTGACAGTAGGTGTAGTTTCTGGTTTTTACAATTGATGTGAAACTTCTGAGTGCAGAATGTTAAATTTGTACTGTTATAACCCACTCCAAATATGAATGCTATATGATAGATACTCACCAAACATAAAGTGATACAAGGAGGATTATAACTGTGCATAGGATTGAAGCCTCTTCGGGACAAGAAGCAGCAGAGAAGGGGAAGAACAGGAGTAGTAAAGTGGTGTGAAAGGGGACGGAAGAAGAGCCTGATGCTCAGGCATTGGGGCTGCACGATGTGGCCACACCCCTACCAGCAGCAGCCTGTGGCCAGAGGGCTCCCAGGGGGCCAACCCACCCTTCCAGAGAGCCTGTCCAGATTTACATCAGGGTCAGGTAAGCCTGGCTGTGCTTACGTGGTGCAAAGAGTATCACTAGATGATCCTATAATTTACCGGGACATCGTCAGTTCTGCCTGCAGTGACATTTATCTCACAGAAGGGAATTTTTCAGATCAATATTCACTCTTTTAATAAAAATACTATTAATGCTTCCAAAATAATTCTATGAAAAAGCATTAACCTGCCAACCTACACACAAGGTAGCATATCCTACCAGCATCAAAGTTCTCCAACTCATTATAATTATCTAAATGTGATGTAATTGGAATCTATAAGTAATTACAATAAATTAAGCTGTGCTTCAATATTAAAAAGACATGAGTAATTAGGCACTTACTCCTACATGAGAAAGAGTATGAGAGCTACAAACAAAGATTTCTCAAGCGTGTGGGATGGGTGACTCACAGGCTGTTGATGTCAACAGCCGCATTTGATTAGTTAGCAGGCAATTTTAAAAATGGCAGACTGATCTTGATCCAGTTTCAAAGCCAGCAGGACAGTTGTCCCTCAACTTGCACAGCTGCAACTGGGAACTTCAGTGCATATTAAAGGTGTTCTGACAACCTTTTCATTTATGAAAAAAATAGTATTATTTCTAGGATCAAATAATTAAAACAGAGTAGTTGCTTATACGCATACCTATTAAACCTAAGTAGTTTAGGAATTTTTTAAATTATTATTTTCTTGAATTGCCTTTAGATCTGCAAGGCCTGTGGCCCCAGCAGGCTACACTCAGATCCATCAGATGTCTCCCAAGTGCCGCAGAGAAGCCCTGAGCAGACTGAAATGCATTCTATAGCTGAACGGATGCAGCAAATCCACAGCATAGCTAGAGAAAGAAAGCACACAACATGGAGAAAGGACACAAAAGCTGGCTAATATAACTCTAAGTAAGTTTCCTATGGATGCTATAACAAGTTACCACACACTTCTTATTGTTATGCTTCTCAGTTATGCTTCTCAGGTATGCTTCTCTCATTGCTGGGACAAAATACCCAACACCCAAAATGAAGGAAGGAAAGATTTATTTGGCTCACAATTAGTGGAAGTTTCAGTCCATACTCAGCTTGCTCCAAGGCAGAGCGGCACATGGCAAAGAGCAACCATAACAGTGGCAAAGAGCAAGACAGAAAAGGCAGGGACTGCAGCAGCTCAGGCTGCTAGCTAGGCTTTCTCCCCTCCTCACATTGTAATGCAGATTACCTGCCCAAGGGAGGGCAGGTGCAGCATCCACACCCACAGTAATCAATCACAAACTCCAGAAGCTGCCCCATGACTGCAGGAGGCTTTGGGGGGACACCTAGACACAAGCCATAACAGTTTACATCTAAAAATGCTCCCCAAAAGTCTGTGTTCAAACGTGGGGTTTTTGAAAGTTGATTGGAATGCTATACTCTTCAATTGATTAATCAATTGGTGAGTTCATAAGTGAATATACTATTAGCAGTTGGGGTCTACAAAGGACAGTGTGTCACTGGGCATGTGACCCAGAAGGCCATGTTCCTGTTCCCCATGCTTCACTCTCTCTCTCTCTCTGCTTCTTGGTTCCCACTGGCTGAGAATCTATCCCTGATTTTTACCAGGCCATTTCTACCATGCATCCATGGACTGACCTCTACAGCCACAAGCCCAGATAAACGTTTGTTTGTGTGCAACAGTTATTTTGACCCAGTGATATGAAAATGAACAGGACAAAGTGATAGCTCCTGATAATGGAAACTCATCTCTCACAGGCCTGAACCCCTCATTGCCCTGCAGGCACTAGCAGACCTCTGAGTCTGCAAGGAATGACTCCAGCCCAGGCTCATCTAGTTCTGGTGGCTCCACCAAGGCCTTGGCTTGTGGCAGAAACAATCTGCTCCTGCATCTGATCACACACCCTCCCCACTTTTCTGCAATTCTGTCTCCTTCTTCTCATCTACTATAAAGACACTTGTCATTGAGTTCAGGACACCTCTGGAGGATCCGTGGCATCTCACACCAAAAACTTTAATTATATCCACAGAGATCTTCTTTTCCAAATAAAGTAATATTAGAGGTTCAGAGGCTCAGAATATGAATGTATCTCTTGGCAACCATGGTTCAACTTAAGTAACCCAGCAGGTGAATGCTCTGCTGCATGTCACTGTGACAGCTAATTCCCTACTGAGAAACCCTCGTACCCCTGGGATTACTGTCCGAGTTTTCACTCACCAAGAGGAGGTGCACAGCTGCCCAGGAGAGCTGGCACAGCTGCTCTCGTCCATTCTTCTCACTGCGTATTGAGTCACACCAGTAACACATTGCCTTGGCGGCTTAGTTACAGATGTTTTATGTTGATAATTGGTACAATCAAGAAAAACGAGGATACTAAGAAAAGACTCTTATTAATTGGTGTGTTCTATCATTCTTATGGTAAAATCACTTAGTGCATGGTTCATTACTTTTTACTTTTTTAAGTGGAGGATAAAATATTTTCTTTAAGGACAGGTGCTAGAATTATATGAGATTAATGAGACAAGCCCACTTAAAAAAGAAGAGCATAATGTAAAACTAAATTGCATTCTGGCATTAGATTTTGAACTGTGTCTATATATTTAGTGAAGGCAATAAATTATAGGCAGAATAACTGTAAATGCTAATATTTCATATATTTTCACATTTAATATATTTGTTGGTTGAATAAAATAATAATATGTAAGTATACATAATTAGATACATAAAAAACTGAGTTTTATATAGACAAATTATACATATTTAGTATTGTTTCCAAATGCTTCTTTTTTATTTTGAAGTGACAAAAAAGCCAATAGAATGATACAGAATTTCAGAACAGGCTGATAAGCTATTAGCAATGGTTATCATTTGCTCAACATTGTCTTCAAAGTAGTTGCTCAGATTTCAAGGTATGAATATTTTCTAAAAGAAACCACAGTAGTTGCTTTCTTTTGCAAAAGAATCTTCTGTACTCAAAATAGGAAACTGCAAATTTTTTTCAGATTCACTTGTGCTTTGTCCTCTCATTAGAAGTTAGCCTGAGAGTAGACTGTGTCCAGAAAGACTTTGCCATTGTTGTATTGCCAGTGATGTGTGGTGTAAAGCAACACAGCTTAGTATGAGCAACAATGGAACCAACATGAGTACACACACACACACACACACACACACACACCCTTCCTAGTCCTGTCTGGTGGCCTCAATCATTTGTGCAATTCTACCAACTCAAATCATAGAAACAGTCATAAAAATCAGAGAGACCTGAATAATTTTCTTCTATGGCTTGCATAAATAAGATCAAATAAAGTCAGTGGGAATAAGGTAATTTTTTTTGTTTGTCACTTTATTACATCATGGTGGGTTTTCTAAACAATGTAGCTTTATTTATTTGTTTTTATTCATTTTAATGAGAAAAAAGATAAAATATCAATGAAACAGTTTTAAAAAGGTTAGTAGGATGCTTACAATAATTAATACATTGCATATTGTTGTCTTCTTAGTAGTTTTTCAGAGGACAAGATGCAAACATGATATCTTGTCTAAACAATATTAGTACAAACTTTTATTGTCAGTGAACTAAGAGAATGCAGCTGTCTCTCTCTCTCTCTCTTTCTCTCTCTCTCTGTCTCTCTGTCTGTCTCTGTCTCTGTCTCTCTCTCTCTCTCTCTCTCTCTGTCTCTCTCTCTTTTGGGTAGAACCCGGGATTGAACTCAGGCTCTTGCGTTTGTCAGGGAAGCACTTATTCCACTGAGCCATCTCCCTGGCCCTGTATGTCTGTGTTAACTCTCTGTGTACATATATATTTTTTTTCTTTCCATTTCCTTTTCTCACAACAAAACTCAGACATTTGCCAGGTATGCTGATAACTCACTACTATTATGGACTATTGGACTACATTGGATTATTTTTCTGAATTAAAAATTCTACAATTTTTAAATTGGTTTCACATATGAACAGGTCCTTTAAAGACATCCCCAAATATAGCTTCTCTAACTGCAGTGGAATACCCACCTCTGAAAAACCAAAATGAAAAAGGGGGATATGTTGGGAGCCCCAAAGCCAGGCAATCAATCAAATATATGTAGATGGGACTCGACCCAGCGCCTAAGGCAAACAAGCTACCTCACTCCTGAGATGAACATCCTGTCTGGTTAAGGTCAGCTACCAGCTGATAGGCAACTTAATGTCATGTGTTACTAACTTATGAAAGTATAAATAAGGTAGATTTTTGAAGCCAGCATGCCACTGTCTGTACTTAAGACTACCTGTGCAAGGATCCCTTTGTCATCAAGATGGTTTTCCTTTTAAGACACACATAAATATTCCTAATATGTGACAGTTGAGCCTGTACAACTGGGAATATTTGGGCTCTACTCTCTTCATTGATTTAAAAAAAAAATCTTAAAATCTCGAAGTTTCTCCTTTTACCACATATACATGATTGTCTAAATATCTCAATCACAATCCAATTTCATTTGCTTCTCACAAGCAAAAAGAACTGCAGGCTGAAAGCTTTAATTGTTATTATAATGAAAACCCAATCTCAGATCGCAAGGCAGACAGACGCAATCATTCTTAGCTCAGTTTTAATCCTTTCAAATTGTCACAGAAATAGAAGAATATTTTTCGTTCAAAAGGAACATTTAAAATACATAAAATATGAAGTGTGAATATAAAAATAATGGGTGAGAATCCTCCTCAAAGCATGTTTTAGTTTTGCTTGAAACCCACAAACATGTATGGACTCCTGTGTATGTGCAAATATCTATTCATACTTGCCATGCCTTAAAGCGACATGCTAAATACTACATAAGGTTTTAGGATCCTTACGGATTGCAATATGATCTATGACATTTAGTTTTGAGGGACTGTTGATTGTTCCCAAGTCATAGAAGTTTATTTTTTATTTTTTTAAAGGCAGTACACAATAGTAAAACAAAACAAAACAAAAATAGAAATAAGATGGGCCAGGGAGATGACCCAGTAGAATGAATGCTTCCGTGGCAAGAGCAAGGGCCTGAGTTCAATCCCTGGTTCTGCAAAAAAAAATATAGAGAGAGAAATATTACTGAATTTCACTAAACAAAATGATAGGAATTCAACAATGGTTGCTGTACTGCAGAGCATTGTCTCTAAATAGTTGTTTAGATTTCTGGACATAATTATGAAAAATTGGTAAAAAGAAAATGATACCTATAAGAAATTAGAATGGAGAAGAAAAAATAAAATTTAAGCATTAACTGTTCCTTTCAGTAGACCAGCAGAGAGCAGCAGCACAATTATCCAAGCCGTCCTCCGTACGTACATAAATATATCTCCCCACTTGCTGTCTTTCTCTATCCCAGCTTTTCCTTCTCTTTAAACAGATTCTTTCCCTTTCTGAAAGGTATTTATCATACCTTTCAGATTTTACTTACTTGTTCACATTCTTCTACTAGGGAGATAATACATGTTTGCATATGTGGGTCTGATTCATTTCACTTAAGAGTATGGTCTCTAGTTGTATACATTTACCAATAAAAGACTCAAATATATATTTTTTTATATTGCTGAGTAATACTCCACTGTGTCAAAATATCATGTTCTTTATCCATTTCTCAGTTGATGGGTATTTGGGTTGCTTCTAATATTTAGCTATGACAAATTGTGCAGCTATAAACATGGGCACACATATATATCCCTGTAATACGATGTTTTGAGTTCATTTGCAAAAATACCCAGGAAAGGAAATGCTAGGTTGAATGGGACCTGCAATATCAGTTTTAGAGAAACCTCCATACTTATTTCCCTAATACTTGTACCTGTCTACACTCTCACCAGTAGTGGAAAAGGGTTCCTTCTTCCCCACATCCCTTCCAGTATTTATTATTGGTTGACTTTTTGATGTTAGCCATTTTTTTTCTGGGGTCAGATGGAATCTCACTGTTGTTTCACTTTGCATTGCTCAAATGACCAATGGTGTTGAACGTTTTTTCATATATTGATCTGCCATTTGTATTTCTTTGTCTTAGAACTGCATATTCATCTTAGGTGCCAATTTTTTGGACTGCTTCTTTGAATTCAGGGAGCCAGAGTTTTTAATTCTTTATATGTTGTAAATAGAACTCCTTTGTCAAGAGGACAGTTAGCTGTAATTTTTTCTCAATTCATGGGTTTTCTTTGTACTCTGTTGGTGATTTATTTTGACACCAAAATCACAGAAGTTTAATGTTCCTTGTATATTATGTAGCCTACCACATACATATATCTTTATCATATGATGTATATCATATATTGTTATAATGATCATGCATGATGTTGCATATATAATTGTATGCACTACACTATTATGTGACTAACAGTATCACAAAAAGTACATGAATGATATTGCATTATGATATGAAAATTCTAATGCCACTAAGCAGTAAGAATTTTTGAGACCGATTGCACTCTTGTGTGGTTTTATATATATATATATATATATATATATATATATATATATATATATATATAGTCTGCCATTGACAAAAATGTCATTACAGGAAGCATTACTGTAGAGTATACTCAAACCTGGTCACTGATGGTGGTGGAGACCATTAACAGGTGAGTAGATTGGATGAGCTATTAAAGTTCCCAATCACTAAGGCAGATTTGCATTTTACCAGTAAAAAGCTTATATTTTGTCAAGATGACTGTATGATCTCCACCTCTAACCTATTGCTTAGTATTATAGAGTCATTTTTATCTAGCTTTCGGAATTCAGAAAGGGCTGAGGTTTTTTCCATGGTCTCATTGTTCAGTTTTATATGGTAAGGCTCATTTATAATTGTAAAGAGATTATCAGGCTAAAATCAAATTATTCCAGTCCTACATGTGGCTTTCCATTTATTGTTTTTCTTTCAATATTTTATTTTTATTTTAGAGAGAAAAAGAGATAAGCATAACAAGGAAGCCGAGTTTCAGAGCAGGTCAGTGGGGAGTTCCAATAGTCGGTGCACTGCACGCTGCGGTCTTCTTGGTGGCTGTTCGGAGCAGACGTGGGCCGGCTGCCTTGGCCACACAGTGTTAGCACAGCACTTGCTTTTTCATGAACCAAGGGAAATGAGCTGCATAACGATCTTAACTCTTTTGTGGATCCATGTTTATTTTTTTTTTCCTTTTTCTCTCTTCTTCCTTCATAGAAATGCATTTGGTGTCATTGTTCCTCAGTTTTCCTAAATATAAGGCATTAAAATAAGCTGTCTCTAAGATGATCTTCTCAGTAATATAAAATGTATGATAAAATGGGGAAACTCTAGCCAGGCAATGCACACTCGAAAGTGCTGAGATAGGCACATCATTTGTATTCAGGTTTATAAATTTTTTGTTAGGCTTTTAATTAAACTAAGTTCCATGGTATTTTTAAATTTATGTTTATTTCACCTCAGTACTTCAAAAAAATGTAAAATATATATGTATGATACAAATACACTAGGATCATGTCTTTACTACACATTACAATTTTATGCCAATAAAATAAAAAAAATTCATAATTATATAATTGTATGCATTTTATCACACAGAATATTTTTTTAAAGTGTGACTACAAAATGTATGTCTTTAGGGCCAGCCAGATAGCTCAGTGGATTAAAGCTCCTGTTTAGGCAGACGCAGGGGACGGGGGTTCGGTCCCTGTGCTGCTGTGCTGGCCCTTCCCCTAAGGAGCGCTGAGACAGCAACTGAAGCTGCACCTGTAATCCCAGCACTTGGGAGGCTGAGAAACAAGAGAATCACTATGAGTCCAATCTGTGTAGTGAGACCTTGTAGACCCTATACTAAATTCGTTAAAAAAATAAACAAATAAAGTAAAATAAAATAAAATGTGTGTATTTAAGAAAGTCTGGACACTGGTTTCTGCAGAGTGTTTCCCAGGCAAGGTGATTTATCTCCACCTTATGGGTAAGAATGGTTATTTCTCACTGTGGAATTCAGTTCTATTCCTCTCTACTTAGAGAAGAGATGTGAGAGAATGTGTTTTCCTTGGTTCTCATTGGCTACTGGTGAGTTAATCAAATGATGACAGGAAAAGAAGCTCATACAAAGTGAGTGGAAGGGGAGCACACTCTTTGGTTGCAGGGCTGAGAACTGCGGTCCTCTGCTTGAAATTTGAGACAATTTATTTCTTGCTCCGAAATAAATCTGGTCCACATGTCTAGTGTTCGCATAGATTCTCGCTGATGCCAGTAACTCTTCTTGAAAGCATCGCCCACTGCTGTGAATTTGAGCATTCATAGCCAGTCACAGCCCTGGAAGCCAGTGGTCACAAATTTCACAGGGGTTTGTCCTTATGTGTCTCCTTCTCTCATGCTGTATTTACTCCCTGGAAGCCAGCTGATGGCTTGACAGCTACTCCCCTCTGAGAAGTTGGCTTTATGCTTTCTTACATCTGTGGTGGACCCCGTGCAGAGCAAATTGCAGGCTTCATTCAAGAAGTAAATAGATCTAAGTACAACAACTCTTTTGGCAGTGTAGCACAGGCGAGAGCTAACAATTTCCCATGCCTGATCTGGATACAGAGAATAAAACTACATTTGGCCCAAATCCATCACTGAGTGTATCTTAAGTGATATTTTTATTCAATGACTGCTTTTAATGAGATTCTGATGTTCCAGGAAGTTAAATTAAGTCAATTGTAATCCAATGAATACTTGAATGTCTTCAGATTATTCTTGCTGTTTCAAAGCTGAGGGCGATGCATTCCTCGAGTTTTCCATCAGTTTTCAAGATGGAAAGAGATGCAGTGTAAGCAGGAATGCTTACAGGAGCAGGGGACATCATGCAATGGTTAGATGTGAAAAACAATAACCTGGAGAGTTGCAAAATATGTGTTCCAATGAGCACACACTTGTAGTGTCACTTCTCCATGAGCTCAGGACAAACCTACTGGAAATGTTTAGAAAGGTTCTCTGTGTCTTACCTTAGGGCAAAAAGTGTTGTGACATGCCTGCTCAGCTATTCACAGTTTCTGCCACTTATTCCATCTAAAACTACACATATCTTGCCTTTACACTGTGCGCCAACTGTACACATTAGCTGGTCATTGTCCCCGTGATGGTTAAGACTGGAGGTAAACGTGGGGAAAGAATTCATCTCCCCATCGCCTTCTTTTTTTTCCTAGAAAGAAGATTTCAATTTTCAGTTGTAAGAGAAAAATTATTTGCCTTGATTTTGTGAGTGTGTCATTAGTTTTTATCTTCCAAGAAAGAAATCATTTTTTTCAAAGAGTCATTTGTCATAATTGAGTTGTGTTGGTGGCTATGAGCTTAATGGAATTTTTATTCAGGTTAGTGTACTACAGTCCTATAAATTTAATCAACCCACAAATTTAATTGAGTGTTAAACCCATTTTGCTTTCGTCCATACATTAAAATATAAACAATATATTCCAAGTTACTTAGAAATTAAACTTTGATAAACTCATCTTCATCCACTCGATCAGTAGAGCTGTGGCCCCTGAGCCAGGCCAGGTCTCCCAGACAACCGCCATATCTTCAAAGATGGAAAATCAGACTCCCTCTCTTCCCCATCCCCAAAGCGTGCAGCTAACTTCTGACTAGTTCCTCAAATAACCTTTAGGCTTCCCTCTTGCCTGACATGATTGGTTTGGAGGCAGCAGTTTCCCAATTGACCACAGCCACACCATCTCCCATTGTCAGTCACTCAAGTTTCCATTTATTTTGTGATGATCTTAAATAGTTTCTTGGTGAGAATATGAGATGTCTGACCATACAGTACAATGAACTATAACTTGGCAGCTATAATGATGCCTGCATCAGTAGGAAATGGTGCTCGATAATTTCCCACATTTTCTAGTAAAATATAGCTGATATATATAAGGGGAATGTTTGAAAAAACTTGATTTTGTTGAAATAAGGGAGTAGCTGAGCTTATGTACTGGAGGCCTCTGAATAACACAGAAATAGAAGTCCAGAGAAATAGAGTAAAAATGTGTACTTGGTCAGTATTATATTAATAAATAAAGCAGCTTTTTCTTACCATCGGTTCTTTATTGCAATCATATTTCCTGTTGAACTTCAAAGTAAATACGAAGGATTTAATTTTTAAGTATTATGGCTTTTTTCTATATTTTAGGGAAGGATCTACAGGGTGTTCAGAGTCTCACTACTGGATAAGACTTGTGATTCTCCTGTTTACAGTCTCCTAAGTGCTGGGATTACAGGTGCACCACCATGCCTAGTCTCAATTGCTGTCTCAGCACTCCCCAGGGGCAGGGTGGGCCGGCAGGTCTGGAGATTGAACCCTCAGCCCCTGCGCCTACTTGCAGGTGCTTTAATCTACTGAGTTATTTGGCCGGCCTGGCATTAGGACATTGAACCAAAAATAGATAAATGTTATGTTTTGATTTAAAGACTTTTTCACATCCCTTTGAGAATGCACATTGAAATAAACTATAAATTCACAGAATAGCTTCCAGAATTATTTTTCCCTGATAGAATATACAAAAAGTCAGATTTTAACAGAAGTTGTAGCAAAGGGGTTAAACATCACTAATAATACATAAGTGATAGAAGAACAAAGCAACCTTTCCAACGATAACATAAAATCAATGTTTCCTGCTTCACTCGTTCTAGCATGAACATTATGTGTGGAATAAAGTTCCTATGGATCTTAGGCCCTGTGTTCCTCAGCTCCAGGACTGAAGCAGCCTCCACTCCTATTCTCTTTCTGTCATACTGAACCTTCTCTCTCAGTTGGGCTTACGTCTGATTAATTTTGCGTATGCAGGGTCTAGCACAGGGCTGCCTGTTTGACAAATAAGGAGTCCTGAAAGGAGAAACACCTCCCAGCAACTTTTCATTCTCTCATACATAATGACTCTGTCTTGGCTGTTCTGAGGATGCCAGAGCCCTTCTTCCTCCCCTGCGCTTCCAATTAGCCAGTCTCTGCAAGTTTCCTTTCTTTTCACTTCCTCTCACTGAAATCCTGAGTAGGATGCATTCTATAAAGATAACAATTGCTACAGGTACAGTAGGGATTTTTAGGGTACACACACCCAGACCTGCTCACAAGATTAAGTGAATTAGAACACACAAGTCATTAGGCACTATTCCTGGAAAACAGTAGCTCTTAAACACCACTATTTCCTCATTGATTACTGTAATTAGAATCAACCAACTGAGGCTGACCAGATAACTAGCAGACTAAAGCGCCTGCTTAGGCAGAGCACAGTGGCTGGGGTCTGATCCCCAGTGGGCTGTGCTGGCCCTGCCTCCTGAGAGTGCTCAGATGGTGACTGACACTGGGTGTGTTGGCACATGCCTGTAAGCCCAGCACTTGGGAGACCAAAAACAGGAGAGTCACTACTAGTCTGATCTACACAGTGAGACCTGTAGACTCTGTAGACCCTGGACTAACTGCATTTAAAAAAAATCAATCAACTGGATTTTCCTAAGTACCTTGTTAGTTCTAGAATTTCCATTTCTCTTTTTTGTATATTGGATAACTGAAACCTTGTCTCCTGTAAACATTTTCCTTTTAATCTATGCTTTTGGATCTCCTTATTCTAAATTTCCTAATCCCACTCAGTGCCATTTTTATTTTCAGTACATCCTTCTCTAATACGTAGTTCCTTCCTTCTTCAGTGACAAATATGTTCAATTTCACTTCCTCTGTGGGATGCCACCATTTCAGGCTTCCACACCATCTGCCTCCTTTCCTCTGCCAGCCCATTGGAAATAGGTCAGGTCTTGATGCTTCCATTTTCTGGGTCCCTTACTCCTCAAATTTAACCCTTGCAGTCAGGATTCAGGAGGACTTTTTATATTCAGTAGGTCTAGTGATATCATGTTGATTATGCTGAAATGATGTGCTCCACGCCATCGCCAACCTCACAATCAGCACTGTGGCCTTCCTTGTGTCCTGAGCTCTTGCATGGCCACCACACCCTCTCTATCTGTCTCTTACCTTCCTGACACTTCTCGTCTGTTTCCAGGATGGGCTGCTCTTCTGCTCCCAACCTTTCAGTCAGTTGCTCTCTCAGCAAAAGCATGTGCTTCCTTTAGCTTTCTCTGCTCTCTACTGAATGATGTTCATTTAAAGGTTTTAGTTCTTGCCTCTTGCCTCCCAAATCAGGACCTTTAATATTCTTATCTCATTCCAAAATCCCAAATAAACATTTAAATTAAACATGGTATGAGAGCTAGCCAAATAGCTCAGTGAATTAAAGAGCCTTCAAACAGGCTTTACAGCTGGGGGTTCAGGTCCTGGGCCTGCTGTGCCAACCTCATCCCCAGGGCATGCTGAGACATTATTTGAGACTGGGCATGATGGTGTGCACCTGTAAACCGAGCTCTTGGGAGGCTGTAAATATGTGGATCACTATAAGTTCAATCTAGTGTTGAGACCCTGAGCACCCTGTAGACTCTTCCTTAAAATACAAAGAAAATACAAAAAATAAATTAAACATTGTACATCTTCATTTTGACTTCTCTTTTATCTTTTTATTAAATAAGAAAATATCAGATCTTTATGCCTATTAATTATCCATGGCCTTTTACTTCTGCTATAGTTCACTGTTCTACCAGTTGAAATCTGAGGCTTCATGTGAGGCTTAAGGTAAGATATTGTCCCTATAGCACATAAGTGAAGATCCAGCAGCAAGTCTTCATATGGAAGCTGCAGCACCTTTTCCAGAAGATGTAGGCAAAATGATTAACAAAGGCTTCTTACACTGAGAATCACATTATCAGCGTGAGCAAAACATCCTTGCACTGGAAGAAGATGCTACATGGGACCTTTGTGGCTACAGAGGGGGGAGCAATGTCTGGCTTAAAACAACAGGCTGGGTAGCTGCATGCAGCTAATGACTTTACATGGAAACCAATGTTCCTGTTACAGTCCAGGAATTCTGGGGTCCTAAGAACTAAATGTACTCAACCATTGCACTATAAGGAAACAATACATCTTGGATGTTAGCACATCTGTTTACAACATCGTTATTTGAATGTCTTAAGGCCATGGTTGAGATTACCTGCTCCAAAAAGTGATTCCTTTCAAAAGCCACTCACCTGCAATGCACCTGGCCACCCAAGAGCTCTCCTGGAGCTGTAGAAGGAAGTCAACGTTGGTGTCCTGTCTGCTAACACAGAATCCGTTCTGTAACCCAGACATCAAGACATGCCTTTTACTTTCAATCTCATGATTCAAGAAATACATTTTGTGATGTTCTCTGAGTAGATATAATGGGGAAGGACCTGTAAGATGTGAGAAAAGTTAAATTGAAAATCCTGTGGAAGGAATTTACTGTTTTGCATGTTGTCACGAATTTCACAGTTCACTGGAAGAAGTCACAATAACAATATTAACAGGACTTCAGAAGAAGTTCATTCCAGCCCTCATGGACCCAGGACTTCAGGGGTGAGGACATAACTGCAGAGATTGTAGTAACCGCCCAAGTGCAAGACTCAGATGTAACCAAATTACTACAATCTCATGATGCAGCTTTGGTGAGGAGTGGTTGCCTATGAATTGGCAAACAAGAGTTCCATGTGATGGAACCATCTCCTGGTGAAAGCATTGTGAATGGTGAAGGTACTCCAACAAAAGACTCAAGATATTGTTCTGATTTAGTAGATGAAGCATTACCAGAATTTGGGAGGCTTACTCCAGATCTGACTGAACTAATATGAGTAAAATTCTACCAGGCAACTTCATAATTTCCTGAAATTTTTTTATGAGAGAAAGAATCAATCATCCTCACAACCATTACTGTCCCAGGAGACATGGTCACAGCTTCCACACCTGCAGTTCCCTCTACCTGACCAGTAAAATGCCATCAGCATCAAGTCCCAGCCCCCACCATCAAAAAGATTAGGGTTCACTGACGGGTTGAGACATATAGTAGGTATGGATATTTAGTCCAATGATGATGCATACACTGCAATGTAATGCAAATGGATTGTGTATGTACTGAGAAGCAAGAAAATGCATGTGTCTGACTCACAATATTTAGTTTATTGCTGTGGTGTAAGAAGGAACCCACAAGCCGGGCATGGTGGCGCATGCCTGTAATCCCAGCACTCGGGAGGCTGAGGCAGGAGGATTGTTGTGAGTTCGAGACCAGCCTGAGCTACAAAGTGAGCTTAAGGCCAGCCTGAACTGCATAGTGAGACCCTGTCTCAAAAAGACAAAAAAAAAAAAAATGAAGGAACCCACAATATTCCTAAGGTACAACTATACATTTCTTCAAAGCAGTGGATATATAACAGAGTCTTTTCTTTTTGCATATTTTATGGTACCTGTATAGATGTGTTATATAAATAAATTACATAAATGTTTAGATTTTCTACTGCTATGACCAAATTCTGTATTGTCCCTTATGAGAAAACACACTTGAAGGTATAAAATACCCCTGAATTACTCATGCAATCACCTAAACATAAAAGTCCAGAATGAACACCATTTAGAATTAAGTTTAATCACTTGGTGAAATTGAAAAACTTCTAATCTCCTCACAAATAAAACCATGGTTGCCACTTGTGCTTGGAGTCATTCAGAAATCAAATCCTGGACTTGCCATCTCCTGCTGGTGTGACCTCGCTTATCCTTACTAAATCTCCTATCCCAAGGAGATGGACTCTATGATGGAGCTCAGGCAGTTTCTCATGATGAAATTCAGCAGCATTTTAAAGCAGCTGACACAATTTTGTTCAATGATAAACAGTAATGTATTATAATTCAGCTCTAACAAGACTCTATGAAAGAAATCCTTTCTGAAAACCCTGGAGGCAAGACTGCAGTGTCCCATTTTCCCTTCCTTCTGAAGTGCATTGGGCACAGGTCATATTAACTCCATTTTTTTTAAAAGTAACATATTAATCTACATATTAGGTAAGAATACTGAGTTTGAATCCAGAACCTATTTTTGAATTATTCATTTGAAGTGTTTGTTCTCTTTATAGTCTTTAATCTTTATTAAAGATAAAAATATTTGTTTTTCTCTGGAACATGGAAATGCCAACCCACACAGCATTTCCATTAATGTCCCCCAATTTAAAATGTCCTTACCCAGCAATTTTTTCCTCAGTAGATCACTTTGAAATGCAGTTTGAAAAGGCCAAGGAACTATTTTCTAATTTTTCTGTGATGTTTTTTCCCTTATATCCTGGCATAGCTATGAAACATATGACCTATTTTAAAACGTTTTTTCTCATGGTGTAATGTTCTTCATGTCTAAACTACAAACTTAAAAGAAAACATCTTAGTTGTGAAGTAAAGACCCTGCTTTCCAAGTGAAAACCACACTGAGAAAGTCACGCAGCATGGCCTGCCATGAAGAGTACTGACGAAGACACGCAGATGTTCCATGGTATTATCTTCTGTAACACACTTGTGCAAAAAACTAAATATTTGAAACTCACCAGTCTAACCTTGAAAATGAGATAACTTCTCTAAGACCGTTTCTTTCCATAAACTAAAGATGCTGTCAGTATGCATAAATATTACAAAGAGTGATTTCTTTGATAACTTTTCTTATTAAGAAACTAAAATTAGGAGTGGGGGAGGGATCGAGGAGGATGGCGGAGTCAGCCGTGCTGTCTCTGGCTGGTCTCTAGGGCCTGGCTGGTCTCCAGAAAGAATGGCTATCATAAGGAAATCAACCAACAACAAATGTTGGAGAGGTTGTGGGGAAAGGGAACACTTCTCCACTGCTGGTGGGAATGTAGACTGGTGCAACCATTGTGGAGGTCAGTGTGGAGACTCCTCAAAAGAGTAGGACTAGAAATCCCATTCAAGCCGGCTATCCCCCTACTGGGAATTTTCCCAAAGGAACTGAAAACATTGCATAATGGTGATATATGTGTACCTATGTTTATAGCAGCACAATGTGTGACAGCAAAATCTTGGAAACAACCAAGGTGTCCATCACATGAGGAATGGTTTAAAAAGATGCGGTATTTCTATATAATGGAGTATTACTCAGCTATTAAGAACGTTAAGTTTGAAGCATTTATACTGAAGTGGATGCCACTTGAACATATACTCATAAGTGAAATAAACCAGACACACATGTGTAAATATTGTATAGTCTCCCTAGTATAAGAAGTGAAAAGCAGAAATACAAATGGAAATGTACAACAAAAACTAAAATCAATTGAGTCAGGTAAGTCAAAGTGAATGGCATATGCTGCAGGATACTAATCAGCTTTTCTTCTGGATGGTTAACAACCCAATTTCACAGATCAAAGTTAGAGAAATAGAAGAGCCACAAGGCCAGCCAACATTTTGGCCTTAGCCTTTCAAGATCAGCGAAGACTTAGGACATAGGAGAACCTGTACTGCAATATCATCAAACTCAGTTGAGCTCCAAATTTTCTGAACAAGGAGATTATGGAGCCACAGAGCAAAGAGATTGATGATCTATAGTGCACCTGGGGAGAGTCACATAGAGAGAAAACTTTCTCTCAGGCTTTCACAGAGAGCAAACTGGTCAAGCATTGGCCATGATTCATCCACATGGATGACACAGACAAAGAATCTACAGAATAAGGTGCAGGACTACAAGATAAACCCTGAGGGGACTTCACTGACCTCATAAGAAACATAAAGTACATGTGTTGGTCTATAAGTCTTGCTCTATCTAGGTCTTAACCATCAAGCAGAAAAGTATAAAAATGAAGTATACATCGCAGGGCCATAATATTAAGCTGAGCTGTAAATGGCTATGGTTGACAACTTCTTCGGATAACTCACTATTGTTGTGGAATGCTGGACTGTGTTGGATTGTGTTGTGGAGTTCAAGCACCTAAGTTAGTTGAATGACAATGGAGTTCCCATCTCTGGCAGGTGTAGACAAAGGAAGAGGTATAGAAAGGAAGAATCATGATGTGTGTGTATGGACAGTGCAGTTGGGATAGGTAATGCTGTGCTTCTACATAATTCTATGAGAGGCAAGATTTGCACTAATGGTGGTTGGACAGGATATTATGTCAGCTTCTAGTACTATGGACAACCAGTAGGAAAATAACAAGGTAGAAAGTATTAATTATTGAATCTTTGATGTAATTCATGTATAAAAAATAAGATACACAAACAGCTACACTCTCTTTATTTACTGATAAGAGACATCTGCTATAATAATGTCTGTAAGTATAATATCATGTATGCACCTTCTATGATACCAAAACATTATGAAAACAGTTTTCAATGTATTAATTTATCAAATCCATCTTGTCAAGGTATCTTAAAACTGTCTCATTGATATTTGTACTTCAACAAAACAAAAAAAAATAATAATAATAATGAAAAAAGGAGTGGGGGAGATAACTCATTTGAATAAGCACTTCCCTGCCAAGCACAAGGGTCTGAGTTCAATCCCAGCTTCCACACAAAAATTAAATTAAAGTATCTAAATGCTTAGAAGAAAAAGATAAGTTTTGTTCTCATATATAATAGTTTCTCAGACCAAAAATCAATAGTCAACTGAAACCTATTGGTTGTTACATAGTTTACAAAAAGTTCCAAAAGCTGCATTAGAAACACAGTTTGTGATCTTGCAAACTGTTTTTCTAGCCAGAACATTGAGTGATAGTGACTTTAGAAATAACAGTTTTCCCCTGTGTACTAGACAAGTTACTTAGACCTTGTTAATGTATCCCTAGCTTCAGAACAAATAGAATACAGACCAATTTAAACTTTTTTGTTTGCTTGTTTATGAGACAGGGTCTCACTGTGCAGTTCAGGCGTCCCTTGAGTTCACTTTGCAGCACAGACTAGTGTCAAACTCACAGCTATCCCACTGAATCAGCCTCCCAAGTGCTGGGGTTACAGGCATGCACCGCTACAACTGGCTCCTAAACTTTTTAGATAGCACGATATTCTTTACATTTTGAAAAGTTTATAAAATGTAACCATGTCCATTATTTCACATATAAACTTCAGTGAACTGTTTCCTATAGTATTATTCACTCCCAACGTGTACTAGCATGAATGAATACTGATTTTAAATTATACACATTACAGTTTCATGAATTTTGAACTAACTTAAGTATTCAGATTCACTTGACAGCTATTCCAGAAATTTTATCAAATAGTCAACAGGGATTATTACAAAGCTGCGCTCATAAGCTAAAATGGGTCGGTAGAGATTCTCTTCACTGTAATCCAGTTTTCTACTGCCATGAATATTTGACCACTTAGCAAAAATTTGTTGTGCACGTGAATACAATTTTTTGAAATGTTATTATGCTCTTGAAAGAACATGTATTAAGTTTTAGAAAGAACACTTTAGAATGAGTACTTTGTAATTATTCTCTTATGTTAGTAAAGATATCGATGTTTTAAATGCTTTTTTAGTAACTAAAATATCCTCAGGACTCAAGTATATACATACATCCATGAGTAGACAAATTGTACAATCTTACATTTATAATGAATTATGAAATTTATTGGGGTCAGCCATGTTTTTTGAAAGAGAAGAGGAAAAATCAAGGTCCTAAACTGTTCATGGCTAATTAAGTTACTCTGTCAGCCTAAGAGTGGTAATGCTCCACGTGCAAAGTGAGACCACGTCAGGATGGCCAGCATCCTTCAGGAGGGGTCTCGACATAAGTTGGAGGTCAAAAGTGGCCCAACAGAAGACAACCCAGATTTCAACAGAATAGGGAGAAAAGTGTTAAAAGATTGTGTTAAAATAAGAGATGAGTGTAAGATTCATGGAAAGTATGGGATGGCACATGGATTTTAAATCTACTTTAATAGAAACAGAAAAAAAGAAATCTGATGTCCAGAGAGGTAGAATAGCACCTCCATCTAGGCTAAAAGCCCAGATTGAGCAAAGAATAATTTGATGAACCAGGCTGTGGCATGGCTGTATTCCAGCGCTTGTGACTCTGACACTGGAGTTTTGCTTAAAATTCAAGATCCTCTAAGGTTCCATGGTGAATTTGTGCCTGGTACAAATTAATTCATGGCTGGTACATATTAATATCCTGTCTCAAAAAAAATAACAGAATTTGATGCAAATTTACCTCTAGCAGCTAAATTAGAGGTTCAGTATTCTATAGAATCCCATAGAAACAAGCAATGGATTTCCAACAAATAAGAAAGCAGAAATTCAGCTCAGGGCTACTGTAAAATATACAAAGCAACAGATGTCATCAACTGAGGTCAGAATAAAGATGACACAACGTGTGCTAGGTAGATTCTCTGAAAACAATTTAAATTGAATATTTAAAAGTTCAAACACATGTGTTTTAGTGACTCTGCCTCTTTTTAGCTAGAGGTAAATATGGTGCTTCTCTCTATGGGTGGACTATGTGTTCATTTTCCTGTAAAAGTCACACAGCTCAACATTTTGGTTCTGTGTTCCTTAATCTAAGAGTTGTGAACCAAAGAAGTATCTCCAGAATTTCTAGTGCATTTAAATAAACCATTTAAATACTCCAATATTTCCAGTTGCATTTAAATAAACCATTTCAAAGCATGCTGATGGAAACTGGAAAAACAGAAGCTGTCCTTGTGTTGCACACATGTGTGACAAGGACACTCAACTTGCAAGGTTGGGAATCACAGAGTCCAAGTTGTTGAAAGAGTTGTGATTAATGCTACTGCTATGTATACTAGGTAGTGAAACATGCTTACAATGAAAACTAAGAACAAAACTGACATGTGACCTACAGGCAGATACTAAGCTAAACATTTATTATGCTACAAATTGTATTTCTCCTGAAAATAGAAATTGACATAGTCTGAGAAAGTATAATTCTTTTAGAGTTATATAGCATAAATGAAAGGAAACCTACTTGAAAAAATTATTCTGAGGGTTTAAATTCTATGGACTAAATATCAACACTAGTGAGTTAAACATCAACACTAAGTAAATAATTCTATGGAATAGACATAAACACTAATAAGATTGAGCATGTCAGACAATTATTTGATTATATAAGTTAGATACTTTATATGCTAATTATTATGAGTTTCAGTATACATTACAAATATCTCCAAAATGATTACATTTTAAAATATCAAAAAATAAAATATCAAATAATAATTTTAATAACTGGCATTAGTAATCTTTCTAGTTATACTTCTGATTATCTGTTGCATATCTCCAACATGTTCTGAAAAACAAAATAAAAATTTTAATGTCGAAGTAGAGAGAATTTTGCTGACCCTGGTCATCCAGTTGACACCTTCCTTAGAAACCCAAATGTGAATCACATGTTTGTGCAAGGGTCCTTCAGCACAGCCCCAAGATTTAGGGATGGTGATTCATCAAAGAATGAATGAATGAGTGCAAATGTAATATCTACCATACCATCAATCTCGTTGGAAAGACCCAAATTATGAAATATTTACCTTGAACCCAAAATACTGAGGGAAATGATTTCAAGTCATATATAAAATCAGCCTTGATTTGTTAAATAATTAAAGATTCAACAGGTTAGACAAATATTTGCTTACAAACAGATCTTTCCTCTGTAGAATTTTTCTCTCAACTGCGGTTCCTTTGTTCAAGCACAAAACCATTCATCTGCTCAACGAAGTCTGGGTGTCAGAATGCAAACTAAAGCAACACTGAGATTGTATCACATTCCAGAAAGAATGGCTATCATCAAAAAATCAACCTGGTGAGACAGCTCAGCAGTCTAAAGCCTATGTTTAGGCAAGCTTAGGCAAGCACGAGGATAGCTGTTCAGTGCCCAGCACCATGTGCTGCTCCAGCCCCATCCCCAAGGTGGGCTGAGCCAGCCAACAAAAAAAAAAGAGAGAGAGAGAGAGAGAGAAATCAAAGAATACTAATGTAGGAAGGGCCTTGGGGGACCCTTCTCCACTGCTGGTGGAAGTGCAAACTCCTACAGTGGAGCACCAATTTGCTGTAAAGGAGGATCAACTTGAGACATTTCCAGGTAAATAGATACATCTTGAGGCTGTAACCTTAAGTAAAATGAATCGGACTGTGAATTGGGATATTGCATTGTTTCTGTTGTGTGAAAAATGGGAGAAGGAGTCAGGCAGAGAGTGGGTCTTGTAAAGAAGAAGGAATTTGTCCTAGTGGGAAGGGAGCAAAGAGAGTGGAAGAGGAAGGGCAAGCAGGGTAGGATTAAAAAGAATGGCAGGAAAAATGGAAGCATCTTTTGCAAATGGGAAGGAGAGGAAGGGTGGAAGGGAGGGGAGGAGAACAGGAAAACTTATTAAGATATATAGGGTACAGGTACAAGTTACCCAGAATGAATGCAATCATCATACATGGCGGACACCTGCTACTATAAATAAAAGTAGTGATGCGCTTTGCGATGTGTTTCATCACTCTTAGACTATCAACAGACAAAAATACTTAGTTTCTTTCATTAGGCTTAGACATGAACACGAACAAAGGAACCAAGGAAAGTTTTTGGGTTTTTTTTTGTTTGTTTGTTTTTCCAAATCCAGAATAAAGACTTTTTCTATAACATTGTGTGTGAGAAAAGAAATTTCAGGATACAGTTGCAGTCCCAGCTTTCAGAAGGATGAGGAGGTGGATAAAAATTAACTGAGGCTGCTCGGAGCACTTCAGGTGTTCTCGAAATAAAAAGTGAAAAGCGCAGGGGATGCAGATCCGCAGTTCACTCCACAGTCCCTGTTCCCACAAAATTACCTTGGGCGGCTGAGGCAGAAGGGTCACAAATTTGATGCCCAGATGGGGCTGCAGCCAGCTCCATGGCCAGATTCTGTTTTCAGATGCGGAGGGAGGAATGATGAAAGTGAGGGAGAGCAGTGGGGACCCACGGCGCGGCAAGGGCATGCTCCGCTTTCTCCCTAAACTCTGGCACTGGCAGCAGAGCCCACAGCCTCTGGAGGCCAAGTCTGTGCGCAGAGCCATGTACGTGGCTGGGTTTGGGGCTGCAGCCCCTGGGCTCACTGTCCTGGGACAAACAAGGACGCATGGGACAAGCGGAGCCTTGAGCGCCTTCTGCAGAGCCCAGGCCAGGCAGTATCCTTGCATGTTAGGTGGGAAAAGTAAATTACAAGATCATTTATTATCAAAATTCAAAGTGTCTCATTCAGGGTAGAAGGTCATTCTTGTTTAGCAGGGACGTAAAAAAATAAGGAGTGTGAGCTAACAGGGAACCAAAAGCTCAACTGAAATGATTTATTTAAAAATATTGAAAGTGTGGCTCATAGTGAAGACAAATATGAAACAGAGGGATAAGTATTAGGTTAAGCCGTGTCTGATTGTCCACGCTCAACATTTATGTCTTAAAAATAAAAATTTCATACAATTCTAATACATAGTTAAATGCCCCTACATTTCATGATTTTATTGGAAATTATGGTCACATAAAGTCTGAAAGTTTAGTACTTTTGGCCCGCTCAGCCTGCCCTGCAGGGGTGGAACTGTGGTGCCCTGCGCCCCCTAAGCTTGCCTACACAGGCACTTTAGACCTCTGAGCTATCTCACCTGCCCAAGTCTGAAATTTCAAACACAAATAATCAGTACTGAATGTAGGTTGCACATACTCATCGTAACTTGACCAATATCTATTTTCTTTCATGGCTACACCCCATGCATAACTCTATAAAAGTGACATTGCGATTAATGCTGATGATCTAGTGTTATGAATATTGTACCAGTCTTTATTGTTGATCATGTTGTGAAATCACTGAGGGGACTTGGAAATCACATAAGAAAACACAAACCTAATCCATTTAAAATGGGAGTCATCAAAAAATAAAAAAATAAAAAAATAAAAAACAGAATCAGCCTTTGGCCAGGGAGATGGCTCAGTGGAATAAGCTCTTCCCTTGCAAGCACAAGAGCCTGAGTTCAATCCCCAGTTCTGCCAAAAAATAAAAAAGAATAATAATCAAAAAATAAAATGGGAGTCATACAGACACTGACACAGAGTATAGTAAGATACCAGCTTGTACTTGTTAGAAACAGTGGTCAGCTATTCACAAATACTTTGTTCTTTCATTCTGATGCTTGTGTTTTATTTTTATTGTTTTTATTTTAGTATTCACCCAGAAAATAATTTTATGTCACCCAGAAATGGCAATCATGTTATTTATATGGCATCTCTCTTCTTTATATGAAATACTTGATAGTGTACAATATGTCTCCGGGGCTAATGACCATTTTAAAATTTTCTCTAGAGGTTTTATATGCCTCTAACACTGTTAGGGTTATGGTAGACTCAGCCTTGGGATTGGCAGGAGTTTGATACATACTACCAAACTTACAAAAGACATCAGCAATCAGTATGGCTTCCCCTTCCTACTTCTGCAAACCAAGCTCTGTATGTATGAAAGATTCCCAGTTTCTCAACTAAACTAACTTAGGAGACAATATAGACTTGTAAGGATCTTATGATGTTAATCCATGGAGAATTTATTCAAAATTTGTACTATTAGTGAGCTTAAACATATTACCTTATTTTAATTTCTTGTTTCCTAAATCATATTTTAATACTTCTTGCCTATTTTTCTATGAGATTTGTAGATTGTTAGTGTTTCAATTATAAAAATTTGTGGGCAGCTTAAATATCAGTGTTTTTAATAATTTCTCTGTCTAGGGGCCCGAGAGATGGCTCAGTGGAATAAGCGCTTCCCTGGCAAGCACAAGGGCCTGAGTTCAATCCCCAGTTCTGCCAAAAATATAATATCTCTGTCATAGATGGATAATACTTTCTCCAAACTTATTACTTGTTTATTCTATTTATTGTGTTTTCTTGGCATGGTACCTTTTGGCATTTTAGGGAGTTTAATTTAATTTAATTGTTGGAACTACAGGGTCTCACTGCACAGGTCAGACTCATAGAATCCTCTTGTTTTCCACCCCCCAAGCCCTAGGATACAGTTGTGTGCCACCACTCAGTGCACCCCATAGATCAAACCCTGCATCTGCCTATGCAGGTACTTTAATCTGCTCAGTTATCTGGCTGACACCCATTTTTTAATTTCTTAATTTTATGTCTTAATTCTTAAAGCCTTAGCCAAGAAAAGTTTATATAAATATTTAATCTGTGTTTTCTAATCATTGTATTTTAATTTAAGATAATGCCAAATTTTGTGTAACTTTTAAAAGGGGTCTATCACATGGGAGTAGCTAATTATGCTAATACATATTAAAATATTCATAATTTTCTCTTAAAGTTTCTTAGGACAAAATATATAACTGAGGATATATTGTATGTAATACAGTACAGAAAAATGATATGATGCAATGATTTATCTTATACTTAGAGCTTGCCATGATAGATGATATTTAGTAAATATTTACTGAATAAATTAGAAATGATGATAAACAGAAAATATGATTTTTAATGTAATAAAGACTTCATTTCAATATGTATTGTTATGCAACAAAACACCCAAAATTTGTTGGCATCACGAAATGAATTATTTTGTCTCAAGTTTTTGGACAAATGGAGCTCAGCTGCATAATTTCATTTGGGTCTTTCACATGGTGGCAGTCACGTGGCACCTGGAGCCATCCACACAGCTTTCCACTGCTAGGTCAAGTGTCTCAGCTGACACAGTTATGATAACAAGCTCTTCACTCTGGTTTCCAAATGTCTTTGCCCCTTAATCAGATCCTCCCTGCTCAGTGTAATTTTCATCCCCTTTCCTCCACCTTCTGGTCTCCTGCCTTTCCAAGACTTTCATTTGTTCCTGCAGAATGTTCAAGCTTAAAGCCTTTCTGATTGGCTTTTACACTTCCGTCCTATTCTTTTATCTTTTCCCTACCCTCACTGCTCTGATACATTGCTCATCTCAGGTAGAGCAAACAAATAACAGCCTTCCTATTTTTGTATGCACTTAGGACAGAAAAAGAAAATGCCTTTCCACTTTATACTCCTCAATCTCGGAGCTCCATTTAAGTAGTGGAAGACTCAAGGGCAGCATTTTATTTCCTCTCACAAGAAGTCAGTCGGTGTACAGCCACCTTTCTTCTTCTCTGATGACTATGTATGTGTCAA
This sequence comes from Ctenomys sociabilis, assembly GCA_004027165.1. Taxonomy (NCBI): domain Eukaryota; kingdom Metazoa; phylum Chordata; class Mammalia; order Rodentia; family Ctenomyidae; genus Ctenomys; species Ctenomys sociabilis. Next base: position 119,689 of record PVKA01000392.1, read on the forward strand.
GGGAAATTGAAGCAGTTCCTCTAATACCCTGGAAACAAAGGACAGACAGAACATTGCTGATGTACACACAGAGAAACATGAAAAATATTGAATTATGAAAGGTGAGGGCTGGGAAGATAGCTTGACAGTCTAAGTACCTGTGTGGCAAGGTAAAAGACCTGGGTTCAATACCCAGGTTCAACACCCAGTACTGCATGCCTGGCACTGATTCCTGGAGTGCAGTGCCAGCCCCAAAGCCAGGTGTGGTGACACTTGCCTGTAATCCCAACTCTGAGGAAGCTGAAACAGGAGGTTAACTGTAAGTCTGAACTGAGTAATGAGATCCTGTGTCAAAAAAAAAATAAAAATGAAATAAAATAAATGTTTAAAGAAGAGCAATCTTAAGGGAACTAAGAAAACACAAACCTGATAGAAAGTTGGGTTCTTGAAAGTCCAAAGATAGGCCTCATGTAAGTCCTCTTTCTGTGTTCAAACAAAACAGCTGATGTGCAAAGAAGGAAAGGGTTTGACTTATGGTTCCAGAGGCTTTGGTGCACAGGCAGCTGCTTCACGGCAGAGGGGCCAGGGAGGAAGGGCAGGAGGAGGAGAGCTGCGCTCCTTATGGCCATCAAGAAATGCAGAGAAAGGAGGGCCTCGCTGGAGATTTCCCTTCACAGGCATGCCCAACTCCTCATGGCATTCAGGTATAAACCAAGCAACTGATTACCCCACTGAGGAAGCTTTCAATTTTCTGAGGGAATCAAACTCAGGATTTTGTACCAGCCCGCAGGTGCTGTGCCAATGAGTTATGTCTCTGGCCCCCACTAATGAAATAAACACACACATGGTCCAACCACGCCCAGAACGCTTCACTTCCAATCTCTGCTGCCCCAGGAGTCAGGCCCTGGACACATGGGTCTTCAGGGGACAGTCTGTACTTAAGCCAGAACAGGCCTAGGATACAGAAGACCTGAAACACTGAAAGAAACTACAGTTCTTCTAGGTCACTGATAGTCTGTGCATGAGCATGGATGAGTAAACACAGGTTTTCTGCTCACTTGCTGGAGTCCTACAGCTTATGGTTCTGAGGATGGAGAACGCAAGCCCAGCACCACGGTAGCAGTTACGCCTGTCCTGCAGCACTTTGGGAGGTCAAGGCAGGAGGAATGCAAGCTCAAGTACTGCTCAGCAACTTAGTGGGACCCAGTCTCAAAACCAAATAATTTTCAAAAAGAGCTACAAATATGATTCAGTGACAGATCTTCCCTTGGTTTAATGCCCCACACCTCACAGAATAAATAGGAAAACAAGAGCAAGGCAGCAACAAAAAGGACAGAAGTTTTTCACTGCCCTTGGGAGGTCAAATGCACTGGCTTTTATTGGTTTTTCTTCTTTTAATGATTCTTATTTTAGATGTTAGTGTTATAAATATATTTCAATTTTTAAATGTTTATCTTTGATCTTGAAAAATGTGTATTCTAATTCTAAAAGCATGTGTTCTGGATAATGCAAAACTATATATATATGAAATATCTTCTTATTCATAGTGCTCTGGGAAAAAATGTGAAAAAAAAAATGGCAGAGACAATTTTACTAAAACCAGCATTACATCAAGGAAAGAAAAGTCAAGTAATTAGATGATGCTTTAGAAAGAGTTAATCAGACATTATCAAGTGCACTAAAGATATTTCACTGACACACAGCAGGATGGAAGGAAGGGAATTTGAAATATACAGTAGGATGAACTCCTCCTACCACTTAGAAATCAAGGACCTTATACCACTGTGCAATGAGAAGTGGCTTAGATTTTTACAATGACTTCATTTAAAATAACAATGGAAATCTTCTGAATGCATGGATTTCAGGAAGAGCAAATACCACAGGTAAGCACCCGAGTTTGATTCCAACCACACTCTTCTAAGTTCAAGATGAAAACATTGATTATATTTATTAATTCACTTTTCTATACTTTCAATGTAGGATACATTAATCTGGACTCATCTGGAGCAATAAGTGCCTCCTGAGATTTATGGCATAAATGAAGTTTGGCTTCTAGGAATAACCTTGCTTTCTGTCTTCATCAATAAGTACTTAGTTCCTCCTGATCTTTGCTCAGACAGACTGCTGCTGAAGAAACCCCACTGAAAGTCTTGATCTAAGGAAGTATGCCCAAGAGTAAGCTGAGTGTGGGGGAAGTAGATACAATAGACAAAAGCCCAGGTTGAGCGATGAATGCCAATGACAGCTTCATTATCCCAGCACAGCCTATGACTTCAGAATCCAACACGTTGGTGGTGGTCAGTGTGACATAAGGGAAAGGCATGGTAGAGACCAAGTGGTGGGAGGGAAGCATTGCTTTATGTTAGTACCTTTATGGTTCCCCTCCTTTTTACTATAACTATACATCAGAATCCATATGAAATTATATATCATAAAATTATACATCATATATAAAAATCTAAAGAAATGTATGTGCTTGCTTTCTGAAGTATGTTTATCAAACTGGAATTCAGTCAATTCACAATTAAATCTAGACTTTATAGAAACCTACTTTTATATAAATTTATGTTTTCTTATATGAGATATTCCAGTCATAATGAAAAAAGAAATAGGAGGGAAGGATTTGGGATCCAGATCCTATACTGCAGAAAAAGACAAAACAGATCCTTAAATCTAGCTAACGTATGTAAAAATCTAACAAATAGTCAAAGTCTTTCATATGTTGAAAATAAAATGGCATTCAATAACAGGTAACAACACAAAAAGGAAAATATAATGATTAATAGAGAAAATCAAACCATGGTTTTCATGTATTAGATGAAAATGATTCTCATTACCTTTTGTTGGAAGAATAAGAACCCATGACATCCTGGGAAGAAGCTGCGCTGTACAGCTTTGACTTCATTAGAACTCCAAGGCTGAGGAGGTAGCTCATGCCCAATGACCTCTACTCAACACTCTATTCCTTTAGTGGTTTTCTCCAGAACTTTTACAAATATCAGTGGTTGGTATTTCAACAAATACCATTGTCATAGGTGTTTTGCAACTCACAGGACCTCTCGAAGTGACTTCTGTAAGTGATAATGTCTACCTAGGACCTGATTCCCTAACTACCGTGTGATAATTGAATGACGCCTGATCCTAACGCACACAAATTAGTACCAAGCCCTGTTTTGAATCAGTTTTCAGAAACTGTGTTTGATTTGTCTTCTGAAGGTCTGCACAGTGACCTTCTACTGTTGTCCTGAGCATGCTTCCTCAGACTCTGCTGCTTCTGTGCACAGGTTCAACTTGGAAAACACATTGCTGCTCCTCAGGATGCAGCTAGCTCTCTGGAAAGGCCATCTGGAAAGTGTTCAGCCTGACGCTGAAGCTTGGGCTTCACTGTTCCTGTCTCTTCTGCTACCTACACCCACCAATCTCAAGGAAATGTTAGAAATTTAGAGCTCTGAGTGGCACCAGTAGGCCTTATCCTAGTAGAGGTGGGATACAAATGCATCAGGTTTGGGGAGTCACCTTCCCTTGAGTGTGAGTTTCACGGCCTAATCCAACCTACATGGGTATCTACGTGTTTTGTGAGTGCTACATGCAGAGTTTACAGCAGCTTCTCTGGGGTCAACTGCGCCATCTGAGCACACAAATCAGTTCCTCAGACATGGATGGCACTTGTGGCAGTTAACACAATGTGAAATGAAAAAGCCCTCCCTATCATCTCCTTCACTGAAAATGTAACCTACACTTTTCTGATGAATGTTTCTCGCTAACGTGTTGGACATAGCTTCAAGACTTCAGAGACTCACTCAGCTCCGGCGTCCCAAGCTGTTGCTCTGATAAGGAATTCCTGGTGGCCCGCCATAGCGACTTATGTCATGGCTCTGGGAAGCTACATAAATCCCCCTGTGCTTCAAGTGGAAATTCATGAAGTTTTTCCACTTTCTGAGTTTATAGAGCAATGACACATGTCTTCCACACCCTAAGCCAGTTTCAGAATTGTCAAAGAGAAAAAATGTTCTCAGAAATCTCTCAGGGAATCAGAAGAGTAATGTATTAAAGACCATTACAGTGAGATTAACCTCACAACTCACTTTTAATGAAATGTATACCGTGTGAATAAAATCTGAAAAATGAATAAATGTTGAAATATTGTGTAGTGAACTAATTTACTTTAAAAACTTAAAATACAATAATATTTCTCTAATGTTGTTCATACATTTTTTTTCTTGGCATTTAATAAGAAAACAGGCAAATATTGAAAGTAGCACTGTACATGAAAAAGCTCAGAACAGGTTTTGGTTATTTATCATTCCTTGTTCTCATATTCCAAAATGACTGTAATACATTTTCTCATAAATAGTAAAATATACAGGGGTAGCTTCTGACACTGTTTTTTATTTTATGTAATTATGTTTTTTGTGAAATACTGTGCTTTCAAAAACTGAGGTCTAATATCTGATAATGGTGTCTACAAAATCTGAGCATCTTTAATCAGAACAAAATACACATTCTGTACCTCCAAATGATAAAATAGTGGTGCTGAGACTGTTACCAAAGTCAGAAAGTGCTTTAGGAATGAGAAGGTGGTAGATGGAAAAGAGGAATCTGGACATGATGCTGCTATCACACACTAACAAGAGCTGTGCATTGTCGCGGTTCTGGCCCACTTCTAGAGTGCTTAAGACTGGCAACAAGTTAGAGATAAACAGGATTGTGCCTGGATTACTAGGCAAATATTGCAATTACCTACTTAAGAGCGATGTTTGCATGTTACTTTATTGTTCATAAAATTTTATTTTAAATGCTCCTCAAGATAGCGAAGGATCCATTCAGCATTGTCTCAAGTACTTATAAGCAGCTCGTATTTCCTTTTTCTAATTGACAAATCAAGTGCTAGCCTATTTAATAGACCTAAAATGTGGATGGAGCTAGATAAATTACCAGGCGCATCTACACCTGTGTCTAGCTCAACACTACCACTTACAAGGCAATTTGAATATAATTACGTGGTTCAATAATTTTTAAAGCTTAAATGAAACCCTCCAAACAATGATTAAATATTCCAAATGAATTCAGTATACAGAGCTAAGGTAGGGTCATGATTATGAAAAGAATAAAGTTTGTTCAAAGTTTAATAAATTGTATATATGACAAGATTTGACTTGGAGATTAAATCTGAAGTTACCTTTTCCTTTCGCCAGTCCTAAATGCAGTCCTGTCCTAAAACCAAAAAGTACAAACCAAACCAAGATGCTAGAACAGTTTGGTTGCCCTCGCTAAAGTTCTGACGGTAATATCGTCATCTTAGCTACTGTCCACTTCGAGATAGAGTGGTCTGGTGGCAGCAGTGTGGAGGCTGTGTGACCGTGTGGCAGCCCCTCACCTCCGCCCTCCATCGCTCATCATGGCCCCCGCCACGTTGGGACTTGGTAGATCGGGGTGGCTGGAGCACCAGTGCCTGGCTCCTCTGGCTCCTGGCGCTGTCAATTTCCTCTCAGACCTTTTGTACTTGAAGGATTCTCAGAGCAGGTGGCTGCTAATATATAAGAAGAGTTGGGAAAGATATTCATCAAATGAATATTTATGAACAATCCCAATCTTCACTTTAAGCATAAAGCGAAAATAAATTTTAAATAGAGAGAACTTTAGGAACTGCTGATCTAAGGCACAATTTTTTAAATATTTACAACCTTCTTATGTTACTTCTGAAATCCTTTAATCTGAAGTGCAGTAAATAAATTAAAAGAGCAAAACTGAATCTGCCAGAGAATTCTGACAAATTCTCTTTTGGCATGAGCAAGCCAGTATTTACATAAGTAGTTTCCTCATTTTTGACCAGGACTTTTTCAAGTAAAGTGAAATGATTCTGTTATTTAACTGAAATCTAGCCTGTGACTCTCCATAAATGATAATGGTGAAATCATTCCTTGTATTCTTCAAAAAGTGAAAAAAAAAAGAAACATTCTGCATAGATTACTGGAGGTTAGGCTTAAGATCTGATGATATGTTTCAAATTAATTCAATGCAAGCATTTTGAGGCTTTTGTTATGGTTTGACAGATAAAACAATATTAGAAATAATACTATTTTATAAAATCTGTTGCAGGGACTATGAACTGCCCCTTGGTGCACATTAACACCACTTGTTCTTCTTTACCTGAGGGCATTTAATTTGTGCATTATGTTGCAGTAGGCATTTTTAAGTTAATAGTCTTTATTTTTTAGAATAATTTTAACTTTACAGAAAAATCAGATAATGTTCTTGTTCACTTCTGTACCTCATAAATATGCATAATTTCTTTTAGTGACATTTTGCATTAGTGCAGTACATTCAGTAATATTGTTGAGCCAATATTCATACATTATTATTATTAATGAAAGTTCATAGCTTGCCAAAGAGTTCATGTTGTGCCTTCTACATTCTTGACAAAAGTATACTGAGATGTGCCCATGCTTACGGTGTCATGTGGAATAGTTTCAATGCTCTAGCAAAAAGCAGATTTTGATTGCTTTTTCCAATTGCTCATTACCATCTTGGCATCCTTCCTTCCAGTCTAGAGGAGACTATTTGAAAATTCTGGTGTATATAGTCCTTCCACTTTCTTCATTTATAGTGAATTCAATTACTTTGTTTCATAAACTAATTTCTTCCAATGGATTTTACTCAGGACAATGAGGTCAGAAATAATTCTACTTAATGAAATTGTTAGTCAGGAGGGGATTCACAGTCACTGGAACTCAGATAATCCACAAAAAAGCAGAGGTGAAATTTAAAGCACTACAATAACTGTCAGTATAATTTCTTCTCTTTGCATGCATCTGCATGGAAAAATTCCATGGACCAAGTAGATTAAAATGACTTGCAAAGTTGAGGAAGGTAAGACCACACTGCCAAGCTTATTTCTTCAGGTTGCCTGCCTCTCCTTCTACGCTCCACTGTATAGGCTATTGTGACTTGGTATAGCGGGTGTGACCCTAGTGATTAGTCATAATACTGGGTGACCTTCCTGTTTCTGAGCCTCAAATTCCTCAGTTAAGGATATCAAAAAGACATTTGCCCCTTGATGTTTACAACTGTTGACTTACATAGAATACATTGAGACTATGAGCAGAATGCCTGGCAGCAGACACTCAATGAGTATGCATTACTGTCAGGATTACTATATTATTATTAGAGTGGTTATTATATAATGCAGATTCAAAAAGATGCTGAGATAGTAGAAATAGTTGTCTGCATGCTCAGCAGATATATCAGAACTATCTTCTCAAACAGCATTAACTGAATAGCCCACGTAATGAAGTTCAACTCAACAAACACTCATTTGAAACTCTCCTGACTACCTCCTGGGTTAGTCTGCTGTGCATCTATTTACTTGTCTGTCTTTGCTTATATCATGAATATAATCCAAATTACAATGAGTCTTTGAAAAATCACTTGATCACCAGGCATGGTGGGATGCTTTTGTAATCCTAGCACTCTGGGAAACTGAGACAGAAGAATCACAAGTATGAAGCCAGCCCATATTGAAGATCTAAGGATGTAGCTCAGTTTGAAAGCTCTGTAGGGAAACAGAGAGAGAGAGAGAGACAGAGACAGAGACAGACAGGCAGAGACAGAGAGAGACAGAGACAGACAGAGAGAGACTATATGATTGATAGAAAAGAATGCATTTTGAGAAACTTCCATTCAACATTGGTAGTAAAACACTGGTATACAACAAAATTGCAAATCTCTTTTCCCAGTTTACAAAAGTAGAAAACTACAAGCAAAAGTTTGGTAAATAGATATTTAGTACAACCTACAAATAATAGCTGATGTATGGGAGAAGAAATGACCAAATAAATAATAGAGAAGGAATATTACATTTTTATAGTCCAGATACTTTTCTTCATCAGATCATTGGATTGAAGACAAGTTCTTTAATAAATAAAACAAATTCTTCAGAAATGATTGCTAGTGTGTAATTGGTCCATCGAGATTTAGATGTTGAAGCCACATAACATCACTCAATGCAAGCAGAACCTCTAGCTCTTTCAGTGCAGCTCTGTATTAACTTTTCTATAAATTGAGATACTTTAAGACTTCTTGGAGGACCAAATGGAAGAATTCTGAATTCCTCAAGATAAGCCTAATGTATCAATTAAAATTTAGAATGTCTGTGGTTTATATTAGTCTAGGAATCCTGCATGTGCTGCAAGGCTCACTTCCTGTTGAGCTAGCCTGACAGGGCTGGAAAAGTATTATGAATCGTGTGTGTGTGTGTGTGTGTGTGTGTGTGTGTGTGTGTGTGTGTGTGTGTAGGAATTAATCTTGTAGAACAAGACAGACATAAAGTTCAAAAGTTTCTGACTTGACATGCATCATTAAAATATCTTCCTGTGATACACAATGAAAGTTCCACAAATGATGAACATGATTATGTTATAATTTTTTTTAAATATAAAAGCTTGCATTTTAATTCCCTATCATTTTACAAGCTTAAACTTTACATGTCAAACTAGATTTCTCTCTTTCAAATGAAATCCTGAAGTCTAAATTATCAGGGCTGCAATTTGGAAGCACTTTAGGAGGTGATGCTCTTTGCCCCTGCTATCCAAATATGAATTCACACTTTATTTATTTATTTATTTATTTATTTATTTGTTTGTTTATTTAATTGAAGTACAAATACCAATAAGACAGTTTCAAGACAAATTAACAGGACAGATTCGATAAATTAATACATTGCAAACTATTTTCATGATGTTTTGGCATCATATAAGGTGCACACATGATATTATACTTACAGACATTATTATAGCAGATGTCTCTTATCAGTGAATTAAGAGAGTGTAGCCACAGAGGAAAGAGATTGATGATGTATAGTGTGCCTAGGGAGAGTCACACAGAGAGAAAACTTTTTCTCAGGCTCTCATAGAGAGCAAACTGGTCAAGCATTGGCCGTGACTCATCCGCATGGATGACATAGACAAAGAATCTACAGAGTAAGGCACAGGATTATAAGATAAACCCTAAGGGAACTTCACTGACCTCATCAGAAACAAAAGCTACATCTGTTGGTATATAGGTCTTGCTCTGTCTCGGTCTTAACCACGCAGCCAAAAAGTATAAAAATGAGGTATATAACATCGGGCCATAATAATAAGTTGAGCTGTAAATGGCTATAGTCAACAACTTCTTCAGATAACTCACTATTATTGTGGAATGCTGCACTGTGTTGGATTGTGTCACCGAGTTCAGGCACCTAAATTAGTTCAATGACAATGGAGTGCTCATCTTTGACAGGTCTAGACAAAAAAAAAGGGGGAATACAAAAGAAGAACCATGATGTGTGTGTATAAACAATACAGTTAGGATAAATACCCCGTGCTTCTGCATAATTCTATGAGAAGCAAGATTTGCATTAAGAGTGGTTGGACAAGCCGGGCATGGTGGCGCATGCCTGTAATCCCAGCACTCGGGAGGCTGAGGCAGGAGGATTGTTGTGAGTTCGAGACCAGCCTAAGCTACAAAATGAGCTTAAGGCCAGCCTGAACTGCATAGTGAGACCCTGTCTCAAAAAGACAAAAAAGAAAAAAAAAAAAAAAAAGAGTGGTTGGACAAGATATTATGTTGGCTTCTAGTACTATGGACAACCACTAGGAAGATAACAAGGTAGAATCTGGGATATAATTCAGCTATAAAAAAAAAAATAAGATAAGTAAACAAATTCACACTTTGAGAAGAAAAGGCAGTCAGAAAAAGCCTGCAGGGGATGCAGCACACAGGCGCTGCTGTCATTACCCCAGAGGATGGGGCCTTTCAGGGCCACCTCATGCTTATTCATGCTGAAGATAATTGTATTGCACAGCAGAATTTTGAAAGATTCAATCTAATTTTATTAAATATCTTAATCCACGTGAGTCCATTCTTTTTCTGAATTTTTAAGTATTCCTGCAAACATGATTTCTTATCTGACAGCTTTCAGGTGCCGCACTGCTGTGTGATCTGTATGTCCATTCAAAAAAGAACTTAGAGTTTTGTGTTAATTAAAATTCACTTTATTTTTAAGAAAACATTGTGAGATTCAAACTATTCCATTTGACTTGGTATTGTTTCAGTTTTTAATAGAGTCACCACAAAGCCTGTAACAACACTAAAACTCTGAAAAGCATCAAAATGCTCATCTTCATTATTAAAATGCAGTGATCAGAGACAGCGTTTTTATTCCCCTTCCATGCTACGTAGCTCACCGATGCCAAATGGAGATTTCATTATGGAATAATTATCATCTATCACTTAATTTGGAATGTCTAACTTCTGAGGAAATAAGATTAAACTAGAACAATTGAGACCTGTCCAGAAAAATGGCAAACAGACAAATAGCTTCTAGAGATACATACTATATTTAAAAGGTAAAAAGAAATTATAACTTTAAGTTTGAAAACAAATTTCTGCCAGGCATGATATGGTACTCCTGTAATCCTGGAACTTGAGAGGCTGAGGCAAGTGGATGACTGAGTTCAAGGTCATCTTGAGCTTGAAGTAAGCCAGGCTGAGCTGCATAAGGATATGCTGCCTCAAAAAGACAAACAGAAACATAAGCAAATTTCCTCTAACATGTAACTTCAGGCAACTATGTTCTTATTAAAGCTAAATGAAGTGCAAAATAAAAATTTTATTTACAAACCTCTAATTTAAAAAACTGTAATACAAATCTTTCTTCTCATTGAGTTAAGCAAAAGTAGCTGTATATCTATCCTAACTATTCTGTATATACAAATACAAAATAGTCCTTCCTTTCTAGCCCCATGTTTTGTTTGGTCCTGTCAGAGATGGATATTCCATTGGCATGTAAATGCTATAGGTGCATGAATTCAGCAAAACAATCCAACACAGTCCAGCCATCCACAATAGTAGGGGGTTATCTGCAGAAGTCGTTGACTTGAGTCCTTCACAGCTCAGTATACTAATATGGCTTTACTTTATATACCTCGTTTTTATACTTTTCTGCTGGATGGTTAAGAACAAGATAGAACAAGACCTAAAAAAAGAACCGTAACTTTTGTATCAGGCAAGATCGGTCAGGTACCCTCAGGGCTTATCCTGAAACCCTGTGCCGCAGTTCGCACATCCTTTGTCAGTGTCAGCCGTGGTCATTCCTTGACCCAGTTTGCTCTCTGTGCAAGTCTGAGGGAATACTTTCTCTCCATGTGACTCTCCTTAGGCACACTATACATCACCGGCCACATTCCTCTGGGCTCCATAATCTTCTTGATCAGAAAATTTGGGGCACAACTGAGTTCCACGATGTTACAGTACAGGTTCTTCTATGTCCTGAGTCTTCACTGACCTTGCAGCCTTTCCTTTTCTCCAATTTTTGATCTGCAAACTCTGGTTGTTAACCCTCCAGAAGAGAAGTTTATTATTACCCTGAAATACATGCAGTTCAGTTTACCCTCACTATCCGTCTAAATATCAAACATCATAGACATAACATGGAACAGGTATTTTCCATCAAGTATTGATATGTTAAATTTTAAGTCCTCACAGATTATGAAGAAAAAGAATTTCTAAAAAAATAGGAATGAACACTTACATATATTTACACAAAAATTTAGAAATCTAACCATATACAGCATTTTAGCAGGATGTCCTATGACGTTTTTTTTCTTGTGTCTTTTTTTTTTTTTTCATTTGTTACCATTTATTTAAAAACCTTTTATTTGAAAGACAGTATAGTAATAGTTTGTACTAATAGTGTTTGGACAGGATACCCTGTCTGCTTCTTGTACTATGGATAACCACAAAGAAGATAGCTATGTACAATGTATTAATTATTGAAACTGTCCTATTAATCAGCTTTGAAACTATCTCATTGATGTTTGTTTCTTAATAAAAAAAAAATACATACTAAATTGAATTCTGACAAGCTGGCCAGTAATATTAAATTATATGTTACTTAACCTGACAACATAGCTTTTGTAGAGTGAAAAAGCTAAGAACATAAGGGATGAAAATATACAGTGTGTGAAATAAAAGACAGCAAAAATGAAGAAACTACCTGAAAAAAAGAGACACATTGACCTGAAATAAAATTCTCACATTGAATTAAATATATCTTCTTACACATTTAAAAGGCATATATACATGCATTTTAATAAATACACATGGCTAAATGTCAAAATAAATAAATAAAAATGAAAACCTCTAATTTATCTATTTATTTATTAGTTTGTCTCTATTTACTTTTACAAATGACAGAACTCTTTTGTTTGTTTGTCACTTTTACATTTAGGTCTATAACTATTTTGAACTAATTTTTTAAAGGAATGATATCTATTTCTAAATTGACTTTTCTTGAATTTTGAGTTTACTGGTTCAGTTTCAAAATGCACAGTGATCATATCTGACACGGAAAACTTGCCGGTATGTGGTACATCTCCATTCCTCCTTTTTTCTGATTGCTGTCCTCTCCCTTCAGCCCTGTTTACCCACCTTATTTATAAAACTTGTTTCTATTTTATCCTTCCTATCTTGTTTTTCTTTCCCTCCCATTCCTTACCACTCTCTAGTTCTCCTGTCCTTTTGAATAATTTTTCCCATCTTCAATATCTATTATACATTTAAATTATTACATGCACTTTCAGTTTCTCACATAAGAGACTATGCAATATTTACACACATGAATCCTACTTATTTCAATTAAAAACATGGCCTCAAGTCCATCTATTTATCTATAAATGACTCAAGTTTATGCTTCTTTATAGCTGAGTAGTACTCACATGTATAAAGCACATTTGGGTAGCTTCCAAGGTCTAGTTCATACAAACTATGCTGCTATAAACATGGATGCATGCATACATCTTGGAGCTATGACACTTTAAAGTTTTTAGAAGAAACTAAAAAAAGCAATAGATGAATCAAATGGGATTTGTTCTCCCACATTTTTGAGGAGTCTTCACACTGATTTCCACAGTGGTTCCACCAGTCTATATTGCAACCAAAAGTAGAGCAGAATTTCTTTCTTTCCACATCCTGCAAGCATTTCTTACTGATTTCTTCATGCTGTCATTCTTTTTTTGAGTGAGATGAAATCTCACTGATGTCTTAAATTGAGTTTCTTGAATGATAAGTGATGCTGAATATTTTTTCTTATGTTTATTGCCTTTGATTCCAACATCCATTCATGGTAAAATACCTACAGAAAATCCAATAGATGGCCTTTATCTCAATCAAATAAAAGCCACTTATGATAAATCAATAGCCAATATCATACTAAACAGCCAAGAACTAAAATCTATCACTCCAAATTCAGGAACAAAGATGCCACTATTCAATACAGATCTAGAAACATTCAACAGAACAATTAATTAAGAGAAAGAAATAAATGGAATAATGACAAGAAAGGAAGAAGTTAAATTATCATTATTTTCAGATGACATGACATTTTACATAAAATATTCCAAAAATTCCATGGAAAGAATTCTAGATTTAATCACCAAATTCAGTTGCATGACTGAATACAAAACTAATGCTCAAAACTTCATAGTATTCCTATATGCAAATAACTAACTCACTGAGAGAGAAATTAGGGAAACAACACCTTTCACAATAACATCAGAAAAAATTAAATACTTGCAAATCAGTCTTTTACAAGCAGATAAAGATCTCTACATGGAAAACTACAGTATTCTGAAAAAAGAAATCAAAGAAAATATCTGAAGATGGAAAGATATCTCTTGTTCTTGTGTAGGGAGAACCAGCACAGGGAAAATAGCCATATTCCCAAACTTTTTATACAGTTATAATGTATGCCAGTCAAAATACTATGAGCATACCTCACAGAGGTAAAGAACACATTCTTAGAATTCATTGGGAATCAAAAGAACTTAGAATAGTAAAAGCAATCCTAGGCAACAAAGGAAAGGTAAGAAGGCATCACAATCCCCAGTTGAAATTATATTATAGAACTATTGTGATTAAAACAGTGTGTGACTAGGGAAAGGAGGGAGAGAGAGAGAGAGAGAGAGAGAGAGAGAGAGAGAGAGAGAGAGAGAGAGAGAGAGAGAGATTGAGAAGGCTGAAAGTCAGTGGAACAATTTAGAAGATGCAGAAACAATTCCACATACATTTAGCTAATGACCTTTAAACAAGGGACAAAACACCCCCACCAGAAGAAAGACAGACTCTTTAGCAAACAGTGCTGTGCAGTGTACTTTTCCACATTCTAAGGACTAAAACTACACCTGCACTGAACTCAGCCAACATGGGTCAAGGACATAACATTAAAACAAAACCACTAAATCTTCTAGAAGTGCAAGAGATAGTACCCTTAAAGACATAGTTGGAGGCAAAGACTTCTTAAAAACACAATTGCACAGGAAACACTGCAAAGAATCAATACCTGGGCTCACCTGTTATTGAAAAGCTTTGCACAGAATAAGAAACAACCAACAGAGTGAAAAGACCTCCTACAAAGTAGTTAAAAACATTATCCAGTTATTTTTGAGGCAAAAGGCTAATATCTAGTATATATAAAGAACTGGAAAAAAATCAGAGCCCTCATATTCAAAGACTCAATCCAAAAATGAGTATCTGAGATGAATACACATATCTGAGGTGAAGATGGAGAAACCTCTGATCTAGAACCACACAGCACATCACATTTACCATGAGAGTATTTCATGTGACTTAACCTCACTTCTCCCTCAAGCTCCATTCATGTGAACTTCAGCAAACGGGACTTGATCCCCCGCTTACACTCTGGGGGCTTCGTCACTCCTAGGTTTTGCACATCTTCGGGGTGAACTTTCTAATCCTCCAGCAAGATCAAGCAGTGTGGCTGCTGAGCTGCATGGCAGAAGACCCATTTTGTTGTGGGACATGTGGCTCCGGTGGCTCGTGACACCCTGCACAAATTTCCCCTCTGTCCCTCTTCAGGCCTTTCCATTGTCCTGCTCACACTGGTTCACCCTGCCTTCTCCGGTGTGTCTAGTGTCCTGTTGCTGTCCCGTTTTCACTCTGTGACTCTTGCCTCTGGGGAGCTCACCTTCAGGACTATAGGAATGCCCTCTGCTTGTCCCTCTCCGTCCACCTCCACCGCTCCAGCTCCCACCTCTCATCCAATTGGATGTCACTGTTCTTCCTATTGTTTTTTGTGTGTTCAGAGCCTCTGACGCTGCTTTCTGTCCGAATCTAGGCTACTCTGAGTCCCTCTCTTTGTCAGAGGACCATCCACAGGTGCTTTCCTTCACCTCTTCATTTTCTTCTACCAAAGAATCTTTTCAATGTGCCATTTTGGGGCTGTTTGTGGGTTTTCTGCCATTTTTCTTTCACTACATTTCGGCCTTACAAAATATATTTCCTAGACTCTTACCATGACCTTATACCTGGTTTCCTCTACCACATCCACTCTCTAATCGTTCATGTGCGTTCTCTCTGTTAAAAACAAGCAGTGAAATAAACTGGGTGGTGTCCCAACCTTGATGGTGATCTTTGCCACCTGCGCCGTCACTTTCACTGAATTTCTCACCTTCTGCACTGTGGCCTCTCCGCACAAGCTTCCATCCCTACTGCCTATTCTTCAACTCGGCTTTGTTTTCATCCACAATACATTTCAACACCCTTCAACTCAGTGTGTGTCTCTCCATTTCTGGAGAGACAGCCCTTACTTAGCCTTCTCTGGCCGTATTTATCACATGATCTGTGTACATCTATCCTCACTGCATTCAAGCCCTAACACAGGGGTTGAATCCTGGGCCTCATGAACGTTCATATGCTCCCTACCAAAGAGCTACACCCTCAGCCTATAAAATAATTTAATGTAATTGTTGTCTTAAACTTATATTCAATCTATATTATTATAAAATAACCTATACTCCATTTTAATACATTATGTTTTAATACATGTCAATGTTTATAAACAATTTACCCATTTTCATACAATTTGATTATAGCTATAAAGTATCCGTTTGACTTATTTTGACAAGAAATCCAAAAATTTCTGTAGTGTCTCTGGAAAGGTCTGTTAGTGAGTTAATACATACCAACCCTCTCAGTTATTTTTGAATCAGTGTCTATTTTGGGGCCTGTCTGTATTGATAGCCTGTCGTGCTGTCAGTTCACATTGCTGATGGTGCAGGTTTCTTGGAAGATGTTGACCTGAGCCGTACAATTTGTTCTCACTGAATTTGCTTTGAAAACACCCGAAGCTCAGCTTAATAATTCTGTGCATACTGAAGATGAATGCTGACCTGGGGCCATCTCAGGAAAGAAAGTATATGCAGACTCTATTTTCTCTCTGAATCTAAGAATGTAATATGCATTTTTTCTACTGCTGTTTTCATTTATGTGACAATAAAATAAAGAATGTGGTTCTAAGATGTATTCATTCATGTCTCAACATAGAACCACACTTACTGTTTCCACTGGGCACTGAATACTGTACTTTCTTCAGATTAAAATGAAAAAAATCAGGCCGGGGAGATAGCTCAGTAGAATAAGCACCTGCCTGACAAACACAACCTCCTGAATTCAATCCCTGCTAATACAAAACAAAAAGAAAAAAGAAAAAACCTCTACTCTCAAAGAATTCGATAGAGCTGACAAATATAAAATGTTATTACACAGTTACCAGGTGCAAACCAGGTGACTGAGGTGTAAAATCAAGCTTCATTAGACTACCATAGACCATAGAAAAAGCAATTAGTAGTTACCTTATTGAAGGATCCTGATAAAAAATGTTATGTTGTTCATTTTTGCACTTAACCTCATTTTTGAGCAAAAAGAAGCTCCAGAATATGCATATTTAAAAGAAAAATCTTTTGGAAGAATTTTTGCTTTTTGTCTGTAAACCTTCACATAAATATACTGTCAGAAAGAAAAGAACTGCCACCCTACCTCACGCCCACTCTCACCGCCTCAAACACACACACACACACACACACACACACACACACACACACACACACACACACACGCATACACACTTTATCTCTTAAGTTTAAGTCCAGGAGTTGTAAAAATTTTCAGAAGTAAACTCAGAGTTGAAATTTGAAGAGTTAGTGGTCCACTGTCATTCTGTCGGAAGTCTTATCTAAGTCTATGGAGGCATTAGCAACATAGTTATTAAAGCAGGCTTTACACTGACATGACTAAAAGATGGAGCAAGGAGTTGGAAGGTGAACAGAGTTATGCACACATCATCAGATGTTGGGAAATTCACACTGATACAGTGAGGCAGTTGGGTGGCTAATTTAAGGGCAGGTGGCTCACATCTACTATGCTAACAGTAGCAGCAGCAGGGGTCATACCCTGAGCCCTCACTCCTGTGGCTGCTGCTGGAGTCCTGCATCTTCAGGCATGAAGTCATTGATGAACAAGTCTCCTGCGGCAACGAGCAACACCTCTGTGACTTCAGATGTCTCAGAGCTCCTTAAATCCCAAGTGCAGGGAGAGCATCCCAACTGAAATGGACAGGTGAAACAAACCAACTGGTATTTACCAAGTATATCTCACAAACTGCCACTGGACTGCTTTTTTAAAATATTACGATATAATATAATATGATAGGAAATGCTAATATTGGAATCAACTAATATTTTTGAATATTCATATATTTTGAACACTTGGGGCTGGTCAATTTTCTATAGCAACACTCATGACAATTTTATGACACGTTCGCCATTATTCACTCTTATGAATGTAGGGTGCCTGGATATTTGCAGGTTGGTACTTTGCTTAGATTCTCACAGTTCTTAGGTATCAGCACCAAGATATTTATACAGATCTAATTGATGCTTAAGTGGAAATTGTACTGCTGCACGATACCAGCCTTATAGATTCAGAAGTATGAAGCCCACACTGCTTCAGTGGACTGAGCAATGCGAAACTTCAAAACACCTGGGATGGAATATGACACTCTTGCCTATGCTCACTTTATCTACAGTGTCTCTGCCAAGAAAGTTTGGTAACTGCCACTCACGACCAGTTTCCATATTAGGAATAATTATGATGCTAAGCAGCCTTACTCAACTATATGCCAGCATAAAATATATTTTAATTCAAAATTATTTTATTGACTATGCTAAAAGATAGTAATCGAATTTCAAAATCAATAATTGCATTTAAAGCAGAAGTAATTTATCATATTTATTTATGCTTATTAAACATAGTGCTTTCTACTTTGACTGTGAGATATCTTTCTGGAAATCATAGGCATTTTCTGCCATCTGGCTATATTTTGCATATCCAGAAGAATGGTCACTAGGACAGACTCCATCAGCTGACGAAATATGATTGCTGTTTTCTCTTTTGTGTCTTTTAAGCACATAGATTTGTTTCATATAGTGGCAAATGATTAAATTAATTTTGGGGGGAAAGGTTTCAATCAAATAAATACTTAACTAAATACAAGAGTCACATGAATTCTTAATATGACTTTTAATAAAAAATTTACTTTTTTCAAATCGAGTGGTGTTCACAGTCACACATTTAAGGTTACATCGTTGGGGTCTAGCAGACCCTGAATTTGCCTCCTCTGAGTTGGTGTGGGCTGAGCAGCCCTGGGCTTCACACACCACCTGCAGTGTCTCCCAGCCTGGGTCTGGGCTGTGGTTGTGCGTGGCTGTGGAACATGCAGGATAAGCATGCACGACTTTAGACAAAAAAGTCATTGCATGGTGCCTTAGCACAGGGATTCCTGAATGACCTGCCCATGAATGAATTACTGTCACTTTGCCTTCTACACCACCATTTCCCTGTATGCCAGGTGATATTACCCATTTGCAGTCTCCCAAGTAGAAAAGAGCACTCTGACATATTGTTACCAAAGCAGAGACCTAAACCATCAGCAGCTGTAGAAGAATGCTCCTCTGGGCTTCTGTTAATAAGATTGCTTTAGATAGAAAGACTGAGAAGGTACAGCCTCTTGGAAGATTCAATTCTTTTAAAAGCAAGCCCAGAGCACCAAAAATGCCATGATGTCCTTCCTTCCATGACAGCCCTTCTAATTAGCCTTGTCTTACAGATTGACCAAAGCGGCTTCAAAAGTAAGCACTGACAGAAGAGGCTCTGCTGTGCTCACTAGTAAAGCTGGGGAGATAAAATAAAGTAGGAACTACAAAGGAAATGCAGAGTCCCTGAAGGAGACAGGGTGTGACCTTCACGAAAGGGAAGGAGGAAATATTAACAACCTGGTATCTGAGGCAAAACATTGAGACCTAAGTATTTCCTTTTGTTTGTTTGTTTGGTTTTGTTTTTGTTCTTTGTATTTTAGGGAAGGGTCTGTAGGGTGTTGAGGGTCTCACTATTAGATTGGATTTGTAGTGATCTGCCTGTGTACAGCCTCCCAAGAGCTGGGATTATAGGCATGTGCCATCACGCCCAGTCTGAGACCTAAGTGCTAAGGAAGGCTTGGTGCACACACTTGGAATCTGAGCCCTCGGGAGGCTGGGGCAGAAAGCTGTTTGAGTGTGCAGCACAGTGAGCTCAAGGCAGTCTCAACTGCACAGCAAGGCCATGTATCTATAGGAAATTGTTTATGAGGATGAACTTGCTTTGAAACGGTACAAGAATTCAAATCTGAAAGACAATGGTGTCACATATCAAGTCATTAGTACTTACAGATAGTGAATCAGAGAAGCAGAGCCCTGCAGCTCAACAGGAATGCTCCAGCCGAGGCCTGGGATCAAATGACCCTGCTGCAGAGGACTTGCCTGTCCACAGTCTGTTCTGGCTGAGACACTCGATCTCTTCTTAAAAAGTGCAAATCATACATGCTTGAAAATAACCTTCACATTTCTCAGAACAACGTATTAAAAAGGAGAAATGTTGTAGGATAACAGTTTTGGCAAACTATTCCATCTTATAGAGTTTGAGTAGAATGCTTCCAAAAACATTGATTGATTTCATGAAACAACTTTTTAAAATCATAAGTCTCTAAAAAATAAGAAAATGCTTTCTCTTATAGA
Source organism: Ctenomys sociabilis (assembly GCA_004027165.1). NCBI lineage: Eukaryota > Metazoa > Chordata > Mammalia > Rodentia > Ctenomyidae > Ctenomys > Ctenomys sociabilis. Next base: position 139,614 of record PVKA01000392.1, read on the forward strand.
GGTATCACTTTCAAGAAGAGTTAAAGATTACTCAGTGGAAGAGGGTGGCTAAGTTACAGGGTCAAAGAAAAAAGATACAATCTGTGTTCTGCACAACTAATTTGAAGACAATAATACGTAATGTAACAATCATTGCTGAATTCCTATCAATATTTTTAGTGAAATTCTGTGTCATTTCTAATGTTTTTTTAACAAATAGGAATTGTATACTGTACCAATTTCAATTTTTACTCTTTTTAAAAATAAAAATCATGCTATAGTAAAAAGCCAATCTGTACAATCAAAGAGGAAAAAAACAAAACAACAACAACAAAAAAACAGTCCTTGCTCACTTCAAATGAGGGAATAATCAATCATTTCATTCATTGCCATGTTGCCCTGCAGCTAGCTTCGGTCAGCGATCATAGCACACATTGCTCTGCCTCTTTGGGTTTAAAATATTAATAATTTGAGAAATACTCAAGAACCAACATAAATTCTCATTATTCTGATATTTTCACCAATTAAATACTTGTACATGACCTAATTTAATATACATGAGGTTGTAAGAACATGAGGAGAGGAGTGGACTTAAAGCTGAACTTCAAAGCCCTGAAGCAGAGCGAGGCCAAAGCCCCAGAGCCCCCAAATCACATACTCCTGCTCTCCCCATGGTTTTGGGGCTTCCAAGGCAGCAGCAAATGGCTTGGAAATCAATACAGAAGACTGAAATGCTCCAAGTGCCAAGAGCTCACTGGAAAATCTTGAAAAAGTGAATTAACCAGTTATGGTATATACAGACACTGTGTGGCTTAAATTATTGTACATAGTAATGAGCAAAGGCTAACATCATACTTGCGATACTGTCATTCACGACCCAATCAGACTTCCCACTAAAAGATAATGTTTGTTGAGGTACAGTGCAAATGTTTCCTTTGGGTCAGTTGCCACTGTAAGTTTTTATGGATAATATATTTCAAATTGGTAATTTTCATTAATCTTGCAAATGGAAATATATTGCTGTCTTCATGAGTTTCTTTCTTTCTTTCATTTGTGCTTAGCAGGCCAGCCTGAGCTGTGGCCGAGCAGTTCCTTCTGCTCTGAGCACAGTGACACCAACCACAGCGTGTCCAGACAAGATGAATAAGGAAGGCGCGGGTACTTAGCGCTTCTCAGAAGACAAGGGGTCCAGAGTCTGGCCTTGTTCTTCTGGGGAACAGACAGGATTAGAGACTTTCATATGAGGAGTGTGTGTAACAGGGAAGCAGACCTCATTGCATATCCACCAGAAAGCAGAACTGAGACAGTGACTGGCCCCTGTGGGTAAGATAGTTACTCATGAATGCAGTCATTCAGTATGGAACCAATCGGCTGCATAGGGCTGACTTTACTAATACTGAAAGCAATCCTTTTGGAAAAAGCAATGTAGCACAGGTGCCACAAGGGAGTCCATGCATTGGGAGATAAGTGGACGACAGAATCATTCAGCCGTAGTTTGCAGTACCAGAAAGTTCTATTTCTAGTCAATCATTTGTCAATAGTGCACAGAGTGCAATGCCTCTGACGTTCACTTCGAGATACTCCTGAACTCTCATTGCATCAAGACCAGAAGCTTCTGGGAAGTAAAATGCACATTCCACTCCCTATCCACTAATTGAGTAGCATCTCTGGTGAGGTAGTCGGGTAGTCACTACTGTCAAAAGCAACTGGCGATTGTGGGCATCTTGACCACTCTTCCCTTCACTGGCTAGCTGGTCCTCAGAATTTCACTTTGCAGTGACTAAAGATGGAGTGCAGGAGAGCTGAGGATTCAATTCTATCACATGGAGTTTGTTTTTGAAAGGATAGTTGAGCAATGACAGGGACGACAACAACAATAGTTCTTGCTCATTACACAAGTGCTGTGCGAGTCCTTTCTGTATTGTCCCATTTTATTTGTCTAGGCCTGTGAAATCAGCTCCTAAATACATTTTTTGTTACTTTATCAAAGGCTGCGGTGCTGAGACAGTCTTCTTTAAAACCATGGACCATTAAAAACTTTGCCTTTTGAAATCAGATCAGTAAAATCAGCATGGCCCACTCTTGCCTGGAGAATTGGAGTCACTTTGACACTGAGACGTAGCCTCAATTTTCACCCCAGGTGCAGAGCTTCAGATAAGAGTTTTCAGGCACAATAGCCAACATTTATCTTCACTTTATAGTTGCCAAGGAAACAGGATGGGGGCTTACTTCTCAACCCTGGTCTGATATTAGGCTCTTCAATACAGCATTGCTCATTTTTGATGGTATGAAGATCAATTTATTTTAGTATTGTCTAAATGTTTCGCTTCCCCTAGGCCTGGTTTTAACCCTGCTTCTTCCTTTTCTGGTAAGATGGCTCTGCCACTGTGCCAAGTCCCTTGGTGCAGCAGATCAATATGCTTGGCTTGGCTGTGTGATAGACGCAGCCCTAGGGTTTCAACCAAGTAGACTTCCCCAGTGGATCTAATAATCCTTAAAGACAAATAAAATAATATTTTAAATAACCTCACAAGAAGGGACTAAACTGAAATTCCAACCCAGGTCTGTATGATGTTAAAACCTAGGCTCTCAGACCTGCTCAGAGGCAGAGAATGTTGGAGCCTCGGAGGCATCTAAGGCATGCCACACCACAAATCTGAAAGGAGAATTAGGACTGGAGTCAAGACTGCGTGCTCTCCCAAGCTGTTACCAAGGCACCCTAGTGCTCTTCACTGGGCTGCTATTCAGCAGGATCTCAGAATGTCACATTTGCCTATGCTCCCTGTGGGTGCCGTTTTCTAAGGGTTCTCTGGATTTTGTAGTTTTCTAGGTTCTTCCCTGACACTTAACAATGGGAGCTGCTGAGGAGCACCCGGCTGTGCAGATCATTCCTGCCGTTCTCTTCTGGCAAAGGAGAAGAAAATCACATCAAACTTGGCAGCATGGTCAAACCAAAGTAACATCTTCCACATCTCCACAGCTGCTGAGAATACAGGATTTATCCCTCTTACACACCGCTATTATTACAAACTTGTGCTAAAGTGAGTGAGTTATGTAAGAGCATTCATCCCAAAATCAGAAAAAGAGATGCAATCAAAAGGCGGGCAAAAGTTTGACTTTTACAGATGTACAATGTCAGAAGACGTATTGCCTTTAAGAGTTCTCATAATTCTCTCCCTTCCTCCAAACCCACTTATCCCATTTATTATGGTTTGTGTCTAGTTGTCCCCCCTAAAGCTTCATGTAAATTAGGTGGCAGATGTGGCTGGAGGAACAATGAGTGGCTTGTGGGGTGGGGCCAGAGGACCAGGGAGGAACAACCAGTGGATTGAGGAGCGGGGGGGCCTGGGAGGCACAAACTGCTAAACTGGCTGGCCTGTGCTTTCTCAGAGATGTGGAGAGGGCCATCTTGCACATGGCAGCTTCCCAGCCTCTCCCCTAGTGTCTTGAAACTTCCAGTAATTGTGAGCTAAATAAACCTTTTTCCTTTTCTCATTTTGAGCGTCGGGTATTTGTCCCAGCAGCAAGAGAAGAGTAACGAATACAGAATAATTCCTGAATTTTATAAAGCATTTTCAAAGTCTGTTCGTTCTGTGTCTTTACAAGTGTTGATGTGATGAATACGGCAAATGCTGCTGAGTAACACTGAATAGAAAGGCAGGCCTATGGAAGCAAAGTTATGTGTTTGTCCCACTGTTTGCTGCATCTGGAGCCATAGAACTTTAGGCTCTTTCCCAGATTAAAAATGAACATGAAACATCAACATTTTTAGTGGATTCAGGAAATCTCAGCAGCCAGAGCAGTGCAGCTAAAAACTATGCATGCAAAGGATGCATAGAACTTCTTCAGAAAATGTCAGGAATGATGGGTTAGTGTGCTTGAGTGGATTATCCTGAGGGAAATTAGAGCCAATGTGTATTTTACTGTAAAAAATATGATTTAAAAATTCACCATATTTTAGATCACATAGCTTACCAGAGTGGGTGTACATTTTGTTTCTACTCGACATTGAGTTATAGTTAATTGGGTTATGGGTTACTGTCTCAGTTACTCTTTTTTTGATGCAGGGACAAAATATCCAACACCCAGAATTAAGGAATTAAGCCTCCACTAGCTCACAGTTAGTGGAGGCTTCAGACTACACTCAGCTGGCTCCAACTAGAGTGGCACATACCAGAGGGCAGCCTCTCATGGCAGTGGCAAAGAACAAGAGCAACAGGGAGGACAAATAGCAGCAATGGGGACAGAGAGCAAGTCTGTCTCCCTTATGTTGCATTCAGTCTACCTGGACCAGGCTGGGTAGAGCTGTCACACCCATAACCCCAGAAATACTCAGACCCATAATCCCAGCAGTACTCACACTCATAAACCCAGCAGCACTCTCCATAATCCCAGTGGATCATGAGTAAATCACACAACTCTAGAAGTCTGCCCCATGAGAATATGAGACTTTGAATGTACAATGTCTACACAGATTGTAACAGTTACCAAAGCCTTATCTCCAGAAGCTGAGCAAGACAGCAAAGCCATCACCACTCAGATGTGCACCAGACCTGTGGCCCCTTTCGTAATGGATCATCTCTCCATATTGCCAACCTCTTCTTATCTAGGTGAAGTCATCGGAAGCTGCCCATTTTTGCACACTGTAGCAATCAAATCCTATTCAATACAAGTTAATCAATACCATGGAAATGACACATAGTCTTATGACACTGTCGGAAGTAGAGTGAGACAAGTCTGGCCAAATGCTAAGGAATTGCTGGACAGTAACTGGGAATTCATGTCATCTAAAGAGACATGAGAAAAAATACAACTGGTTTTTCAAAAGACATTTGAAAATCAAAGAAGTAAAAGAGGCTCTGAAAAATTAAGGAAGTCAATAAAGAGTTTTCCACAACAAATTTATTTATGATTATTATCTTCAAATAGTGTATTTTTGCCGGGCGTGGTGGCGCACACCTGTAATCCCAGCACTCGGGAGGCTGAGGCAGGAGGATTGTTGTGAGTTCGAGACCAGCCTGAGCTACAAAGTGAGCTTAAGGACAGCCTGAACTGCGTAGTGAGACCCTGTCTCAAAAAGACAAAAAAAAAAAAAAAAAAAAATAGTGTATTTTTTTAAATCATATAAATACACATGTAGGTTAATGCTTCATCTATTTCTTATTTTGCTGAATTAATATATCATTGACAATATAAATATATCTTCAGAGTTTCAATTTATTTTATTTTATACTCACTTTTTAAGACAAAATTTCAGCTAATACTTTTACTCTTAATAAATTCTAGTACCCATTTAAAGTGGGTTGATTTAATTTTTTTTCAAATTTACTTATTTATTGGATTCAGGGTCTAGCTAAGCAATCTAGACTTGTAGTGATTCTCCCGTCTCAGCCTCCGAGCCCTGGGATTATGGGTCAGGCCAGTACAGCACACCTAGGGTTCTGGGGCCAGCAGAGCGTGTGGTACCAGGGACCAAACTTGTATCCTTGCACTTGCCAGACAGGCACTTAGACTGTGAAGCTGTCTAACCAGCTTGAAGTGGGTCGATTTTAAACGTCTTTTTTTCTGTGAATAATTACACTGAGTGGGGGAACTCCTCTCTTGGGAGGGCATGCGTGTCCTACTAGCGTTTGTCACCCTTGCTTCTCTTCTGCCATGGACTCTCCAGGCTATGACACTGTGACCCCGCATCCTCACATCCCCACTTCTCTCACATTCCCCACTTCTCTCACATTCCCTACCCCCTGAATTGGCTTCAAGGATTCTTCTGGTCCACATTCAGTCTGCTAACATCTAGTTTTGTGTCACCTTGCTTAAAATGCAGCATCTCAGGCCTGCTCCAACCTTCAAAGGAGGTTGGAAAAATACATGTAAATTCTCCTAAGTCAGAATTTACATTCTCACAATTTACCCAAATGATTCACGCCCACCTTAATATTTAAGGAATAATGTTGTAGATAATTCCTGCAACATATTTTGAGAAGTCTAGCGACTACTCTTCTCTTATTTGCCTCTTGACACCATGTCTAATCGCTCACAAAGTCCTGAGCGATGCACCCATGTTAGCCTTCCCTCACTATGGCAGGTTTTTGAGATTATCACCTCACAAAGACAAAAGATCCACTTGGCCCCAGTTTCAGATATTCCAGCCCATGCTCCATTAATCCCTTTATTTTGTGTCTGTAACAGAGAAATATATGGCAGTGGAACCAAGTGTGCAATGAAACTGCTCCCCTCCGACAAAATCTCCTTGTGAGGCAAGCGGGCGCCCCACAGCCCAAAGACCTTCCTCCGCCTGGCCCGGGAGCGCTCAGCTGGGGACAAAGCTGGAGTATGTGGCCTGGGGGAGATACTTGCCCAAACCACAGCAGAGTTAGTCTGTGTTTTACACTTCTTCTGCCTTTCTCTTAACTGTTACATAGACATGGAGACAGAGCCCTCAGCAGATCTTCCAACTCTCACCCTCAGCCCTTCCTCATCCTCTGATAATTCATTCTCTGCTTCAAGATGATCATTTTCTAACTACACACAGATTTGGTATTATTTATTTTGGCTTTGTATTCCTATAGTGAAATACTTGAGACAATTAACTTGTAAGAGAAAAGCTTTATCTGGCTGACAGTCCTGGAGATTTCAGTCCAACATTAGTGGCCTCACAGCTTCCAGCTTCTGGTGAGATGTGAAGCGGCAGCTGTGAGGAGCAGTTGGGGAAGCATGTTTTCCACATCCTCTGTCAGAAAGTAGAAAGAGGCAGATGAGGTGTGGGCCCCATTGAGCCCTCAGGGAAACGCTTCCAGTGATCTAAGGGCTTCCACAAGGCCCCATCTTGAAAAGTGCCTAATCCATACTGGTGCCACCGCCTGGGGACCTTAGGGGGACAGCAGAATTTTCAAACTATTTAATTTCACTACCAGAGACAGCCCCTGCTGGCACCTTTGCTTTACTGATTCATTCTTTAGCTCAGGTTTCTACACTCCTTTGGCTCCTTTGAGAAGAGCATTCACAAAAGGAATTGTTTCTAAATCAAGCTGCTTATATGCTCTTCAGACTGCATTTATAAGGCTGGTATTTCATAACTGCACTGAAGCCAAATGACAAGTTTGAGCAGCTTTGTTTGCATAGTTACTGTTTTCATGTCCTGTGAATTTGTCAAACTATGGAGCTCTCATCAGACCTCAAGGACAAAGCCAGGCCAAGTCCAGATCTTCCCGCACTGATATTTAACCCTTATCTCCACCGAATTTCAAATGACAAAACAAGCTTGAGAAGGCACACTGATGAAGGGAGACTAACGAAGAACAGTATGAATAACCCTATGCATGAAAGCCAACTTCAGACGTCCCACCATTTATGTGAATTTATTAAAAAGCTCTTTAAAAATTCAATCTTTTTTCATACTTTGATGTTTGGGGCTGTTTACTCCCGCCAGATTTTTGGGTCGTGGTAAACATACATTTCAAATCCCATAAGGAGAAAAGCTTTATGAAACAACCTATAACAACCATTCAGAAAATTGTGCATTTGAAGATGCAATTTTGTGCTTTCACGGCACCCCAGAAACAGTCTCCTCTCTGATCACCAAGCAATTTTCCAGCCTCTTTGAGATTTCTCTTCTTAAACAATTTTTTTTCCAGAAAAGCTTTTGGCAATAATTTAACACTTCAGACTGCCCTGGCGAGCTGGGTGAATTAGAAAAGTCTGAAAATAGATTCCAACAAAAATGAGGCAGGGACTGAGTCCTCACTGAGACTCAGCATCTCCTTGGAGAGCTTTACTTCGTCACAGAGCTGATGTAAATGCACGAAGATGCACTATTTTTAATTTTTGTTCTCAGATTTAAGCAACTTGCACACTGGCAATGATCACTGAGTACATATCATCAAGAATGGGACTGCGGGACCACAGGCAGACCTCTAAGTCCGCGGCCCCAGAAGCTACGCTCAGCTTCTCAGAGCTCAGCTCCTGGCTGGGAGCTGGCTATGGCAGCTGTGGCCCCACGAGCTCCTACGGTGAAGACTGCTTGGCAGCTAGGCTTAAAGAGAGCCCGGAGACGAAGGCCTGTCGGGCAGGGATGCTGTGCGTATTTGCTGGTCGCTGCTAGCAGTCAATCCCTGTAAACAAGTCACATTAGAAAGACTGACATTCTGTATTTTGAACACACCTAACGCTATTCTTTCAGTAATTTACCCCAGACTTATTTGTCTCCACTTCTTTGGTGTCAATAAATTTTAGCCCTATTCATTCTTCCACAAAGAAGGAAAAAAGATTCATTTCCATATTTTTTTGGAGTGATTCTAGCAAAATTTCCAAGAGCTCTTCGTGTTCTGGGTCCTGTGATGTGATTCATGGGCAGCAATTCATTTTACCCTCACAGAAACCAAAAACGGTAGATTCCCTCAGCATCCCGGCTTACTCGTGGGAACCGCGCAGCTCCGGTGCAGCAGGCGCTGGACCGGTGCACTAAGGATGCGCTGAGGGCAAGCCCCACAGGGACAGGCCCTGGCCTCCGGGTGTGACTCCGCAGCATGCCAGGAAACTCGCTCCAGTATTTTCACTTCCCAGTTCAGAGACGGAAGACCCAGGGCGCAGCAGTGAGGGAGCTGGGGGTTCTCAGTGGTCACGCCACCCCACATCCCCTTTTCTTCTAGATTAATCCCGTATTTACATTTCTCCTTTCTGCAATTTTGAGGTCAGGGAAAGTCAAAGAAACACTCTCACCCTGCATCTATTTTTTTCCTGCCTCCCATTTCTGCTGTTCTCCTTTGAAGCAGCAGCAGCTGCTACCAGAGGATCCCCAGGGCTGCCGCGCTCCGGAGAGCTTCACAGATGGAGGCAGAGATGGGAAGACAGAAACCGCTCCTGGACAGAAAGTTGTTAGTGCTTTCCCCTCTAAATTCATTCTTTCAAGAGCGGACACTTAAGACAGCGCTACAACCTCAAGGCAACTAGAGTAAAGGGCTGGATTCTTAGGGCAGAGTGGTTTCTGCTTCCTAGGGCCTAAGTGGGAGAGAGCAGGGCCCCCACCACTGAGGCTCTCTTCTTCATCAGTTTTAACCTGTTTAATTTTCCTCCTATCCTTGAACATTACTATCCACACTTAGGTATTCAAGGCAATAAATGCAGTACTGTGGTATCCACACAGGGAAATGCTGCTTCTGACCTCACTTATTTCTGGACCGAAGTCTTCTCCATCTTCATTAATTAGATTTCAAGCTTATTAGCCAAGGGCAAGAGGAAGAGATCATGGTCACTCCAGCCGGGAGGTTCCAGAGAAGACGGAAAGCGTTGGGGCTGGGACTTCAAGGATAACACCAAGTTATTTTGAATAACATTTTGAATCCAAAAGTCAGAAGGAAAACAATGCTGTAGCTATTGCTCCCTGTGGCGTGCACGTGCCATCGTCCTCACACGGACCAGGCGCAGAGTGACACGTTCGATCACGTTGCCTGCTTTGTGTAGGAATAGGCGCAATTGCAGACTTACCTTGAAACATTTTCCTTTCTAATCAGAGAGCAAGTCAGGAACTCAGTGATAACACGCTCATTTGTTGCTGTACAGAATGACTGCTTCCTGTGAGTCCCATGGTTCAGGGCTGTCCTAGTCACTGGAATTTGCCAGTGACCATAACAGGCCACACTCCTGCCAAGTTGGAGCTCGGTTTGTGGTGGGGAAAGTAGATAACAAATGCTATGGATAAATAACATGCAGTATGCTGATTAGTTATGAAGAAAAAAAAAGCAAAACAGGAAAAGATATTATGAAGCAGCTGTATGGGAAAGCAGACGTTCTAGGTGATGTGGTCACAAGGACAAGATAAAAAGGTGATCTTTGAATAAAAACAAAAAGAAAAATATTGAAGTAGCTAGAATTCCACTAGAGAAGGCCCTGTGTAAAAGGACTGAGGTAAAGGATTACCCTGACTCGCTGAGGACAGGAAGAGGACAAATAAAGGAGAGCAAGAAGAAATCAGATGAAGGGTTACGAGGGGTCAGATTACGTACAATTGTTGAGGCCAAGCTATATATTTGTAACATGAATGAGGTAGGAATCTGACAAAGAGTTTTAGCAGAGAAATAAATAATCTGACTTGACTTTTTAACAGGGTCATTCTGGTTAGGAGATGACAAATTCCCTGAAAGAGTGTGAAATCCATGAGAAGACAGGGCAGCACAGGAAGCAGTACAAAATAGTTGAATTCTAGATATGTTTTGAAAAGAGAAACTCAAAGACTTGCTCAGAGACTTAATGGGGGAAGTTAAGAGCGAAATCTTTATTTTTGGCCCATGTGATTTCACTGTGGAATTGCATGGGGACGGCGTTTTTATTTATTTGTCTGGGTTTTGTTTTGCTTTTTCACAGAGGTTGAAGGAGACATTTCTGGAGCTCATTTTTTTTTTAACACGTTCAATTTAAGATGTCTATTGAACATCAAAGTGGAGATGTCGAGAAGATAATTGGAAACACAGGTCTGAGTGGATGTGCAGGTCTGTGAAAAGAGATGAATGCGGGGCATTAGCATATAGATGAGGAGGAATCAGCAAAGGAGACCTCAAAAGAGGTCAGGAAGTGGGAGAGACATGAGCTGAGAGCAGCACTGGGGAGCCAGGAGAGCGTTCCAAGGGAGAGCCGCAGTCACCAGTGCTGCCCACGTGTCCTAGGAGTTCAGGACTGAACAGCGACTTCTAGAGGCAGCAGCGTGGAGTCCGGCTCCATGAAAGCTCTCCTGGGGGACCAGAGAAGTTCTGGGCCACACAGGTGATTGGGAAGAGAGAAATTAGCAATAGTAAGTATAGGTAACTTTCACAAGGTGTGCTGTGAGGTACAATAGAGAAATACATAACCTGAGAGGAGAATGGAGAAGGTCTTGTTAGAACTGAAGGGTGCCTCAGTGGCAAAGCGTCCACCTTCCATGCACAGATTCTCAGGTTTGATTTACAGCACCCCAAAATAATCTGTACTTCAAACAGGAGACACAAAGTAATGCTTGTGTGCTCCTGAGAAAAAGATATTAATGAGGAGAATTTTATTGATATGGGAAAAAAATAAAAGTAATCAAGAAAGTTTGTCTTTGAGTAGGGGCTGCCTATGTGGTCCAGAGGAGTCTACTTAAAGAGCAATCTAGGAACAGACCACCCACCCCTCCTGGGAGCTTTTAGAAATGCAAATTGTTCTGCCCTGTGCCATAGCAAGTTAGACTTTCCTGGTGAGACCTAGGAATCTGGATCTTAACAACTTCTGTGTAATTCTTGTACATCAAAGAAGGAAGGGTGCCCATCTGGTGCACAAAGGAGAGATCAACTTTATCTGAAAATGCAGTTTGTAACAGGAGCAAAGTTGGAGTGAGGGGCAGTTGTGGCTGCTGCAGCCCAGCGGCCTTAATCCTGTGGTAGTTGCATTGATCTTTCAGTGAGGCGGGGTTTCAATCACCAGCCCTTTCCTGGGTGTCATGCAGCAAAGCTCCACTACCCTCTCACACCCAGAGACTGAACCTCAGATCTGCTCAGACAAGACTGTGTTCTCCACATATCCTCATGGTCCCACTGCATAATCCCTGTCCATGCAGGAAGTGCTGTGCATATTTAGGGTCAAAGCTGCATTACCATTTTGCATTACAAGTCAAGGGGAAAAGTTATGATGATAGCTCAGAGAATTAAAGCACCTGCAAACAGGCACAGAGGCCTGGGGTTCGATCCCAGGGACTGCAGTGCCAGCCCTGCTCCCAGGGCTTGCTGAGACGACAGTTGAGACTGGGCATGGTGATGTGTGCCTGTAATCCCACCAGTTGGGAGGCTGTAAACAGGTGGATCACTAGTAGTCCAGTCTAGCAGTGAGATACTGAACAACCTGTAGATCCTTCCCTAAAATAAAAAAAAAAGGTTATGATGAAAGAACATGACCATAAGCTTACTTATGTCTTTCTCACCTCATGTTTATTTATTAATCATTATACAAGTTTATCATGAAATACACTCAGTAGTAAAAAGGCAGGCTACTATGGAAATCCAATGAATAAATATATTAATTAACATCGTTCCCCACACCATAAGGACTAACACACAGCTGTGGTTTTCCTAGCTATTGATCCACTCCCGGTGGGATTCTGAGCAGGCAGTAAGCATGCAGAGAGGTTATGTTTTCTGTGAGAACATCAGACTTAGAAATATATTCACCAGCTACTGAAAAGAAAGACTGTTTGTCATTGTTCTTTGCTAAAAAGAGCATGTAAGTGATGAGTCTAGAAGTCAACTGAAATGAAAGTCTCAGGAAAGTCTTTGTCATTCCTGTAAGTTCATGCTTTTCACTTTGCCATCAAGATTATATGGCCTGAAAGTCAACATTTGTCTGAACTGCGTGTGTGAGTGCATTGTCATCCCCTGACCACATGTAGAAAGCTCCCCTTGGGTATCTGACAGAGAATGTCACACTGAGTGTGACATAAACTCCCCACAGTTTGCTTCTACCTGTATTTCTTATCATGATGGATGACCCCCACCCAAGCCCAGAGCTGGGAAGACCCTTCAGGGACCCTCTTCTCTCACATTTCTCATGTGTCCATCTCTCAGGCTTGCCAATTCTCCCACATACCTTCAGGCAAGCCCTCTTCCAGAGCTCCAGTCCCCACCATCCCTTGCCTGGACTATGAACCTCTGAGAAGCACTGTTTTCCTCACAGCCTCCACCCATGTATTCTGTACCACAACAATGCTTAAGTACGCAATTGGCAGCACATGTTTAATGACCTCACTGCTTTCCATTAAACCTCCGCAGGTAAGTCAAAATACCTCTGGTGGCCCTGAAGCCTGCCCTCACTGCCTGTCATGGTTTGTGTCTAGTTGTCTCCCCAAAGCCTCATATAAGTTATGGGGCAGACAAGGTCTGCAGGAGCAACAAGTGGCTTGAGGGGTGGGGCCAAAGGACTAGGCAGGGGCCTAAGGGTGTGGGACCTGAACTGGCTGCACCCCTGCCACCTGTCCCCTGCTAGCCTGTACTTTTTCACAGGTGCAGAGGGAGTCATCTTGGGGGGACATAGCAGCATCCAAGCCTCTCCTCCAGTGTCTTGAAACCTCCAGTAACCGTAAACTAAATAAACCTTCCTTCCCTCAATTTGAGAGTCAAGTACTTATCCCAGGAAATGAGAGAAGAGTAACTCAGACACTGCCACTTTTAAAACCAGAGTTCTGCCCATCTTTCTTTCCCACTTGCACTGTGCTGTGGAAATTCTGCAACTACTGGGTTTCTTGCTCTGAATTCAGGCTGCTACTTCTCTGCAGAAAAATCTCTTCCCTTTGCAAATCCAACTTCTTAGAGATTATGAGAGTACTGGAAACTATTTAGCTCTTTGCAAATTGGTACTAATTTTTAAAAAACTGTTGTCAATTTATTTCCTACAATTAATAATCATTATGATCAGAGCTTTTCTAGTGCAATGTGTGCTGTTTGAGCCATACAACCCAGTGTAGGTTTCTGTTGTCCATGAGCAGCACCGAATCACACTTGCACCATTTTTCTCCTTCTATTCTTTCAGATAATCATTTGCATTTCTGGGAAAGTGAAAGGTATATTACATTCGTGTTGCTCTTCCTTATTTCTTCCTTTCATTTTAATTTACCCTGTTTTCCCTTGACATTCAATTCTATATTCCTCTAAAGATGCTATTATTTTGCTGATTAATAGTTCATTAGTAAGCATAATTACCATCTGCTACATTGCTTCTCAAATTATCCAGTAATTGCATGTATATTAAATTTCAATTTTGGAAATTAAGCTTTTGAAAATATACCCCTGTCCTTTATTAAATTTAGGCAGCATTCCAGGTGTACTTTTCAAGTATTTGGATTTGTAAACCATTTTGCAGTTTATTAGCCCTCCGTTGTTGCACTCCCTGAGTCTTGCCCATGTTCATTCACTTTGTTACTCAGGACATCAACAGTTGTGTTTTCACTCTGACCACATGGAATTTAAAGATTATAAGAAATAGTGTTTCTTCTTCTGGGTATCATGATTAAAAACAAAGAACAAAGGGCCAGGGAGATGGCTCAATGGAATAAGTGCTTGCCTGGCAAGCGCAAGGCCCTGAGTTTGATTCCTGGCACCACCAAAAAATGAAAATCAAAATAAATAAAGACCAAGCTCAGGCATTTGGATGCTTTTCTTAGTGAAACAAAGAAACAAAAAGCAAAGGTAGCCTAGATTCAAATAGCTCCAAGAGTGCTTCACGGAGTCTTTAGCATTCATTCTAGATTAAAGCTGCGTTCGAAAAGTGAATGGAGGGACTACAAATGTACAAATTGCTCAGTTTTACTAGACTGCCTTAATTTTCCTATCTAAACAGTTAAGAAAGATATAGATCTTCGGCAAAAAAATTCCATATACAAATAATTTCATAATTCTCCTGAGGAATCAGAACAATGATTTTTATTTATTTTTTTTTTGTAACTGAGTCCCTTCATTAAACCATATTTTCCTTGAGGCCTTCTCTCCACATTTTTATTGTCCAAGCAGCACATATTGTGGGAAGTCATTTAGACCAACGATGAGTAGCTGGCTGCCCACATAGCTACCTGGTCGAGCCCCTCGGGTTCCTGGGTCCAAGTCCTGTGCACCTTTTACAAAACCACAAATTCTCCCAAGACATGGATTGCAGTTAGCTGCCCGGCATTCTTCACAAAATTAGGACAGTGTTTGGCACCTACGAAGCAAAGCACGGGTTCTCAAAGCACACCTGGAAACATGAACATTCTGTAAGCTTCTGTCCAAGGCAGCCTTCTTTGTTCAGCTAAAAAAGCCTAAAAGTAAGATTTGCTGCAGCCAGTAGCTATTCACTGTTGACGACAGCTTTAAGGCGAGGATGCTAATTTTAAATTACTTTAAAAACTAATCTCTTAGTCTCAGTATCTGATCATCTTGGAAATAATTTGCAGCCTTTACTTTCGGGCTCTTCCTAAAAGCACTCTGTCCTCACCCAGAAAATCTGTACATATTAAGTTTGGTTTCTGGATGTGCACTTTGGCAGATCTCCATGTAAAAGCATCCTTTTTCTATGAAAGATAAAGAGCTGCCGATTCTACTTAGACAAACCCCAGAGGAGAAGGCTGAGCCGAAGGTGACTGACCGAGCAGCAGCAGACGACGCACTCCCCTGTCCTCCAGCTTCCGGTCTCCTACTTACCAACCAAGCTTTACAGAGGAGTCTTGTTTGATGACCCAGCAGTGTCAGAAAGGGGAATGGAAGGGGGTCAGCGTGCTTCCCCCGAGGTGGGGGCAGGTTCCGCTGGCTTCCAGCGTGAGCAGAGCCTGCCCTTGATCCTGCTTTCTGCGCGGCAGTCGCACCTCCCACTGCCAGCCTGGCTCCGGATCTTAATCAGCCCCTGTGCACACTGCCTAGCTGTGCAGCGATGAACCCTCCGCTGCTGAAGCTCGGCGCTGTGCTGAGCGCCGTGGCGATGATCTCACACTGGATGGCCCAGACACTCCCGTCCTTGGTAGGACTGAACACCACCAGGCTGCGGATGCCAGACGCCTTAGTAAGTGATTTCTGAGGCTTTGGCTGTCTTGTAGGCTGTAGTGTGAACTGCAAAAGCAGACTTCATTTCTCTCCTTAGAGGCTAACTTCAAAGACCTGATGTCCGAATGGTAATGTTAGTTGTGAGTATTTATTTATGAACACTTTAAAGTTACATGCAAAAGCATTGAGAAATGTGATTTTAAAACAGAAGCAGTAATTATAAAACTCTTCATAAAATGGAAGAGTTTTAATTTATGTTTTACTATAATTTGAGATTTGGAGAGAGTTTTAAAGAATTATGCTTTGTCTTTATTATTGTCCTTGTAATGTCTAAAATCCCCACAACTGTCCTGAAGAATGAATTATATAGTGTGTACTTGTAACCTGGCTTTCCTACAGCAAGATCTTTCTTGGACCTTGATGCCTGTGACATGCTTAACGCACAAAACAACATCTTTTAAGCCTAAGTGGGGAAAAACTCAGCAACTTAAGACCTACCAAAGCAATCAGCAAGAGAACTACAAAGCGTGAGCAATAGAAACTTTTCCTGGACAAAGACATCTTCCAACATTGCTTATTATTTTATGAAGATGCATCCTCTCACAGCCTACTTTCTGTGGCTTTCATTCGCTGAAACAATGGCCCTTTAGTCTTCCTCTTGTTTTAATGAGGAACTTTCTGATAGTGTAGGATGAGGTTTAATTAGCAATACTCTGACAAAAAGAAAAACTACTAATTCTTCATGTAAATAGTTAAATAACAGGAATATTCTCTGATCAAATAAAAGACACAAAAAAGTTGTTTTATTTTTTACTTTCATGTAGAGTACTGTAGTGGACAATAAAAAGTGGAACAAGAGAAATAGCCTACTATTTTTAAAAGTTATTTGCTGTGCTAATAATAATTAATCTATGAATCAATGTGTAATTAATTAAATGGATAATTAATTACGCATTTCTGCAGCATGGCTCAGGGGTTAGGAACCAGGCAGAGCATGCTCTGACCTACAACTTCACCTTCCTTGAATTACTTCTGTGCTTCCATCACTGAAGAGATTCTCTTCATATCCTCAAAACATGAGAGCAGCAATGCAAAAAGACTCATAGTGATAAGACAAGCACGATATGTCACCAATACACAACTGCTTACCACTTACGTTTTTTATTTTATTGAGAAACAAATAGCAGTGAGATAATTTCAAACTGATTAATAGGACAATTTCAATAACTAATACATTATACAGTGTTATCTTCTTAGTGGTTATCCATAGCATAAGAAGCAGACAGGATATCCTGTACAAACACTATTAGTACAAAGCTTTCTACTCACTGAATTAAGTGAGAGTAGCTGTATATCTATCCTAATTATTCTGTACATGCAAATACAAAATGGTCCTTCCTTTGTATCCCTTTTTTTGTTTAGTCCTATAAGAGATAGGTATTCCATTGGCATCTAAATGCTATAGGTGCATGAATTCAGCAAAACAATCCAACACAGTCCAGCAGTCCGTAATAGTAGTGGGTTATCCACAAAAGTTGTTACTTGAACCCTTCACAGCTCAGCATATTAATATGGCTTTACTTTATATACCTCATTTTTATACTTTTCTGCTAGTTGGTTAAGACCAAGGTAAAGCAACACCTACATAACAAGAAATGTAACTTTTGTATCTGATAAGGTCAGTGACATACTTGCTTACCACTTACAGAGCCAAGTGGTTTCAATGTCAAATTTATCTGTTTACAATGACATACTTGTAGAATTAAATTTCAGAAAAATATGATTTTAAACTAAGAAAGTTCTGAATAATTTATATTTTGAATATGATACCTTAGGTCTGTTTTGTGTATATAGGTATTGGCTTAGGTGTTTTCTGTTGATAACTGAGGAAAATCAAATTTCCAAATCTATATATGACATTTTTAGTTGAGTTGTCCTGTAGGCTAGAAGGTAATTAGTTCTCTTTACTTTCCACTCAACTGTTTATTGACTGAAAACTGTAATGTGTTGTTATGGGTGTGTGCATGCTCTGACCATCAGTTCTTACTTCAGGTGTCTCCCCTTGGCAAGCAAACCAAACCTGATAATTTCAGGAAAGTTTTCACTATGGTTGGGGAGAGTAGAATCATAATTAATGTTCCCTGGGATGGAAAAGCCAGGCTGCAAAAGCTTTCTTGTGTATGCTTTGTAGAACACTAATGTCTGTTTCCTAATTATTCAAGACTGTTGCTCAGGCCTTGGTATTCCCATGGTGAAAGATGAATGACTCTATTTCTAAATTAATAGCATAAAATATTGATGCTGGAAAAGTGACAGGCATTTCAGAAGCCATCTGGACTGAGTATTTTCACACTGCCTTCCGCAGCAGAGCCTTGTGGGATTTTTTCTGTTGTTGTTGATGTTAACAAATTAAGTATTAGTTAGAATATGAGAATAAATACTTTTTCAATGAAACAATATGGAAATCAGTAAAGAAAATTGATCAGAAACAAGCGATAGTGGGAGAAGGCGTCTGGTCACTCTCTTTCACTTGCTTCCATCTCACACACATCTCTACTCCACCACCAACAACGTTCTTCAGAACTCTCTAGGGCTTATCTGGGGACATGAGCGCTCTGGGGCCACCTTCTCCTTCTGCCCTGTGTAGGCCACCTTGAAACGTGCAAGTGACCCACTGCACTTCGTGCCCCCTGTGGGGCTGGGTCAGAAGGCTCAGGCCCTCCAGGCCAGCCAGTCCTCCCATGGGTCCCTTCCCCTCCTCGCGCTCCTGGCCTCTGTGTCTTGCTGCCTGTGCTCCACACTGCGGGGAGCATAGTGTGCGCTTGGACGCCTGGATCTCACCGACACACCAGAGCCCTCATCCTTCAAAATATCTTTCTCGGGGCAGGGAGATAGCTTGGCTATCTAAAGTGCCTACTTGCAAACGCAAGGTCCTGGATTCGAACCACATTTCTTGCTGTTCCTGGAGCTGACCGCTGAGACCAGGCGTGTGGTGTGTACTTGTAGTCCTCGCGCAGGGGGAGGCTGAGACAGGAGGGTCACTACAAGCCTGAGCTGCATGGCGAGACATTGTGCCAGATAGACAAATAAGTGAATAAATGGATAAATAAATAAAGCCAACTACAAAATTACCTAAGCTTTTTTTTTGCGTTCTTAAGAAGAAAAGAGCATTCTCTGTGTGTGTTTAGAGATGGCGGCAAAGTCCCGAAGACCGCGAAGAATGCTCTCCATCAGGGTTCTCCTCCAGCCTTCCGGATGGGTCTGCTCAGAACTTTGCTGCTGCTGTCGTCTGAAGGTGGGAGATACCCTTTTTCTGAGCTGGAGAGCCAGGAGCCTCCTCCAGGGCACAGAGTGGGAAGCTGCACAGCAGCCAGCCAGCTCCTCCCTGAATTTCTCACTGTGTCACGCACTGAGAGCGAGGAGAGCCCGCCACTGTGCACACCAGCGAGAGCTTTGCAGTGTCTCCTGGTTGTTCCTGACACGTGTAGCAACAGAAACATAGCATTTCTTTAAAATGAAAATTTAGAGTTTCCTGGAAAAATAATATATAAGGCGTGGATCAGTTAATAACATTTGTTTATGACAATGTTCTTTGAAATAAGCAGTGTGTATTGATTTTTTGAAAGCAGTTTTAAAATTTCCAGGATGCATTATATCAGGAAGTAGTTAAATACAACTCTATTAGGCAATAAACTTCCTCTTGTATTTCTTTGAATATCGGAACACTCCTTCCTTCATGCTTCTTGGTCTACCATTTTCTTTCCCTCTAAATGGTGTCTGAGGAGAGGAAGTGTTGCTCTCAGAAGGCCCCAGCCTCCTCCACCCTTCTCTCTGTCGCAGAATGACTTCCCCTGCAGGCTGGGCTTCTGAGAAATCCCTCATACTGAGGACTCCACACCAGGAAGAACCTGGAAAAGAACAATTTAAAAAGCAGTAGCTGTTCTCGGGAGTTGGCCTACCGCTGTGGAGGCTGAGGCTGGAGTGGATATCTGGGCAGAAGCAATTTGTTTTGCTACATTTTCAAACATCTAGCTAACTTCTCCTCATAAATAGCTATTTTGATGAGCTAGTCAATTTAAGGTTCTGTAAAATGTATTGAATACACTGAAACAAACAGTCAGTGTTGAGTCTTTCAGCCTCAAATGACTGAAATGATTTTAGCAATGAACGAAGACATCCAACTTCACTGACTTCCCAGGCCCCCAAATCCTCCCACACCCCCAAACCCTTAGGCAAAGTCCATTTTGTGAGAGGGAAAATTAAAGAGCAAGGTTAGAGGGGAGAGGGGCAGGCGCTTCCTGAGAGCAGCAGAATATGGTAGAGTGGCAGCGGCCTCTTCAGAGAAGAGTCACCTAATGGGCGACCTGGAGAGTCCATTTATTCTTGCTTAAGAGTGTGTAACAAAAACAGGGCCCAAAAGGAACACTGCATGGACAGAAGTTCAAGCCACGCCCCTCTCCTCAACGGAGTGGGCAGTCGTGAAATGAGGAAATCCATGTCATGTGGAACCAAATGGACACACGATAGACAGAAACTTCACTGAGTAGAGAGCCACAGGACTAAGCATGTCTTGGTTCTTCCAATGCTGGGCTACTCCGACTGTGAGCAGACGTGACTGTCCTCCATTTGACAGCATCTGGTTATTTTTATCATTATTTCTGTTTCTACTTGTTTGTTGTTGCTGTTGTTGAAACCTGGAGCTCTCCACCAGTGAAGACTTTGTTTCTCCAGCCCCAAATGTTCTTACAGATAACAGCACGCCAGCCGCCACGCAGTGACGGCGTTGTTAAGGCGTCTCCAGAGCTCCTGGCTCTGACAGCCGCTCTGCCTCCTGTCTGCACATTTCTCTTCTCTCCACGACTGAAGCCATTAGTGTGCTAAATCCCATTTCACTCTCTGAGACCAAACGTACTTGTAAATGGAAGTGTCTGCGAGCTTATTATCACTCATGTATCTGTGTTCTGCATGAGACAGAATTCTCCAGGTGCTTTCCTTTCTGCTTTGTTTCTCCTGTACACCACCTTCGGTAGATTGGGTCCTTATTTCTTTTGCTCTGCCCTGTACCTTTGTAGAAAATCCAGAGATAGCGAAAAAACATGAAATCTAACAATTTAGATTTTCTGGTGATTTTCTTCTGCTCAAAATATCTGCCTTTTCTTCTCTCACCTATCCCCTCCGCCAGGCCCTAAAGGAGTGCTGCAGGGCCTTCCACAGAAGTGCTGGGGCACGCTGCATCTTGCTAAGCCCTTTCTCTGACTGTTCCACTGGATGACAGTGGTTCGCACACTTGGTGAAGCCCTCCACCTGTCAGGACATGCTGCTCCTGTCCAGGATGTACTGCAGAAGACTTTGTCCTCTGAAACCCTATGAAGGAGCATAGGGGACAGCTCGGGTTTATCTGCAGAGGCTGAACCTAAAGACCTACAGACTGCAAGTTAGAGAAAACTGGTGCATCTCATACGTAACACTGACTAACTGAATCATGGACAAATGTCTTTTCCAACATGCAACCCCTATATGATTAGGAAAATTCCTTCAAGTTGACTTCACTTTTGTAAAACATAGCTTTGCAATTATAAGCAAAGAACTGAAAGTTGAAATGAAATTGTTAAATTATTGTTTGCATGTTTATGCTGAGTTTTATTTCATGAGTTTTATAATAAAAATGTCTAAGTAGTTCATTTAATTAGCACAAAAAATTCAAAGCAAACTTCTTCAGTAATCTCCATAATTTCTAATGCTTTTGATAGCAATGCACTTGCTATATGCACATGTCAGATCCAAATGCTGGGCTTCACAGCAGTTTGGAAAATGCATTTAGGTTGCACTGCCATCCACCTGATGAAAAGGGGATGGTTAATGAACAATGTGGTGGCTAATTTTGGTGTTCCAATATCAGGCTGCACAAGTACACATTCCCACTTCTGTAGACTATACTCTGTGAGATCTGTAAACCTCACAGTGTCTCTTCCCATATCAGGAAAGTGGTTAGGGTAGTCCGCCAGGTCACTGGGATATTCCAAGACAAAAAAGCACACCAACTACCATGTGCATAGAGCTCCATAAAGGAAGTGTTCTTAATATGAGTTTTATGGACACCTGAATAATTGCTCTTCCCAAAGGAACTTTTTTGGTCTTATTTTTACTATTTTCTTTTTTGGTACCGAGAATCGAACTCTGGACCTCGTGCTTGCTAGGCAGGCGCTGCGTCACTGAGCTACATCCCCAGCCCTGAATAATTGCTCTTAAAAGTTAAGGATAGAGGGGCTGGGGAGATGGCTCAGTGGAATAAGCACTTCCCTGGCAAGTGCAAGGGCCTGAGTTCAATCCCTGGTTCCGCAAAAAAAAAAAAAAAAAAAAAAAAAAAAAAAAAGTTGAGGATAGAGTATGACATTTGCAAGGGCATTTAAAAAAAAAAAAACTTCCCATCTAAATATATTTCTTCCAACTGAGGCCATAGATTATGTCTGTTTCTTTCCAGGACTGGTGCATATGCCCTAAAGTATTGAAACACTCGAGGGGCTCCCTGTGCTGGTCCTTGAGGACCTAGGAAAGTGCACAGACTGCCAGGCACTCACTTTGTGGAATGGGGCTTTTCTGTTTTTGATTTACCTTTTCTGTTGCCAAAAGGGTGGCTTTTTATAGTTTACATCATTCTAACTGCAATAAAGAAGGTCATGACTGTTGGAATGATTCCTCCAGGAAGACAATGGCGAGTACAAAGAAGCTAGAATCTTACTGCTATTAAGCAAATACTTCAAGGAGAATACAAAATGAGCATCAGATGTTGTCCACCTTCCCACTTCTTGTTCTGGAGAGTGGCTGACCCCAGCTCTGAAATGATAATCTCTACACTATTCGGCCAAGAACTCAGCAAGCACCCAGCAATATGAACGCTGCCAGCTTTAATAATTGGTGTTTGCACTGCAGTTAAAACAGTTTAATATTATAATCATGTGGTCTCTGCTCTTTTGCCCAAATGCTAAATTTATTCTAATGTAAAGCCTTAACTTTATGACATAAAGTTAGGGCTTTGAGATTTGTGTCCAGTGTTAGAGGCCGGCAGGCCCGCATCCAGACACATTAATCCATTACTGTTAATTATTTTAAACCTTCAATTATGCCATTGGAACTGTACCACCAGCCTATTTCTGTCTTTACTCTGTAGATAATCTCTACTGAGATTTGCTGACAAAAGGAGACTGAAATGATTTATCTTAAGCTTCCACAGAAATAAAAGTAATTCCGATAAAAACAGACCTCCTTTAACAACTGAGTTCCATTCAAGCGATGAGGTATTTCAATTAATGGGTCACTAAATTAGAAATTGGATATAGTACACAAACCACAATATTCAGAACAAATTGTCAAAGGGATCTCCAAGTTGATTACTTTCTTTTTATTTGAATACCTCTTACCTACACTCATGTAATGTATAGGAGAACATTAAACTACAATGCTATACAGTAAAATCAGCAAAAATTACTATACAATCAAGTTGAAAAAGACACTGAGGCTCTATGAGCAAGATGTAGAGAGCTTCAGCAGAAAATCAGGTTGTAAGTCAAAGCAGTGAACCCCAACCCTGAGCAGGTAGTACCCCAGGCTATTAAACCAAGGAACATGCTCACAAAAGAAATGGGTCACCTATGTGAGCTCTCAGGGCTGATTTTCTTTTTCTTTTCTTTTTTTTTTTTTTTTTTAATACTATAGGGCAAGGTCTACAGGGTGTTCAGGGTCTTACTACTAGATCAGACTGGCAGTGATCCACCTGCTTACGATCTCCCAAGAGCTCGGATTACAGGTGCACCACCACTCCCAGTCTCAGTTACTGTCTCTGCATCCCCTAAGGGGCAGACCAGCATGGCAGGCTTAGGGATTGAACCTCTGACTCTTGCACCTACTTGCAGGCACTTTAATCTGCTGAGCTATGTGATCGTTCCTAGGGCTATTTTTCCAATGTCTGTATCACTAATGTATTGAAACCAATCGTATGCACACTGAGAATCACATCAGTATAGACATTCCAAAGGAATTAAAAGTAAGACTAGAGATACGTGGTCCAAAGCTACATGAGGTGGTGGAGCACATGGGATGAGCACCTGAGAGGTGAGTGTTTGGCATGGAATTCAAAGGAGTGATTCAAGCACTTGATCTCAATGGCCCAATACAAGTTCTTTAAAAGTAAAGACAGTTGGGCCAGCCTGATAGTTCAATGGAATGCTCGGGCAGAGTGTAGCAGCTGGGATTTGATCCCCTGCATGCCATGCCGGCCCCACCCCTGGGGCACACTGAGACTGCAGTTGAGACTGGTCATGGTGTCACGCACCTGTAATCTCAGCACTTGGGAGGCTATAAACAGAAGGAACATAGTGAAACCCTATAGACCCCATAGATACTGTCTGAATACAGAAAAATAAATAAATAAAGTAGCAGTAGTGATGGTAATTGTAGGTACTTGGGGGGGGGGCTGAAGCAGGAGGACCACAAGTTCAAACCCATCTTGGGCAACATAGTAAAATTGTGTCTCAAAAAATTTTAGAAAGGAAGAATGTTCTGTAGCTGCAGCTCAGTGATAGAGCTATTGCACAGCAGAGCTTCAACCATTAGTACTACAGAGAGAGAGAGAGAGAAAAAGAGAGGGAGAGTGAGAGAGAGAGAACAGGTAAATAAGAGTGATTTTCATATTATATTTTGAAATGATAGCATTTTTGATAAACTGAATTAAAGTATCTTATTAAAACTATTTTCAGTGGTTTATTTTCATTTTTAAAATACAGTAACTAGGGAATCTTAAACTGTACATGTGCCTCCCGACTTCTGTGACATGGAACCTCCTGGCCTCTTGCCCTGTGGTACCTCTAGAATCTGTGCCTTGGGGAGGGGAACTGTCTCCTTTCCTGTGGAAAGGGAATAGCAGTAATAGTTTCAGCTGCTCTGAAGTGGAAGCAGCTCTCCTGGGGGCAGAGCCTGCCCTGGGTGAGCTGGGCTCTGTCAGCCACAGCCACCCCCAGGAGATGCCGCCTGAGCCCAGAGCCACCAGCCCTCTGCAGTAGGTGGAGTGCGCACCCGTGACACACACCTAGCCATTCTCAGTAACTACAGGGTTTTTTTTTTTAATTTCTTTTTATAAAACGAACTTCTAACAGAAAATTAAGAGCAGCTAGAGAAATGAAACTTTATAAAGTGCAGTAATGCCGATACTTCTAATCTACACAATTTCAGGTATAATCTCGATAATATTCTTCTACACCCATATAAAGCAAATAAGTTCCCTCTGTGTACATTATTTGAAAAGCTATTAAAGTTCTTCTTTAAAAATAATTAGACAAAGTATAAGGATAATTGTTTTTGCACTTGATAGCAAACAGAATAGGTAGGAAATAAGCATATGTTTAATAGGAAAAGAGTAGTTATTAAAATAAGATGCAAGCAAATAACTGTACGAGGCAATGCACATTAGGAATAGTTCCACAGTACTTCAGAACACGTAGGCCAAACCCATAGGGGGTGCATCCGGGAAAGGACTCTTTCCAAGCAGCAGAGCAGGATACTCAATGGCGCTCGGTGTGATTCGGTGTGGCGTGACTGCATGACCCACCTGGCTCAGATCGGTGAGCGAAGGCTGCTGCTAGGCAGCAGGAAGAGAAGCAGTAGCCGCGAAGAAGTCCCGGGCTCTGGTGGAGCCAGAACACCACCTGGACTGGGAGAGGGTGCAGGTGTGCAGGCATTCTTGGGAGGCCAGGTTAGCAGACTCTGCCAAAATAATTGTCTTCAACTTCTGAAATCTGTATCTTTTGAAAATGTTGTTGAGTTATTTTATGCTACATAATTTGGTAATAGTCTTTCCTGCTTCTGGAATAATTAGACCGTTGATTCAAAGGAAATTTCTTGAGGCAGGGTTTTGTTTCTGAATAGCACACCTGAATAATATTCAGCAAAGGATAGACTAACGATTGTCACTTACTGCTGGGGACAAGCTACCAAACCTAATGTGGAAAGATTAATTGCGTGTGATTAGGTGGTCAGTAGGTGACTCTGGGGTTGCATTGATGTGTGGGATTGCAAGAACCCACATGAAGAAGCAGAGTGAGATCAAGCAGAGTTAGTGACATAAAGGTGCAAGAAGCCAAAAGACCTGCTTTGGGAGAAGGTTTGACTGCATGAAGCTCCTTGCCTTTGTGAACTGTTTAATCTTCAGACTTTAAAGAATGAAAGCACAAATTCTAGCTATCCAAAGACATGCTTTGCCTGAGCTCCGATGCACGCACAAGCTCCTTGTTCTGTAGTAAAAGTCTATGTTTGTGTTTGCTGTTGGTCTCCTCAGACTCAAATTAGCCCCAAGGAGGGGTGGCAAGTGTACAGCTCGGCGCAGGACCCTGATGGGCGGTGCATTTGCACGGTGGTGGCCCCAGAACAGAACCTGTGCTCCAGGGACGCCAAGAGCAGGCAGCTTCGGCAGTTGCTGGAAAAGGTAGGAGTCTGAGTCCCTTGTGCATGCTTTACAGAAACCTACCACCGTTCTCTGAAGTGAAAACTATGGCAAAGGAGGCAGTGGTGAAGAGGAGGCTTCTAATCTTTGTCCCTCTTTTCGAGTAACATTTCTCTACTGCTCATCAGAGGTATCTCAAGCTTCCTGCTACTTTGTTTTATTTCTGCAACTTTTTAGTTTTCTAACCTTGCTCTTATGGAGACAGGCTATTGCATTATTGCAGTATCCAGTCTGTCTCTCTTTAACAAGCACAAAGCAAATGCTCCTATGTCTATGCCAAAAGCCAGCCACCACACTCACGATCACAGTAGGCTCTTGGAGGTAAAACATTTGGAGCCCATTAGCAGTCTCGCAAGATGAGGAGCAGTGAGGCTTGCGAGCTCTCCACACATATCACTCTCTAAGTCACGCCTTTGAACACTAAGCTCCTCAATGTCACTCGATACCATTCTCCATAATTTACTTAAGTCAGATCCACAGCAATCAAATGCCGAATGCCCTTGATTTATCCTCTTCCACAGATGAAAATCAGCTCAGGGAAGGTTATTTATGTAGTGTTAGAGGGGAAAGCCCAGGGAATGGATCTTCAGCTGTCCCCATGCAGACTGTGACTGTGCTGGGCTCTGAATATAGCAGGCTGCGCACGGTCAAAGCACACACGAGGACAGCATGCTTGGATTTGAAATATCTTTTTATCAGTGCAGTATGGTAAGTGAGGTAGTAGGTCTGTGAACACCAGCAAGCTGAACACCGCATTCTTTGTCTCATCATTTCTACGGTATCCATACATTTATGGAAGTTTTAGCATGATTTTACAGAAGCTGGAAAAACGAATTCATTAATATAGACAAGCAAATATTCTCTATGTTAAGCCTCATAACTTTCTTCCACGTCCCATGTAGTGAAAGTAAGTTTTTTTCTGTGTACAAAACTTGAAAGCCTATTGCTGTTCTAAGAACTTAAGAGAAACCTCTTTCATGTTTGTATGCAAAGCTGAGTTTAATCTCCTTCCCTTTCTTTGGAGATAACCTTACTTACTGGCTTTCCTCTTCCACTTCCTTTTATGGGAGATCAGCCCTCCTGACCAACTCTTATTGAGAAGTTTTTGCACATCAAAAGAAATTATCATTTCTTTTCTTTCTTTCTTTTTCTTTGGGTGGAACTGGAGATTGAGCTCAGAATTATCAACAAAGTGAAAAGACAACCCACAAATTGCTAAAAAAATATTAACTAATAAGCACTCAGACAAAGATCTGCTCTCTAAAATTTATAAAGAACTAAATACATTAGAGCCCGCAAATTTAAAGACCCAATCCAGAAATGGGCATCTGAGATGCATATACACTTCTCAGAGGATGAAATTAAAGAAGCGAATACATATATGGAAAAAATGCTCCACATCACTAGCTATCTGTGAAATGCAAGTTAAAACAGTACTGAGATACCATCTCACTCCAGAAAGAATGGCTATCATAAAGAAACCAACCAACAACAAATGTTGGAGAGGTTGTGGGGAAGAGGGAACCCTTCTCCACTGCTGGTGGGAATGTAGACTCCTGCTTTCTCAACAGATGTCCTCATACAATAGCAAGGTCATTTCCTTTGAAACTAAAGACTCTAGCTAACTTATTTCTTAACTGTGAGAAATGATGGCAAATAAATTTCAATTATTTCAGGTGCAGTTTTCCAATTTTGATTTTCTTTTTTAATGAAAATTTCAGTTATATAGTTTATTTTGTTTGGTTACCAGAGGAATGATGTTAGAAAAATACTTAAATTCAATTTTAGTTTACTGGGAAACCCTATTTTGTCTCAGATTATTGACACTGTGTACCAAATATCTTCCTGCATTTTGTTTGTTTGTTGGTGGTCTTGGGAATTGATCGTGATGCAGAGCTGCATCCTCATCCCAGTTTTCTTCTTCCTCTTCCTCTTCCTGTTCCTCTTCCTCCTCCTCTTTTCTTCTACTTCCTTTTCCCCTTCTCCTTCTCCTTCATTTCCTCTTTCTGTTTGATTTTCAGATAAGCTCTGACTAATGTGGGCCTACTGTCCTCCTGCCTCAACTTCCTGAGTAGCTGGGATCACAGGGGGGCTTAGCCTGACCCAGAAGCAGGCCCCAGGAATTTATTCCCCTTCCTAAATCAGCAATGCTGGGGAACATTTTTATAGCTTTTCTTGTATGTCACTGATTTTTCAGTCTTTCATTGCATACACAATGACAATGCACAAAGATTCAAATGTTTCTTTAAAAATCAGGGGGAAAATTCTCAAAAAGTATAAATGTTAGAGGGCAAAAAATTCCTCTACAGTTCCAGAATGAAGTGTATATCAGAGATATGATAGAATTAGGAATTCACAAAGGATGAATAAGAAAGAGAGACCATAAATTCAGGTGAAAACTAGCATAAGCATGACCACACTGTCTAACAGGTAATGTACCTGAATATTTTAAAGAAGTCCCAGAAGAGTCAACCTCTAAAAATGTATCGGTACCAGTGACAAATCTTAAATAAAATTCATTAGGTTCATAAGAGATACTTTTATGCCAATGGAGACATAGTGAACTTATAGTGGCCCTAAGTAGGTACACAGCACTGGTTGTATGTGCTCGTCCCAAAGCGATGTTTGCAATGACCATTTGACAGAGTGACCTATTTCCTTGGTGACATGGTCTCATGCTTCAGCACCCATTCGTACTAACCAACAGCACTGATAGAGTCAACAAAAGTAATTATTATTTAAAAGTATTAATAATATTTCCCATTCGTATGTTGAATAATTTTCCATTAGTGCATATTGATAATTCCATCTAAATCTTATTTAAGATGGAGTTACTGCTCTAAGTTTACATGAAAGCAGACTGGGAGATTTGAGGTTAAAAGCTTTCCAGTTTCATGAAAGCAGCAAGTAGTGGAGCTATATCAGATCAGTCTCACATTTTTCAACACCATCCAGAATTTATTTAAGTGATGCACTATCATTTTTAGCAAGACTGTGGATTAATGAATATCAGAAAAATGCAATTGGTTTCTTATGCCGAAGCTGAAGTTGCTCACATAAAGCTGTCTGCAAGCTTTGTCATTTCTCTATAAAGTGGAAGATGCTTTGCATTTTTCAGGCACATATTTCCTAAACTGTAATTTTTGGTGTTGGATACTGACAACATCTTCACCAATAAAAAAATGTAAAATACCCTCTATATGGCAATGCCCTTTAAGCATTTCTAAAATGTAGTTTTGAAAAAAAGCAATATAAAGAGTTCATAAGAATTATCAGCAAAGGGACAGTGAGTTTGCCTAAGTCTTTGCGGGAAGGGATCAACCATAGGGACCAGTGGAGAAAGTTGAATTGTAGCAAAACTTTAGAGACAGACAAAAAGGAGAAACAGAGCAACCTAGCCTCCTTCTCTTATGTAGAGGATCAAAGCTCCAAGTCCCCTTATCATCAGCAAATTGGTCCTCAGTAGTGTTAATAGCCAAGAATAAATTGAGTCCAAATGCACTTGACAGGCAAAATAAAGGAGGCTGTTGTAAGTCTGTTCAGAACACCTTCCCTGCACATTGAAGTGCACACACTCTGCATAGGTGCACGCAGTTCTTGGGAGGATACCAGCCTTGGGGATGGTGGCTGCCTCCATGGGCAGATGCCTTATTTAAGTAGGCAATCAGTTTCTTTAATGTAATGGCTTTCCTCTTTAATGCTTAACCACAAACAGAGTTAGAAAATGATTTTGAATCTACTGCCTTTATTCACAAGGACGTTGCCACAATCTCAGTTTTGCCTCCAAAATTTTTGCTGCAGTAAAGGTTTTCTGATAAGGAATTTTCTGAGTGTGCACATAATGCATTAAGTATTTGTTCCTCAGGCTCTGCCACAGTCCAACCAATGAACAGAAGGGAAACTCTTGACAAAATATTATTGTCCCAGTTACTCACTATTACTATCGGAGCCCAGGAAAGTTTTACTCAATAAATATTTATTCAGCATGTATTCCATGTTTGCTTGTGTGTAATGTCCTGGAAGTGAGAGGTGAGTAAGAGTGTGCTTCTGACCTCCTGGGATCACAGAAAGAAAGAAAAGCTCTCCTGGCTGTGGCTCAGCATGTGCTACACCAGTGGTGTCTGCACAGGCCAGACTTGGGCATGCCCTACAGAGATAGTGTCCCCAGGAGGCCAGACTGCAGGTCAAGAGGGCCGAAGAAGGAGATCAAAGAAATCTGACTTGTTCGACAGGAAGAGTGGAAAGGCCGAGGCTTGCCACGGAGGCAGAACCCATGCTCCCCTGACTATGACTGCTTCGGGTGACGGTGACGGGGCACCTAGCACTCTACCACTGGCTACCTTACTGAGCTGTGTGACTTTACCCTTTGACAAAAATCTGCCCCTGAAAAGATCAGCCAATTTTAATGTGCATTTTTTTCAATGAAAATTACTTTTTACTGATTACGCAAATTATGCAGTTACTAAAAAAAAATGAAGCAACTTGCAAATATATGAAGCAAAGGACAACTTAAAATTTCGCCATCAGTTCTGAAGCAATATTTTTTACCTATTAATATATATTGAAATATGAATGCTTTGTTATTATATAATAAAGTATATAATTCTGTGAAATGGATTAAGATATATGCTATTCATGTCTACATATACCCTGAAATCTTTCTCTATAATAATTTGTTTCCGTTTTTCAAAAATTAGTATTACCAATCACATGTATAGTATTTTAACCATTTTACATGTTTCTTCAATTTTTTGTTCCATATATATTCCACTTTTTCATATACACACACACACACACACACACATATATATACATATATATGTGTATATATGTATATATATGATTTAAGAAAGTGAAAAGAATCAAGTTATGTAAGGTCCCTACATTCGCTTTTCTCCCGGGTGAACAGTCCTCAAGCTGAACAAGAAGACCAGGCATCACGTGGAGATCCTGATGGAAAGCATGCATCCAGCTCAGGAGTCTGGGGAGGGTCTCCAGAACCACCGCTAGGCGGTTCCAAAGTTGTTCTTCTGCAGACCATACAATGAGCACTAAGCACACACAGACTGATCCAACATGTTATTTTGCATTCTATTCTTCAGCCCCTGTAATGTCCTCATTAGATGTTCTAGCTCTCTTTTTCAAGCTTTTCCTGACCCAAAAATCGGAGCAGCTTTTCTTGCATTTCTGCACTGTTTCTAGGTCACCTGTTTCCACTTTAAATAGCCCAGGGCTCCCTGAAGCTGGATGGCACCATCTGCCTCACATTTGCTTGCTGGTTGTCCACCAGGTGTTTGCAGTAGCCAGTTTCTAAGTTCCTTAGTCAGGATGCTATCCGGTTCAGGGGGTGCTTTCGCCAGTGTACCGATCATGCGGGGAGTCATTTAAACCTATCATGGAATCTGTCCCTGGAACGATAGCATCCTCTGTATGTGGAGACGCCATTCCACTTCAAACCTGCTGAGCATCCTTGATGGTTAAGACGTAGAATTAGTTCTCAAAGAAACAACTCCTTCTAAGGTCTTAGTTTGGGAAGTTAGAAGTTTACAAAGCCCTACAAGGAAAATTGCATTTTTAACGTTTATGTTAATGTACTAAATTCTTGTGCATTTTCAGTCATTCCTAGTGCTGGAACCTCTATTTCGTAACATTCTGGCTATGTGTAACCTTGTCTCGCTGCACCACTTGAATATTGCTGATGGAGAAGGGGCCTTCTGGAAAGGTGACACGTGGAAATGTACCCGCAGGTTCAGCAGGTCCCGCTCTTGGTGTCACTGTCATCAGGGCACTTGAAGAGTGAGGGGATGTGCCTGCAAACAGTCATGTATAATAAATGTTTCATTTCACAGGTTCAGAACATGTCTCAGTCCATTGAGGTCCTAAACTTGAGAACTCAGCGAGATTTCCAATATGTTTTGAAAATGGAAACCCAAATGAAAGGACTGAAAGCCAAGTTTCGGCAGATTGAAGATGACCGGAAGACGCTAATGACCAAGCACTTTCAGGTAAGCATGACTGCTGCAGCCGTGCCTGTCCGGAGGAGGCCCGGGATGATGGGCAGACTGGCACTCAGGTGCAAACCACCCGCAGTGCCCCACATGTGCAGGCTGCAGACCCCTGGGACACGTGCCAGCCATCTCTGCACTGACATGGACCATTAGCTGCAGGGATAACATAAAAGCTACTATAATGCCAGCCTCATCCTGGTAGAGCTAGCAAATTGTGGGGTAGATTTATAGTCACTTCTATATCTATGACAAGGGGAAATGCCAAGGAAAATTTACAATTAAATCAATAAAGTTCTTCTGATAATTGTATGCCTTGCTAATATGAGGAGAAATGTAGAAGCTATAAATTGTTTAAAAGAGGCAGTGATACCATTAAGAAGGGCAGTATTGAAAACGATTGTTTTAGAATTTCAAACAAATACAGTCTTATGTTACGTTTCAGTGGTATATTGGCAAAGGTCTAGAAACACTGAAAATGGAAAAGAAAGTATGTTTTAAGCATACTATATGGATTTCTATTAACCATGGGTGACTAAATCACTAATTTAAAAATGTGTCTGATAATGCCCTTTGAGTCATTAAAAAAAATAAACAATCTGAGAGCAGGCCGAATAGCTAAACAGATTAAAGAGCCAACAAGCAGGCGCAGGGGGTGAGGGTTAGATCAGCAGGCCTGCCATGCCGGATCCACCCCCAGGGGTGTGCTGAGACAGCAATTAAGACTGGGTGTGGTGGCATGCACCTGTAATCCCAGCTCTTGGGAGGCTGTAAACAGGCGGATTACTGGGAGTCCAATCTAGTAGTGAGACCCAGAATACCCTGTAGACCCTTCTCTAAAGTACAATGCATAAATAAATAAATAATCTGGCTTACAAAAGCATAGCACATAGCTTAAACAACAGCTTGGGGTTGCCCCGTAAGAGTCCATTTTTTCCTGCCAGTTATGGAATAAACTTCATCACCAGTACTGGGGGAATGACCTGATTTATGCACATGGTCAAGAAAAAAGTACCATCTGGATGTGATAGAGGTGATGTGAAGCCAGCGGGGACATGCAACAGGGCCCCTGCTCAGCACACACTTAGGTGTTAGAATTTGTCATGGTTTCCAGTTTCCCTTTGAGTTATTAAAAAGCTGAGTAGAGAAGCAAAGATGGTGGAGATTTACAACCAACAACTTTGAAAATTTTATCATGTCATAGCTGAAGAAAGGCAGAGCAAGAACACTGACAAAAAAGAGGCTTAAGTGATGAATTGTTTGCTGAGAGGACAGTGAGCAAAGCCAGCAAGTTAAGAAATTAAGACAATTTAGAGCAAGACCTGGAAAATATAATAAATTTATATATGACAGGAAATGGCAGCAGGAACTGCATGAATAGAGAATTTCTGAGAAGAGGTAAATAAGAATATGAGACTGAGGAATAGAAAATTTATTTTCATCAGAATGTGGAGCACACACCCTGCTCAGAGTGCTGCTGGTGGTGTGCTGTGTGTTAGACTCATAATACAAAAATCACATCTATGAGAGATAACAAACTTCGGAGTATAAATGGAAGATGATCAATTTCATTTAGAGAAGATCTGAGAAAGAGCTATAAGATTTGGTAATACTCAAGAAACAAGTATAACATGAGCCATCCACTGTCCCCCAAATACTAAATCACAAAGGGGATCAAAGAAACCTGAAGGCATTCAGTATCAATTTTTAACTCCTGGACTTAAGTAGAGAGGGTAGAGCGATGATGTGAATAAGAGTTAAGGTCGTCAATGGAGGAGGAGAAAACGGTAAGCTGCCCCTTCTGCTGCGGGCAGCATGCCCCTAGAGGAAGGAGAGGAGCACAGGCTGGTGGGCACAGATCCCAGGGCAGTGAGAATTCTGGGAAGTAAGAGCTGCCTTAGGGGACTGGCCTCGTTGACTAAGTCCCAGGTGCATGGCGAGGCATGCATACCTGTGGAAACTCCTGGAATAAGACAGGACAAGACATAAAAAGAAACAAAGCTGAATTGAATTTAGAGAAAACATTTTCCCAATGTATAAATTGCCTAGCAAAAAACATTAATCATCAGGCAACTTTTGACCTGGGTTTTCTTCTTTTGCATGATCCAAACATGTGCTGAAGTTATACATGAAGCTTCTCATAACAGGACTGATATAGCAATAACTATTCTTCCCAACAGTTGCATATATTAGAGGCAAGACACCAAGCACATCAATATATAAATTAGTTTCACTCCCCACAATAATCCTCAAAGGCAAGCATGATTTTTATCATCTTAAGATAAATTGATGCACAAAGTAGCTGAATATTTTACCAGGGCCATAGGTCCAACATGGACCTGAATGAAGACTGAAACATAAAGTGCAGCCTGAGGTTTACAGCTCTTCTGACTAATGCTGCATCACCTCTACAGGTACATACCAGCTTTCTGAATTAAAAAAAACACAATAATAATTAGATGCAAATTATACGTTGTTTTATATATTTGTTTACTGAGGCTCCCCTAGGAATCAGATTGTACCCCAGCTGCTGCAGTTTCATATATTTAGAGGAAGTGGAGCACCCCAAACAGAAGCTACACTTTGAAAAATATTAAAATATATTCCTCTGGTGCACTTTTGACCCTATTCAACATGCTACGTAGATTCTGCCTTCTGAAACCTTTCCAATGGAACACTTACGCCTCCTTTCATGCTTGGGACTATCATTTGTGCGTGGGAAGATTGGTACTTGGCCAGGTTCTGTGGCTTTTTCTGTAAGAGCAGGACATTCTACTGTTTTCTGGTGTCTTTTCAGTTTTCAAATAGACTACCAAAACTTGAATCATCAATTTTTGAAAAGATAAGGAAAGTGTGTGTGTGTTTGTGTGTGTGTGTGTGTGTGTATGTGTGTGTGTGTGTGTTTCAGGACGAAAAAAATCACTAACAAATTTTGACACTGAACTCTTCCCTTTGCAGTATGCCCATAGAAAAGTACAAAACCTTTCATTGTAGTCATTTTTGTATTAATGCAGCAAATGAGCTAAGATGGTGGTCAGGTGGAAAGGCCTGTAA
Organism: Ctenomys sociabilis; assembly: GCA_004027165.1. Taxonomy (NCBI): domain Eukaryota; kingdom Metazoa; phylum Chordata; class Mammalia; order Rodentia; family Ctenomyidae; genus Ctenomys; species Ctenomys sociabilis. Next base: position 174,647 of record PVKA01000392.1, read on the forward strand.
TCCCACTTCTTTGGGAGGCTGAGGCAAGAGGATCACAAGTTCTAGACTAGCCTAGAAAATTTAGCAACTTAGTGACTTAGCAAGACCATCCCTCAAGGTAAAAAATAACAAGTGTCCTAAAGAACTACATCATGTGACTTCACTGGGCTCCATCCCCTTCATGAAGTCTCTTTTGTCACTGTGAGACAGCCCTGCAATCTAAAGGTGGGAGGTGGCTCACTTCAGTTTGTTGGTCCCTTGGTCACTTGGTTGGTTTTGGTTCATGGTTCATAAGTCTCAATCCATGTGTACAGGCTTAAATACAGTGATAGGGTGGTGGTATGGGGAGGAAGCTACTCAAGCACACAGTCAGGATTTAGACAGAGGAGGAGCAGGGTAAATGCATCTCCTGGGTCACGCTTTCAGTGACTCCCTCTGGCCAGGCTCTGCCTCCCAAGAGTAAGTCAGCAACAGTGGCAGAATAAGATCTCCTTCCCAAAGCCCCATACATAGCAATGAAGTCTTTGTGGTATGTTCTCAATCTAAACTATAGTAAGGTTTAATATATAGCATCCATACGTACCTATGCAGTACATGCAGCAAATGATTCCAACAGCATCTTATTGAAATCCCAAAGAAACAATTGTATCTCACTTTCCAGATGTCAAAAGATGCTCAGAATAGGAACTATATTTCAAAAGAAGTCCCTAATGTGAGTGAGGTTCCAGAATTCTACCTTTTGTCTGTGATGTTCAGGAAAGCTTCTCACTCTAAGATTGTCTTGTTGTCCCACTCAATGTGCACAAAAACACAAACACTAAGACTTCTAATTTACAGAGCAATCAGAAACCTCTCTACGAGAAACACAAACCTGAAAATAGGCAGTGGGAGCCCCTGCTATTTATTGCAGCACATTTATGTAATAGCATCTTCCAAATGTAATTTAAAAGTGAGTTTTTGCTTCCTTAAATCAAGTGTCCAGAACGGCTCTTGCGGGTGGCTCTCACTTGTCCTCGCTGGCTCTTCAGAACAGCAACTCTCTCACAAGTGACACCAGCTGCCCTCAAGTTTCAGCAGAACCAAACTCTGGAGATATTTTTGTTGCCCATTACTGCCAAGGTAAAAGTAAAGCAGTAAAGATGACACATCATGAAGCTGCAGACGAAACTGTGGTGTGGGCCTGCTCTGTGATGGTGAGGTGTGAGGGGCACTGCTTGGATACCTGTTCTTTTTGACAACATGTATTTTTGAGCTTTGTGTGATTTTTATACTTGCTAAATTTACCTTCCTGATAAAGTTGTGCTAGGTTGACACTAAAAAGAGCCCCAAGGCACCAGTACCCTGGAGGGAAAAATGAGTGAATGGCCACAGTGAGAAAAACTCTATTTTGATGATGAAAAAAAATCAGAATTTCCTGTTGATACTCCTATAGACTTTCTGTCATTTGATAATTAGCAACCATAGGTCACTATCCAGTAGGTCACTAGAATTCCATGCTTGATCAACAGCTAGCACTTCCTAAGTAGGTGATGCACTGTCAACTGTATAAGGTGGTGCAGAGCATAAGGTCATACAGAAACCCGTAAGTGCTATTGTAATGAGGCTTTCTAGTTACACTAGTGGTCGATTTGTTTTATAGGAAATCCTACGACCAATCAAAGGGAGGAAATTCTACAGGAATATGAGATAACTATATTTATTAATACTGATCTGGTAACCGTTTATATTTTCATAAAAATTCTAAAATCAAGAACAAAATATGGAATTTAGTCTGCTGAAACGATCCTTTTTTGCCCATCAAAATGGAAAGAATGAAACTCGTTTGAACCGAATGGTGGCTTCCTTTTTACAGGAGCTGAAGGAAAAAATGGATGAGCTTCTGCCACTGATTCCAGTGCTGGAGCAGTACAAGACAGATGCTAAACTGATCACACAGTTCAAGGAGGAGATACGGAACCTGTCTGCGGTCCTCACTGGGATTCAGGAGGAGATTGGTGCCTACGACTACGAGGAGCTCCACCAGCGGGTGCTCAGCCTGGAGACCAGACTCCGAGACTGCATGAAGAAGCTCAGTGAGTCAAGCACTCCTTTGGCTAAGCATGTTTCTGAGTAGTTTCAAGGAAAGCTGTCACCTTACACCTTACTAATAGTTGCCATGGACCCACACATTGATATTCAGTGGCACCTGAAGAGTTGCCTGGATTTTATTTATTTATTTATTTATTTATTTTTTTTTTTTTTGGTCTTTTTGAGACAGGGTCTCATTATGCAGTTCAGGCTGGCCTGGAGCTCACTTTGTAGCTCAGGCTGGTCTCGAACTCGCAACAATCCTCCTGTCTCAGCCTCCCGAGTGCTGGGATTACAGGCATGCGCCACTGATGGTCTCAAGTAAACAGACTAGCAGAGGCAGCCAGCTCTACTAGCTATAAGGGTTGTAGATTTGATCTATTTATTCTTTTGTGTAAGGTGGTATTTTTGCAAAATTTGAGACTCAGGGAAAGACATTTTCCCTAGAGTAAAGCATGACACTGCAATCATTAAAGAAAAAGCTAAGTGATTTCTTCACAGTGCAAAATTGCCACACTGCTTCTATCTACTGAGAAAAGAGAAGCACCCAGTGAAACAGTCATCACTCTGCAAGGGTCAAAGGTGAGTGGTGGCTGTGGACTCTAGCTCTTACCTCCTAAAGAGGGCACTTCAGAGTCTTGTCAGGGTTTTCAGCCCTTCCCTTGCAGCTGTGAGCCAATTATTAAACTGAAGTCATCATGACACTAGCTAGCAACTTGCATGCAAATCAAACGATAGCCATGTACTGAAGAAGAAGAGGTTGAAAGTTCAGTTAGGGAGCAGCGTCTTAGTTGTTGACATGATGTGACATGACGAAGGGTCAACCCACTAGCTGCTGTTCCTTTCAGGTACTGAGAAACTACTAGAGTAGAAAAAGCATGAAGCATTTGAAAAGACTGATGTCTGGCATCAATTGAAACTTCACTTGAGCTATTCAAATTAAAATTTGCATAGCTTAAAAGAATATTTTAGGGATGGAGAGATAGCTCATTGGCTTAAGTGCCTGCCTGACTAGTGCAAGGTCCTAAGTTTGATGCTCCGTACAAAAAAAGAGAATATTTTAAAGAAGCTTTTAGGATATAATTTCAATGGTGGAAAAGAACCAAACTGTAAAATGCTGAATACAGTTATCACAGCCTCAAAAAGAAAAACTGTGGAGAATTACCACGTCAGAGATTCTATATTAGGGTTTCAGGGTTTGCAAGAGTAAACAGCAATCCCAATCAAAAAGCAGTCAGGCAACATCATGCATGCACAGAAATCTGCACGGGTAATCCTCACCAGACACTGTGGACGTTTTCTTCTATTTCTGGTCAGCAGTTATGTAGACTTCAAGCTCCTAGCATTTGCTCCTTCCTAAGGCATTGTCCATGTTACAGACCAAACAATGCTACGAGATAGAAATCTGAAATAATTTTGCCTTGATAAAAACCTGTAGACTCTCTTGTCCTAGTGGAGGTCACATGGCTTAGGAGCCTGTGACCCCATTTCTCCACTCCAGCCTTTGCTTCTTCCTACATGCTGAGTCTCCACCATTGGACCCTCTGGCCCCTAACTTGGAGCCCTTGGGAGCCCTTGAACACCCCGGTCCTGATGTCCTCTCTCTCATGCCAGGGCATAGTAGTGCACCTTCATCTGCCACCTGTGAAAATGCCATTCCCTCTTCAGGTGTCAGTTCACATGCTCTGTCCTGCCAGAACCCTCTACTCCCCCTATATGTCCCTGTTAGGCATTCCCAAATATTAGTGTCCCGATCAAGACTCATTTTTCCCTCTTAATCACTGCATATGTAACTGAACATATTTGTTAGACTTCAGTTCAAAGAGGAACTAAGTTTATCATGGTCACACAACAGTTGGGTCTACCAATGCATGTTAAAGAAAACTAGGAAATGTTTCCTGAACAAGTTAATCCTTTAAGAAGCCATAGTCATTATTTCTAAACCTTTCAACCAAATATTATCTATTTCAAACAGTGAATTGTTTGATGCACTTGTTTCTTTAAAAAGCTTCTTTCTAGGGCTGAGGAGATGGCTCAGTGGAATAAGCACTTCCCTAGCAAGTGCAAGGGCCTGAGTTCAAATCCCCGGTTGCACAAAAAAAAAAAAAAAAAAAAAAAAAAAAGCTTCTTTCTAGCCCTATAAGTCTAAATGGCACAGGGTGCTTGGAACTGAGCAGTGAAAACATTATCTATCATACACTAACGCATCTTTTTATACACACTCAGAGTGCTGTGAAACAAATTTTTGAGTCTACACTTAGTATACTCATGTACTGACATAACTAAAACCTGCTGTTGTGCTGTAATTCATTTCATTTTAATCAGTAAGTATCTTTAATTTCCACAGTAGTTCCCTAGCATCCCAGATAAGGTCTCCACCAAATAAGAGGGAATTTTTCAATTGAAAATTAGTTATCATCTTTAATATCAAATTGCTTTCAGGTTTACAAAGAGCTACTCTAGTGCTCACTTGACTTTTAACTTTTTGCACAAGGCTGTCACTCAAACGCTCTGTGGGGGTCGTGTTCATGTACTGGCACCATCCATTTCTCAGTCCCCTTCCTGTCCTCTGGCTTCCTGCTCTGCATGCAGTTGGTCTCCTGCCCACCTGGGCATGCTCTGTCTCTCTACTTCCTTGACTTATGCTGCTTACACTTTGGGTTTCTCATATAGAGGAAAGCATGAAACATTTAAGTGCATGTGTTTGATTTATTCCACTCAACACTTGGTCTCAAGGAGCTTCCCTTTTCCCATAAATGGCTGAAGTTTATCTTTGTTTACGGCAGCCTAGTAGTGTGCTATGTATAACCTAAACGTATATTTGATTAGGACTCGACTGCTGGGCTGCGACTTGCTTGGCAATGGCCCAGATGAGCTTCTGTAGACCCCAAGAACGAAGTCATTCCTCTGTTCTAAGGTCTTACAGTAAAACCAGCATGCCAGCACCGTGGGCTGAGCCCAGGTGACTCTCAGGACGGATGGACTCTGCTAGTGCAGCCATGACAGGCTACAGATGGCTCCTGCTGCATCCCCGTTCCCTGCATGGGCATTGGTCACGTTTTTCCACAATTAATTTAGAAAACTTGGACTGTGCTCAGCTTTGGAAATAAGCTTCATTTCTTTTTCATACGCTGTATGAATTCACTGAGTGAAAGACAGTCTGTATCGCATTGCAACTGACTAATGCTGCACACCCCTCGGCTCTTTCATCGCCCCTGGTTTGTTATTGGCAATCCACGTATTATTCCCTATGTTCAGCTTCCTCCAGTATTGATAACTATATTTCAAATATGAGGGTTATTTTAAGTGGAAAAAGTCCATTTTTCCATCCTCACTGAATGATAGGTCCCAGACGACTCATCACTGATTATTTTCTTCATTTTCTTCATGGTTGACAAGATTTGAATGGATGTGCCAATCATATAAACTGCACTAATTAATTAATATAGACTTTTGTGGTCTGGAGATCAAATCCATGGCCTCACTCATGAAAATTTTAACTAATCTAAAATATAAATTATAGTGACGCATATAATACAAATATCAAACAGTGAAAAATCAGTTCAAATGGTTGGGTCGAGACACTGTCGTAAAATATTGAAAGTAGAATAGCTTCTCAGCATCCATGGGGCAGCAGCGATGAGAACCTCACAATAAGCTGAGCCTCTGGGTGCTGCAGCTGCTTTGCCAGAGTGGCAGAGCGCATGCCTGTCGCCTGCACTCAGCTTGCCACATGGCTAAGGTCACCCTTGGATAGCGCCTAAAGCATAGTGCAATGAAAGAGCTATGTAACTAGTTCTTACCCTGACAAGAAACATGTGTGGTGCATGTTTAGTACAGATGCAATTTTTTTTAACTATCTTTGCTGCGTGGTTGGTTGCATCTGAGGATGCAGAGCCTGTGGATGCGAGTCTGACTGCAGACAGCGCATTTCTTTTTTTTTTTTTAATTTATTTATTTATTACAGTGTCTCGCTACCCATCACGGCTTATTATTTATTTTTTTTGCGGGTGGGGGGTCAGCTCAGCCCGCCCTGGGGGGAGGGGCTGGCATGGCATGTGGTGCTGGGGATCGAACCGCGGTCCCTGAGAGCTTTCCTAAGCAGGCGCTTTAGACCGCTGAGATAGCACATTTCTTAAGCTCTCGCTGGTTATTAGCAGCGTCCAGCCTCCTATTTTCACAGAAGAAAAGGCAGTGTCACAAGCAAGGAATCCAGTTCTTTTGCGTTGTCTCCAGAACTAAGCAATACTGTCCCTTTCATCATGTAGGTGTCACTTAGGCACTTGCACAGCATTCCCGAGCAGGGAGAATCGTGAATCAACTGAAACACAATCCTCAATTAGGATGCAGAAAATATTTCTGGAGCTACATGGTTTTTGAGAAATTATATAGATGAATCTTTATATTATCCATTAAAATTAATCACCTCAATGAATAAAGTCTGCCAAATTACACATACACACATGAACATATACAAGCACATATATGTGTGTCTATGTCAGTGTCTGCTTGCAGATTATATACATATATATTTATTTGTTTCAGAGAGAAGAGCAGAAAGAGACAGAGAGAATTATAGAGAAAAACCAAACATAATTGTGATACGGCACTAAATTAGGGTTTAAGTAAAATTTGACTTAATATTCTCATTTCCTGGCAATTAGTGCAGCTGAATGTATGGATCTCTGAAATCCTTGGAAGTCCATGCCCATCTTTATCTTGTAAGGGCCCAAATGTCAAATGGCAGAGCACAAGGACCTGGGAGGCAAAACATGTTATCAGCATCAACATCGGGCCCACTAGCAGAAAGGGTAAGAACAGAATGTGCCAAGGTCCAAACTCCTAGTGGTGTCAAATTGACCCTGTGCTGCTCGGTCCTAGAGTGGGGTGTGGTGTCATTACAGCATTGACAGTAGACTCGACCGAGCAGGCAGGCTCCTTCATCAGTGCTTCTCCTCTTCCCAGGAGCCTTTTAATGAACACAGCCAGTTGGAAAGACTGGGCAGAGGATAAAATTACAGTAGCAGTGAGTGCATTTTTCCTCATTATTTTTAGTGGATTTTCTTCTGAGGAAAATGTCACAAGGGCCATCATGTGAGTTTTAAGATTTCAGAAAACAAACTACCTTCATTCTCTTGAAGGTCTAAGGTGCTCCTAAGTAGTACATTCAACCCAGAGAGGATTCCAAGGCATTGAGAACACTAAGGAACAGCTAGTTTACTTCTATCTGGATACTGAAAGTTTGATGAAAGTGGAAATCAGAAAAAAGGCTTCCACAGCAACGTACCCCAGTGGCCCGAAGGAGGAAGAATGCTCTTTCCAATGCTTAATTTTCTCCTATGAGAGATGAATACAATTAACTCCCCTGTGCTTAATTAAATTATATCACATTCTTAGAGTTGTAGAATACAATCTTGTGCATGTGAGAATTGGACTGACAAGTACTCAGGCTCACCAACAGATACTCAGCATAGATTATAGTCAGGCTTCTTCGTCTCCAGTGCTCTGCCCCTGCCTCCTCTTGCTGCTTCTGTTTCAGATCAGTAGTTTAGTGCCATCTAGTGAAGTAATGCTTCTTATTACCACGGTGGATTGGGGTTTCCTGCCTATCAAGGATCTGTGGCATTATAAACAAAGTGACAGGGATGAGACCCGCATTATAGTCTTCATCATGACACACCAGATTACATCTCTTTTAATTGTTCTTTTTTTTTTTTTTTTTTTTTGCGGAACCAGGGATTGAACTCAGACCCTTGTGCTTGCCAGGGAAGCACTTATTCCATTGAGCCATCTCCCCGGCCCATTTCTCTATACTTGGAGTCCTTTTTGCATATTTAATATCTTTGAACTCCGAGTGTGTGCTAACACTTTGCTAGGTGTGTGTGTAGCGTACAGCCACAACTGTGACAGCCACTGCTTGGCAGGCCCCGGGACAGAACATTCTATATGTGTGTGTTCTAAGTTATGCAAGAACCAAGAGCCACAGGAACACTGAGCTAGGCGTTCATATTTGCAATGTATTTTCTTTTTAAAATAATTTTACTTTATATTGAAAAGTAAAAAACAAAAGCAAGTGCAAAAATCAGAAGCAGGGCAACAAGCAATAATACATATGTTACAGATTTTCAAAACAATAGCTAATTAACAGTGGTTGGTATATTACCTATTTTTATCTTTTATTCATTTTAATGGGGAAAGAGATAAAATAGCAACGAAACAGTTTAAAAACAGGTTAGTAGGACAGTTACGATAATTAATATATTACATATGTTGTCTTCCTGGTAGTTATTCAGAGGACAAGATGCAGACATGATATCTTGACTAGACAATATTAGTATAGAACTTTCTTCTCTTTGAGCTAAGAGAAAGTAGCTGTACATCTATCCCAACTCTCCTGTATATGCAAATATATTTTTTTGACCATGAAATGATCCTTTATTTGTATCCTTCTTTTTTGTTTTGTTTTGTCAGAGATGGGTGTTTCTCTGCAGTTAGAGAAACTATATTTAGAGAAGTCTTTAAAGGACCTTTACATACTTGAAGCCAGTCCAAAGATTGTAGGGACTTGAATTCAGCTAAATAACCCAATATAGTCCAATCCTCCACAATAGTATTAGGTTATCAGGAGAACTAGCAATTGTCTGAAGTTACTTGAGTCTTTTACAGCTGAGCATATTAATATGGCTTTACTTTTTATACCTCGTGCTTATACTTTTCTGCTGGATGGTTAAGACCAAGTTAAAGCAAGATCTACAAAACTAAAAATGTAAAGAAAAGAAATGTGAAGAAAATTTACATTAACTATCAAAACTACACATTGAACTAATAACTTTAAACCCAGATTGTTCTTAATTCAAAGACAGATTTCTTCCCCCATAAAATGTAACTATGAGATGCACACAGTAGCAGTTCTTTAGACACTTCTGGAAGTTTCGTCTAGTAAACAGAAGCACAACATGCCCAATTTAAAAAGAAGTCAGTCATTACTGATTTTCCCCCGAAGGCCACTGTCCCTGTGCAACAACCACATTTTTATCACCCGCTCTTCAGGGTGTCACAATCGCTTCTTTCCTGAAAAGATCTCCTCCACTACCCTGATGCAGAGCATCATTCGTGCCGCAGATGGATTTTTCTCACGTTCTCCATACACTCATTCATCTTATTGTTCAGCCATTGATGCCTTTCCCTTCTGCAGGCATTCGTGTTTTCACCTTCCAATACATTCAGTTTTCCTTCTTGCTTCATGGAACATTTTTCCTCCCCATTTCACATATCTAGAAGTGTTCCCTCTACCTACAGGCCACCACCTCTGCTGAGGATCTGCCCCGATTGGCCTCCAAAGGCTGAATTTCCTTGGTGTGGTTTCCCACAGAATCCTGCTCTGGTCCCTGGGGATACTTAGGCCATGAATACATCATATAGAAAATTTGTATTTCGTCCTTTTGTGTGATCTTTCCACCTCTCTGTAGACACATTGTCCTTGAACAGACAGGCCATGGACCATCATTGTCTTATTCTAGTTGAACCCTTAGACACTCTCCCACTGCACCAGAAACATGGGCAGAACAAGCATCACCCTAATGGTTAAGAGAAGATCTTACTTTTAGAGCAAAATGCTTTCATTTACTTGAATGGAACAAATGTCAAATACAAACATCATTGTACCTTTTATAAAGCCAAGAACTTGGGGGAAAAGGATAGAAAGCAACACTTTTTGGTTTTGTTTTTGTTGCAATCTGTTCCTTCCTCAGTGGCAATGCAGTTCACTTCACCCAGTACTCACTGGAAAGGAATGTTCGTAAGAGCAGAAATTCACAGAAAAAAAGTCAAACTATGTACCTGAGCTCAAAAGAAATGAAATTTAACTCAGCAGTATAATTAGGAGAGTTTACAAGAACACATTTTCAAGTTAAATTAGAGAGAATTTCAAGTAAGTCATTGAAATTCATTTATAAAAGACAACCCTATTTATGCCCAAAGTTCCATTTGTAACATAGGTGGCAATTTGTCCGGTAACCACGCATATGACAATTCATTCTTCTGAACTTTAGAGCCCTGTTATGTAATCACACTTTTGAGTAATTGGTAATTTTTCACCATAAATTGATTGACCATCAATTGTACATATTAATGTCCTATATCCTTACAAGTAACAGAATTATAAAACCTGAAAGCTGTAATACCAATGTTTTAGGGGTATGCATGCATTTCAAAGTTATTTTGCATTTTATAACCTGATTGTCCATTCACTTTCAGTCACATAGGATTCTCTTTAAATATTTATTGATAAGGGCCTGGGAGATGGCTCAGTGGAGTAAGTGCTTTCCTAGCAAGTGCAAGGGCCTAAGTTTTTTGGTTCTGCCAAAAAAAATAATAATAACTAAGTGGAAACAATATTATACTCTTGAAGCTGTGTTGTTTAGGTTCATTCATATTGTTTATCATGAATTTTCAAATGTTCTCTGAACATTCATTCTCTAACTCTATCTTATTCCCACCCTATCTCAAAAGTAGAACTGTGAAGACGTGACAAGCAGATGAAAGTCTAAACAGTATAAATGGACTTTATAGTTTCCCATATGTGTGGAAGGGATAAACTTATTTAAAGTACTTTTAGTAGACTTCAAAAACCATATCTTCTCCTACTATTTGAGTTTACCAATAGCCTTAAGTAGAAAGAAATGGTATTCTGTCCATAAACATTTCCAGCACTCCATTGGAATGACTTATAGAAGCATGGCCCGAGGATTCCAATGCAGAACTTGTTAATCTAGGATATTGCAATGCACATTTATATATTAGAGAAATAAACAAAGTGAGGACAGATGGTTTTTATGCTTCACTGAGCAAAACAACTGATCTTTCTACTACATCCCAAATGATATTGTCTCCTCAGCTACTGATTAATAAGCACAGACTGGAATGAATCATAAAGAATTGATGGGCCAAAGTTTTCAGAGAAATATAGTGGTAGTTGTCCTCACTGACCTACTCAGTCTATTTTCTGACATGCAGAACTCCCAGCGGCTACATTTTCTAAACGCAAATATTTTCACGTGCCTCGCTGCAGACAAAAAAAAACTCAGCAGGAGAACTCAGGGAAGCACAACTCTCAGCTTTGCTCACTGTCAGCTACCTTTGCAAGCACATTTGTTTCACGGCACTTGGGAAAGCTACCTTTCCTGTCTGGCTTCCTCATCCTCCTAGAAAGCGAGAACAAAGTGAGAACCATAGATTTGTGGAAACAAAACCTAGTCTGAGAGACCTGAGAAACAGAAATGACCTGGTTTTATTTTATTTTTAAAATCTCTATGCCATGTTAAAGTTTAGGATAATTCTGTTACACGGAACTAAGGTCCCAAGAATTAAAGATGGAAAATCAGTTTCCCAAAGCCCTAAAACTTTAAATTTACTAGTGTCACTTGACAAAGATGAGTTTTAATTAGAAAGTCAATGAATATCTGTAAACAAAGCTTCTACGGTGGAGAACACAACAGTGAGTGCTCGCCCTTTGTTTAAGTTTTCCAGCAGGAGAGGTGTGTGGTGATAAAGATGATTGTATTGATCATTTGTAAATTTTCTCAACATAACCACAAATTTTCTTAGCCTTGTCATCTTATAAAAACAGGTTGACTCACTGTCTGTTCAGTGTGACCTCTGCTACAGCGATGAAACATCCCATCCGTCTTCAGGACATGGGGGAGGAAACTGCCCCTCAGAATAAGTGCATCGTGTGTTCCAGGACCAAGCAGATTTCCTGCTTCTTGCCTTAGCGTCCTAACCTGCATGAGACAGGCGCCCACAGAACACTTCCTGAGGTCCCTGCGGGGCCCAGGTGTGCACACACACTACTAAAGGACAGATGTGATGGTTCAGGGTATGTGGGCAGACGCGGCTACGATTTGCTCCTGGCCTTCGTTTATTTGATTGTGGCCTTTCTCACCACCAGTTGCTCCACCTCTACTAAATCACTCATAGAGACGGATAGTCACATCGCATGATAGTGATATTCCATGAGCTTCTGTTTGCCTGTGCTTCTCACCTTCTTTTTCCCTGACCAAGACTTCCACAGCCATGGGTCATAGTCTCCTCAGCTCAACCCCAGCTCACTTTTTTTTTTGTTTGTTTGTTTGTTTCTTTTTTTTTTTCAGGTGAACATTATTTATTTTCTTTTTATTATTTTTTTCCATTTATTTTTATTTTATTAAAATACAAATGTCAATCAGACAGTTTCAAAACACCTTAACCATACAGAGTCGATGAATTAATACATTGCAAACTGTTTTCATAACGTTTTGGTATTATACAAGGTGCATACATGATATTATATTTACAGGTTTTTTTATAGCTAAATTATATGAAAAATTCAACAATTATTTACCTAGTAGATGACCATAGCACTAAAAGCCGACATAATATCCTGTCCAACCACCATTAGTGCAGATCTTGCCTATCATAAAATTATGTAGAAGCACAGTGTTATCTATCCCAACTGTACTGTCTACACACACACATCATGATTTTTTCTTTCTACAACCGTTCCTTTGTCTACACCTGTCAAAAGTGGGCACTCTGTTGACATTCAACTACCTTAGGTGCTTGAACTCGACACCACAATCCAACACAGTCCACCATTCTGCAACCATAGGGAGTTATTCAGAGAAATTGTTGACCATATCCATTTACAGCTCAGCTTAATATTATGGGCTCACGATGTATACTTCATTTTTATACTTTTATACTTTTCTGCTGGATGGTTAAGACCTAGGTAGATAACTCACCACTCTGCTCGTGTTCACCGAAACTTGCTCACTGACAAATTCCACATTTACTTCCTGGGTGGTGTTTGGTTTCACATTTCAGAAGCAGAGCAGCACCTTCGTTCATAAATGTATCTATTCTTGAACTCCTTGATTAGGGAATAGCAGCATTCAGCAAAATTTCGCTTCCATTTATGAACTCCATATTTGGTGAGGGCCACAGTGGGGCATCTTCCACGGAATCACAGATGTACTTTCATACATCAAGGTACTGCTGTATTCACCTCAAGTCAGCACCACATCTTCCTTAAACCCGTTTCTTCGGATTTCTTAATATCACACATTCTTTTTCTACCTTGGACACCTATCCTGGGCTTCTTTCCTGTTTCCTCTAAATCTGATCCACATAGACCTCTCTCTGCCCTTTCTTGAAGGTAGTATATAGCCCTGTCTTCATTGAGTCTATCCGCTATCACAAAAGGGTGTCTACATCATTGACTTGTATGCTACCTCCCTGGTATGTATGGCAGTTGCAGGCAACTTAATCTCACCTGCACTGTGTCTTTGATTTTTCTTTTTAAGCCCATTGCTCCCTTTGTTAAGTCATCTGAGAGTATCACTACAATCAGACTGTATAATCTAAAGACATGCGTGGATGTGATACCAGATTATTTTTAAATTGAGATTTACAAGTCTCCTTTTTGCTTACTATTCTCATCCATAATAAAACACACTAGCCCTAGGAAGTGGCCCTCTAAAGTGTGTCTCCATTGCACCTGCTTTACTCTATCCCATTCCCAGCACTTCTTCTGTCTCTGTCACCTGGACCAAGGTGATGACAATTTAATGGATTTTGTACTTATGTTCTATCCCTTTTATAATTAATTTTCTACACTCTAGCTAGGCTAATAATTTTCAGGTGAAGTTCCCATTCTGTCTGTCTGTCTGTCTGTCTTTCTCTGCCTCTCTCTCCCTCTCTCTCTCTCTCTCTCTCTGTTTCTCTGTCTCTGTCTCTCTGTCTCTCTGTCTCTCTCTGTCTCTCTCTGTCTCTCTCTCTCTCTCTCTCTCTCTCTCTCTCTCTCTCTCTCTCTCTCTCTCCTTTTATAATCCTTCTATAATTTCCCTATACCCAAGGTAAAGATACAAACATTCACTCTGAATTTACCCAGGGTAAAGATACAAACATTCACTCTGAATTTACCAGCTTCATGATCTGGACTATGAGCCTCTTCAAATCTTCATCATTTTAAGGCCATTCCAAGAACACTGATGATAGCTAATATATAAGTGCTTAACTGTGTGCTAAATGGTACTCTAGACACTTAACATGGGTTGTTTATTTAATTTCATCAACAACACTTTGAGATACTTTTTGTTACTATTATTATTCATGAAATATTGAAAGGTTTGGAAAGTGTTCCAAGTGTTTGGAAAGTAAAAGGTATGATCAGGATCCAAACTCAGGCAATCGGTCCCCATAATTCACACTCCATAACTTTAAGATGAATGCTTCCTTCCAGTATCCAGTCTAGTAAACACCTTAATCCACTCCTGTAAGTGCCTGATCTTCTAAATAAACTAAATGCCTCAACATTCTTCCCATCCATTTGAGTAAAAAGGTGAATCCTAATTGGTTATATCACTAATTAAATAGTATACTCTCCCGGGGGTTTCTCATGCATTCCTCTATGTAAAGCACCTCCTATTTAAATAGCTTCATACATTTGTTCCTGCCCACAATGCTTAGCTTTCTGACATATTTATTTTCTTTTCACATGTGGCTTCCTTAGGACAAAGGTGTTAATCTTGCATATCAAGTATTATTTCTAACAAGTGGAATAGTAGTCAGTGCCACACTAGCCACAAGACCGAATAAAGGAGCAAACCAAACACTCTTAGTTGACTGTCACAGCCAAAAGCCCTTCTTTTCAAGCATTTCAGTTAGTATCCACTTTCTAAAATAACATAGACTCCTGCAAGTGTTACTTATGCATGCCTCATTAGGTAAACAATAACAGAAACAATTAGTCAAAAACTGCCCCACCAACAGCAGGCAATATGGCGGATACAAGAAGCACTTCACCTACAACTTAGTGAAAATTAAATGGATTTCCATATATAATTATTATAGATCTCTTTGGGGCTGCAAGCAAATTTATTATTATGGAGTCCAGCAATTTCAACACACTTACCATTTCAGACTAAGAAGCTGAAGGACTCATGTAAGATGCAGGTATTCTCGATTTCTCAGTACTTGGAGTCAGTAAATTTTCATTTCAAGTTTGCTCCTACATGAGTGTTGCTCACAGGACCTGACTCGGAGATGAAACGGTGCTGTAGGCTGAAGTCAAATGCAGGAGGGAGGCAGGCAGATCCGGCACTGTAAGCGGCACGTCTCTGGAAGACAGAGACAGGCTTGGAAAACAAACCCTGGAAAAGATAGGGAATTATACAAAGCAGAGAAAAATGGGAGGCTACAGTAGCTGGATGTTCATAGGGTCTTCTTTGTCCAGACACTAGGTATGAAGTTCTTTTATTTGAAGCCAGAACTCATGCATTTTCACAAGTTTAAGAATGGCTGGAGTTTGACGGTACACAAATTAAGTGCAGCAAACTTGAATTGATTTACTGGATTACAGAGGTGCATTTCTTCTATCCAGGCGGGATAATTACTGGCAAGACACACAGGAGGGAACACATGAGTGCAACCTAGTAAAAAAATATTACCTTGGAGAGCTTATCCTTTCTGCACCCTCACATTCATTTTTCAAAGGAAATTTAAAATCTACATGAGGTTGGCAGAAAAAATGTCATAATTTGCAATATTGAAAGTTTTAGGGTTAAAAAATATAAAAAGCAATTGCTATGTCAATTCTAAGGCAACGCTGAAAGTTTTGAAGTTTCCACTAACCCCTGCTCCACTGAAGTGTCTTAAGTGCGGGCCCCTCACAGCTTGCACTTCTGTAGGATGCTCACATCACCCTTTTCCTACCTCCTTCCTGACTCTGCTTGGGAGCAAGGCACGTGCAGCCTGGAAATTGCTTTTCAATAGGTAATGGATCAACATTTTTTTATTAACTTTAATGACTGAAAAGTTTGTAGTCTTTTTACCCTTTTAAATTATAATTTAAATATTGTCATGGCTAGAGCATCACATGCTTAGAATGAAAAAAACTATTTGGAAAGAAAAGCAAACATCTCTTTCAGGTCTGCTGTTCTAAGGTAGCCGCATTTGACCATCTGTTTTCAAGGCTTCACCTGCTAAAATATGTATCTAAAGTTTATTTTTCTACTTCATGCATTTATCAAACTTAGAAATTGTTCCCTGACTTCGTGCTCTGCAAGATTCAAATTTAGGTAACCTCTCTAACACCATTTCTTTCCCTGTCCCTCCTAGCATGGTTTTCTGAGCATTTATAGCTTGACCTATAGACCTCTATCAGTTTTGCAAATTCAAGATCTGTCTCTTTTTTAATTATAGGAAAACTCCTTCAGAACCATATTAGTGTAAATATGGGGATGGATGCACTTCTAGAATTTTTTATTCTATACTCACAATTTATAATTCTCTAACAATGTGAACTTTGTGTTTTCTGTATAATTATCACATTTTGTCTTCTCTGTAATCACAGTGCAGATGAAATATCTATCAAGAGTTATATAATTAGTTTATAGACTGATTCCACAAGCAGAAAATGAGTGATTACATTATCATGTTAATATTTATATTCTTCCTTGAGAGCTAAGTGTTGGACCTAAATACAGCCTGCACTCAAAATATCACTAATGGGGCCAGGGAGATGGTTCGGTAGAATAAGCAATTCCCTGGCAAGTACAAGGGTCTGAGTTCAATCCCTGGTTCTGCCAAAAAAAAATAATAATCACTAAAATTTAAATGAAGTCTTTTTGTAGACATCATAACTATCACAACCAGATTAAACTTTTCTCATAGAATCTTAGTCTTTCTAAGCATCAATGCTATTCATATCCCTTTTAAAAATATTAAATTTATTTTTAACTGCTGCATAAAATATATTTTTTTCCTTTTAATGAGGTAGAATGCTATTCTGATACATGTGCATGTTGTGTAATGTTTCATTGTGTCATTTCTTTATGACGAAAACTCTTAAAATCCTTAATTCAGTTGTTCAAGCTGTGGTGTGTTGTTGATACCTGGAGTGAGCTGACTCCATGGTCATGGGACAGAAGCTCCTGACTGTCACAGGGGACTTGGGGATCTACCCCTTCCCACGCTTGCTCCTACACTTGCTTCCCTCCCTCCCCAGCCTCTAAGAAGCACTTTGTGCTCTCAGCCTTTTTCGATTCCACATATGAGTGTGACGATCATATGGCTCTTGTCTTTCTATGCCTGGCTTGTTTCCCATAACATAATGGTTTCTACTTCTGTCTGCCCATTCAATCTACTGGTGGCAGGATCGTGTTCTTATGGCCAAATTACAGCACATTGTGTACAAATCCCACACTTCCTTTATCCATTTGTCAGATGATGGATTTAAGATTGTTGCAAATGGCATCATAGCAAACACAGGAGCTCGGGTGTCTTATCAACATGTGGGCATCGTTTGGAATATATTATATACCAGGTGGTAAGATGGTTAGATCAAACTGGTCATGTGTTAATTACAGGTAAATTTTAAGGAACCTCTTCAGCCTTTTCCCAACAACTACACAATCTCCATTCCCATCGAGGTCTTCCAGGACTTCCCGAGTGGAGCCAACTGCATTCCAGACCAAACGCTACTATGCCTTTGCTCTTGTGGGGTGGGCGGTCACCACTTCCTGGATTGTGTGTCTTCACTCTTGAATTGCACTCAGTTTGCTTCATCAAAAGTCACTTTAGGCAAACTTGGAGAGCTTTCATGTCAGAAAATATGCTAGCACCATCTTCTTCTGGTCTTTATAAATATAACAGCGTTGACCTTTGTCTTCTGCCCCTCATGCCAGGGAAATATACTCTCAATTTTAGACCAATCTTGTTTGCTGGTTTGTTGGTTTGTATGTGACAAGCTCTTATTCTTCCTCTAAAAGTTCCAATTTCAAGGAATTCTTGACCTTCAGACAATTGGTTGTAATTTTATTAAGATGTAAAACAAAGTATGTGCTTCTTATCTGAATATCCAGGTTTTATAAAAGAGAAAAATCTCTACATAATGTGTTTGAGCTTTAGTTCTCTGCTGTCTTTCTCTTATTCTGGAACACTTCCTTAGAAGCTGGAGCATTTAGATCAAGCATATCTTCCTCCATACGCTTACTTTATTTTTGTTTTTATCCTTTTCATTTTAAAAATCTTTGTATTTTCAAACCAACTGATTTGTTTAAATGTGCCCATATTTTTAATTGTCATCAGCTCTCTTCTGTCTTCCCTGACACCCACAGTATAGTGCATGCAAAGATTTCAGAAGATACTAGGCCTCCTGGAGGTTTCCTGACTTCTTTCTCTCTTGTTGGGAGCCTGTTTTTCTGCCTTTTTATCTTGAACACGCCCATTGTAACGTTTTGAATCTATCTGGTCTCTCATGCTATTCATTGCTTTTTTAAATTTGCACAATTGTTTCCTCTGGACCTGTGTGTTTTGGTGGCCTGGACCTCTGTCTCATTGCTCTGGACCTTGGTATCTTCGTGGTCACTCCAGATTCTTTCAAGGGGTTAGCATGGTGCTCTTGTCACAATGATGCAGCGATACACGCAGAATCAGCATTCGCAGGCCTTCTGTCCCCACCCCTGGGGCCTGCTTCTCAGTACTTTGCCTCTTTTTTTTTTTAACTTTATTGAAAAATAAATAGGAATGAGACAGTTTCAAAACAGGTGAGTAAGAGCCTGCATCTAGTCCTTTGCCCTTCCCCAAGGCAGAGTCTTTCCCCACTCCTTACAGGCGCTGATGCAGTTGTTCTCCAGCACTTTGGGCGACGGCCATCCGTCGTCTCTTCCCCTAGAAATGCATCAAATCTTCTCCACAAACAGGTTTTGTGTAATATCCTTGCTTTCAGTTTTTAGAGATTTTCCTTACTTCACTTCTTCATTTTCATTTTTTTGAGAAATGAAAAAGAGATACAAACACAAGTTACTCCATTATTTTAAAATGGAATTATTTTTCTCATGTTTAACAAAAATATCCTGGGGCTGGGGAGATGGCTCAGTGGAATAAGCGCTTCCCTGGCAAGTGCAAGGACCTGAGTGCAATCCCCAGTTCCGCCAAAAACAAAAAAAAGTCCCACATTTTGTTGTGTAGTGTACCAGGAGAAGGGACAAACATTCCTTCATATTTATTTCAATCTACTTAGCACCTAAATTTTGGGGGCTCTTACCTGGCTATGTAAAATGTTTACATAGGACACCATTAGAAATCATGCTATTTTCACATATTGCATGTTCAGATCGTGTGCTGAATGATATGCATGTGGAAGGCATTAACACTTTCCAGATCAAATCAATGCTTTTGTGTGTGTGTGTGTGTGTGTGTGTGTGTGTGTGTGTGTGTGGTGCCAGAGATTGCCAGGCAAGCACTTATTCTCCTGTGATATCTCCCTGGCCCTGATAATTATAAATTTTTCATCTATTTATAGCAAATTGAACTGATATATCCTAAATAGACTTAAATAGGCATAATACCATAAAGCCATCCTCCCTGGCTCATCAGGTTTGAAGAAATTATGAAGCAATTTGGAATATAATGATGCCATCACATTTAGTTCCCTTCACAAAAGAGTGTAAGTGCATTCAACCGAGTCTTCGTGAAATGCTAGGTGGCTTACTTTGCAGCTATTACTGAAGGAATAGTGGAAAACATGTTATCATTCTCTGTATGCTCTGCACCGCTCAAGGTCAAGGATCCTGCCAGATGCAAATCAGGCTTGTGAGGTACACAGAGAAAAATAAGCCCAAGCAGTTCTAACTTATTTTTCTCACATGCAAACTATAAGAGTCAGTAGAAACTAACTAGAAATGTGTCAGTTTTAAGAATAGAGGAAGATAGCTCAGCGGTTTAAGTGCCTGCCTGGCATGTGCAGCACCCAAGTTCAATCCCTGGTAACCCATGTCGTGCTGACCCCAGAACCCTGGGTGTGCCATGCTGGCCACCAAAACCTGCGTGCCAGTGCACTCCTGCAATCCCAGGGCTGGGAAGACTGAGATAGGACGATCACTGCGAGTCCTAGCTGACTAGTGAAACCCTATACCAAATAAATATACTTAAAAATATATATCTTAAAAAAGAATAGAAGAAGCAGAACAAATAAAATTTAAAAAACAGGAATAAAAGAGGAGAAATGAACAGAAAAGAGTATTTCTTTGTTTTAATCACAGTTATATTTGTTATATGAAGTTGGATTGCATTTTATACTGTGCATAATAAATCACTTTTAAACTGCACTGCTTTGAAATCTCACACAAGTGCTTGGGTTTCTGCTTGATTTGGGTTTGGTCAGGTATAAAGTCCGAGCTACTCCTCAGATCTTAGCTGCAGATAAGGTTGTAACACAGTTTACTCAAAAGTGTCACTAGTGTCTATGATACATTGCTTTTATACATGTGTGGCTGTGTGGGACTTCAGCATCCATGCCTTAGGATTTCAGATCTTTGTTCTGCACATGTTCCTGGCTGCTCTATTGTGTCCTCTTCCAGCGAGTCACCCTTAGCATTCTACCTGGTTCAGGTAGATCATGACTTAATGTTTTATTGTTAAACTCTGAACGGGTATATTTTCCAAACATACATTGACAATCAGCTTGAAGGTTTCTTTCTGATTTATAAAATTTATGAATGGCCACAAAATATAGGGAAAGAAGGAGGAATGGTTGCTAAGGGTCCGGAACACAGGTCCCTGGGGAATGCATCTTTTTTTCTGACTTCTTAGAAGAAATGATTATTAAATTGAAATGATATTGATTTTTATTTATTTCTTGCCGGATTATAAAAGTTAGTTCCCACTTAAGATCTAAAACATTGAAGAAACAACTACTTGTTGGTCAAAGTGTAATTAAAAGCACAACAACCGATATGAATGCTCATTCACTCAAAACATGCCATATTAATTCCATGGAATCACTCCATTGCTGTCCCTGTCATGTTCTCGGTCTACCCAGTGTGCATGCTGGGGCCAACGGCCTTGCGCACCGACATGTCCGTGGCTCTCATTTCAGCTTGCGGCAAGTTGATGAAGATCACAGGCCCCATCACAGTCAAGACGTCTGGAACCCGGTTCGGTGCTTGGATGACAGATCCGCTAGCGTCTGAAAACAATAACAGAGTACGTTGCTTCCCCAAAGGCCTTTGCTTTATTTACTCCTTTTCTTGATGAACTGCTTATGTTCTTCAGAGACGTTAGTTTTAACTTGAATACTGTCACATCGTTTGCAAATATTGTTTGATAATAGCAATCCGTTTAAGGAGATACAGCAAACTCATTTAACAAAATGCCCATTCTGCATTCACTAATAGAGTAAGTATAACTTCTGTAGATTTGATTCTTACTTTATGTTTGGAAAGTGCTAAGTATACACACATCAATTCCCTGTATATTGTTCATAATGTACATTGAGAATAAAAAAAAAATTGAGAAGTAAAAACTCAAGGGCTGACCAACAGACTAAATAAACTAATATGTACCTGCCACTAGGAATAATTTAAGAACCGATGACTAAAGTTTGAGAGGGAACATTCTTATAAGTTAGTAATACCTATGTTGTATAAGTCAATAACTTGGAAATTTATCATACCTATATTTATGTTCTGTGACAGTCCCAATTATATATTAAAATTATTGAAGGCTTCATCCAAATAAGACTTGTTATGAAATTAACAAGTTGGTTGCATTAAAAGATGTTTACCTATAAGCTGGTCCAATGAATAAATATTACTAGAAAGTTCTGATACTCATAAAGTATAAATAAGGTAAGTATATTATCTTAGCCTATACATTTTCTTCAAAGCAAGGGATGGAATAAACATTCTCTGCTTATGTTTTTGCATTGATCAGTTCCCCACATCCATGCCTCAGGTGATGAGATTTGCCCTCATTTGTTTGGTTCACTAGGTGATACACACCACAGAGACAAAAGTAAAATAAAAGGAATAAAAAGCAAAGAACAGGCCAACCTTGACACAGTACTTTCAGTGGTTACTCATCCACAGAGACCACACCAATATCTTTACAAGAGTCTGCAATTATAGCACGTTGCAGCAGGTCAGAGGTTCAATAGTTTGCCTCTGTGAACTGTGACCCCAGGTGCTCTCCCATTGTCTTTCTTTTGGAATGCACAGAAAGCTCAAACTTTCTTCAGCCCCATTGTTTTTCCTTGTCCTCAGGTCTGGTACATGGATAGCTACACTAACAACAAAATTGTGCGTGAATACAAGTCAATCGCAGACTTTGTCAGTGGGGCGGAATCCAGGACATACAACCTCCCTTTCAAGTGGGCAGGAACTAACCACGTGGTCTACAATGGCTCGCTGTACTTCAACAAGTACCAGAGCAACATCGTCATCAAGTACAGCTTCGACGTGGGGAGGGTGCTGGCCCAGCGCAGCCTGGAGTACGCCGGCTTCCACAACGTCTACCCATACACCTGGGGCGGCTTCTCAGACATCGACCTGATGGCTGACGAGATCGGCCTGTGGGCCGTGTATGCGACGAACCAGAACGCAGGCAACATCGTCATCAGCCAACTGAACCAGGACACCCTGGAGGTGACGAAGAGCTGGAGCACAGGCTACCCCAAGAGAAGCGCGGGAGAGTCTTTCATGATCTGCGGGACTCTGTATGTCACCAACTCCCACCTGACGGGCGCCAAGGTGTACTACTCCTACTCCACCAAAACCTCCACCTACGAGTACACCGACATCCCCTTCCATAACCAGTACTTTCACATATCCATGCTTGACTACAACGCCAGAGATAGAGCTCTTTATGCCTGGAACAACGGCCACCAGGTCCTTTTCAATGTCACCCTCTTTCACATCATTAAGACCGAGGATGACACATAGGCAAAAATGGGATATTTTTATTTGTTCAAACACTACCATTTGTGATGAAATCTGTAGGACCCCCTCTTCCTGGTTCTTCATTCTTGTAGCTTTTCATCATCTCTCCAAAGCAAAGCATTTTTAAATGTGAATTCTGTGTTTCAAAAAACAGCTGAGTCCAAGCTAATGTGTGCAAAACACATCGCAACTCCTAAAAATACAAAAGCTATCATGTCCATGTCATGAAAATGCTAAAAAGAGTTTAAGTGGCTAAAGTCATAGTTTTGCAAATGATTAATGACCTGCCTTATCTTAGAGTCAGATACTAATGGTGGCTTAAACGCATGAATGTCTTTTTTTTTTTAAATTCTGTCATTTTTTACTGTCTTCTGCTCCACATCAGGAAATATTTTGGTAGGAATTTG
The DNA here is from genome assembly GCA_004027165.1 of Ctenomys sociabilis. Taxonomy (NCBI): domain Eukaryota; kingdom Metazoa; phylum Chordata; class Mammalia; order Rodentia; family Ctenomyidae; genus Ctenomys; species Ctenomys sociabilis. Next base: position 197,859 of record PVKA01000392.1, read on the forward strand.
AATTTAAGAAGAGAAGCACTTTCTTCCCATTTATTTCTAAAGGAATAGTTAGTGATTTTATTTGTACAGAAAAATATTATCAGTCATTTTGCTGTTAACTCGATTCTCTGATGCGGTGCTGTATAGTCATTTTTAAATCTCTTGCTAACATTTTATTGCAATATGTATTTTTACCATTGTAACCACCATTGTGCAATTGTATTTCTTCACTTCTGTGAAAGTAATATTTTTTATAAAATACACTGAAACTTAATCTCAGTAATTGCTTGAATCAATTTTCAAGTATTGTCAAGAACAGTCTTCTTGGCTTATCCCTTTCCATGAACACTGTAAATTAAAAAGAAAATCAAACTAGACACCTTACATTGAGCCTTTATTTTCTGCCAAGTTCATTTGAATACTGATATTTCCTGGAAAAACCGATTCAGTATAGCCAAGTTCTCTGTTCACTGAAAGCAACTCACATAGTTGCCTGAAAAATACAGCTGATTACAAAAGTGGCATTTGCAGTGACTGCTCACCATTACAGACAGCGTCCTCATGGGGAATATCTGAGTATCTCAACTCCTATGTTACATGCAAATTACAGTCATGTAGTTCCTGTACTGTAACTCTAAGAGGTCCATAAGCACATTAAAATTCTTAAAAATGGAAAGTTCTATAATACCTTCTAGATACAGGTCTTGTACTCAGAGCATTATTCACAACACTTGTAAAAAACAAATTATGGAGAGTCTTGGGAACTGTCAGATTGGTTTTAAATGTGGAAGTGATCAATGCAGAAATCACCTAGGAAGTCCTTTCTACCCTGATTCACTGTATGACAGAAATAACAGAGCTAAAAAGGAAAGTTTTCATAATATACATGTTATTAACTCTACAACATATCAAACTTGTCCTTTAGTTTGGGTACACTTTCTATATACTTGTAAGATTTCCCTAAGGCAGCTCTAAAGAAACTAACAGAAAAGAATTTTAAATTTTAAGAATATAGCATTTAGTAAGTAGTATATAACTTAAATTGTAAATGTTTAGTTCCATAACTATAGAATATCAAAATTTTCTCTGAAAAATAAGGCCATAACTCATTGTATGAAGAAATTCTAATACTTAAGGATAATTCACTCTAAGTGTAACTGATACAATGTCATTTTCAAATATTTCGGGCATGGGGAGATAGCTCAGTTGAATAAGACCTGTCTGGTAAGCGCAGGGTCCTGAGTTCAATCCCCAGTACTGAAAATGAAAATTCATTATCACAAATATAGGAGTACATACCCCAGTCCTGAAAGTGTTAAACATTAATAAAGATTTATGGTTTTTTTTCTACAAAAAATGTGCATGATTTGATAACCACTCTGGATGCTTTTGCAGTGTTGCTTCTCCTTTAAAACATTTGCTCAAGTTCCCCACTGCTACAGAGTTGGAAAGTTTAAGGTGTTTATGTCATAGTACACATGTCACAAAAATAATCAGTCCATGATTTGTAGGTAAGTTTGTATGAGAATAGAAAATACCATTAATTCCAGAAACAAATGGAATTATTAGATAGCTGGCATCTATTACATAGCGTGTTCTTACTTGTTTTATAAAAATTAAAGTTACACAGTGTCACGTACATTCAAAATATGGGTGATGCTGGCTCATTTGTGAGGTGAGCAGCTTGTAGAGCCCCTTTCGTTCTGTGTCAGGTCATATCACCATCTCCCACTTCCAGAGTGTGTGCTGCTGAGCAAACACAGACTTTATTGTCACTAGAAGTGGGAGTAACATCAGTGTAAGAAACGTGACTTCTACGAAATACATCCAGCTTGAGTGTTTTTCTTAATGAATTATTTTTAGTTCTGTGCCTAGAATAAATGCAAACTTACTTTCATCACTGCTTTTTTAAACATCCAACAAATAAAATAAATTTTATGAGAGAAATGGGTATTTTTTAATCCTCCATATAATTCTCCTCAGAAAGTAAGTCCTACTCAGAAAGTCTTAATCTTAAGTGAACTGTGCAATTGGTATTTCCAGAATGAAGCAGATCAGTAATGATCTCATGTCATGCAAATAATAATGCTTGTGTTCTGATTGTGTTTGTGTGTTGTTTGTATTTGTGGCCCTTGGAAACAATGCTTCTTACTTGTACCTAAGCTTATATCTGTGGGCTCAGTTAAAGGTAGAACTTCACTGCATTATAAATATTTAGAAATAAATGAGAAAATAATAGCAGATGCACTATATGCACACAGGAGTGATTAGTTACAATTCCTATCTCCATACTCAGTCATTTCACTTTCATAATTAAGTTCCTTTTTCTCTAATAAAACTGTATATTCAGGAAACAAGTTAGCTTTTCATTAGACTTCCTCCTCATAGAAAACTGTTCTCTGTATTTGAAAGCCACAACAGCCATACAATTACGTAGTTTTCAAATGGAAGAGTTATTTTCAATATGATTATGTAAATTTGCACATACATATTCATTTCAGAAGAACACCAATTATTTCCCCACTCAGGTAAGTGTTACATATGATATTTCTTAAACATCATTCTCTTTAAAGAATAGATTTTTAAAAGGTATCTGGTCTTTTTTAACTCTTATGATTGCCGAATTGTTCCTCTAAATGTCATATTTGAATGCAATTGAAAGCAAAGTAAAATTATCCCTTCAGTCCAAGCCATTACAAAAAATATACAGCATTTTAGAGTTTCTAAAAGCCAGGCCTTTCAGAAATGGTACTTCTGCAAACAGAAAAAAAAAACAGCCCTGTGCCTATTTCAGGAGGTGGAGATGGCTACATCTTTTGTCCCACTGGCAACGTGAGTCTATGACATTGTTAACAACATTGAGAGGCGGAGCACACATTGCCTGTTTGACCTGATGAGTCCGCCTACTCTGAGAACCAGAATGAATAAATTAAAATGTGGATGCTGTAAAATTCTATGACGCCTTGGCCACCTACTGCTTATTGTTAGAAGCCTTCACCCCCACAATGGCCAAGAGCGGCTACAGGGCTGTGGCTCAAAAACACTAGCCATCCTGAATTCAAAATCACAAAAAGGGTTTTGCTTCCAAAATTTAACCAATTTCAGTATAAAACTATAAGCTAGTACTTTGTAATGCTCAACAGATTCAGAGAATTCACTTATTAAAATTGTACTAGAAAGAATATGATGATAACATTAAGAGATTAAAGAAAAACAGATATCAATGAAATATCTTCTTTATTTTTCTTAGAAACCATGAATTCAGTTTATAAAAGCCATTTAAAGAATATAAAATTGTCTGATCTATTTATCTGATCAGAAAATCTGCCTCCGGAGTGAATTGAATGTCCTGATTTGCCGCATTCACACCTGGAAATTCCATCAGACCGTCTCTCCATTTTTGTTGGTCTGCTCTAGGCTTAAGGAGATTTCAGTCCTGTTTGGAGACTGTCTCACCTCCAGAACATCCACCTGGTTTGCAATGAAACTTACTTGATTGGATGCTCAGAGCATCAAGTGACAATTAAGTTTTCTCTATCTAAATTGTTATTAAAAGTAACATAAGATGATATTTAAAAACAATGACCTATGTTCTCATCAGGAATGCACAACTTTAATAACCATGAAGGTCTTAAGATATTATGTCTAGGTAGAGATATAAAACAAAAAAATGAATATGAAAGAGCTCTTAAGAATATCTCACTGATGAAAGAGGTTTTCTGAAAAGCTGTATACATACATATGGTCCAACACCACACTGCATTCCTACCAAAGCCGTAATATGCCCAAAAGACCTTGTGTCTGGTTTTAGAGATTAAAATATTGCCAGAATATGACATGTCCTACTGAAACTGAGACTTGCAAGTATTGTCTATCAGCTGATTTTCCCAGAAGATACAGGACAAACATCTGACAACAGAACAATAAATTAGTTCAATGAAATGTCAGTCATTTTAAATTTGAGAACATTATTTTTTTATAGAGCAGTAGCACATTCCCTGCTAGCTGTTTGTTCATATCTTACTTGACCTCACCTGAATTTATGCATATTTCCAATAATTAATATACAGACTTTAAAATTTATAGCAGCCATGTCATGTATTTTGTGCAAAGCATTCTTCCTCTGGTGTGAGAAAACAAAAGTGTAAATAAGAACCAAAATGTGTATCAGGTATTGTAAAATGGGAAGAAAATATGCAAAGAGAGCAAGGAACAAGGGAGGGGCAGTGAAAAAAAGAACAGAGAAGCAAGGGAGTGAGAAAAGATGGGAAAAAATAGAAACAATGGCTTTTGTAAATGGGGAAGGGAAGAGGGGTGAAGGGAGAGTTGGGGAATGGGGAAAAGAATCATTAAGTGATGTATAGGCACAAACTCTCTATGATGAACAAAATCATTACGTATATCTAAAATGCACCAATAAAATCTGGTTGAAGAAAAAATTAAAAATATAACGTATGATGCTTCAAAAGCATTCCTGCATATAGAAATAAGTAGAGAAGATAGCTATTTAAAAACAATCATCAAGTGCTATTAGATGCTGTAGGTACTAGGAACACAGCTACCAATAGACATGCTTTGTGCCTCTATGTTCTAGCTGGAACAGCCTACAATAGTAATTACAAAAAATGGCTTCTTATTGGATTAGTTGCTATTAAAAACCTTAAAAGTGTTTATAACAGAGAGTGATTTGATGTTTCCCAGGGACAGAATGAGGTAAAAAATGATGTTCAGAGGGAATAGTTAGGAAAGGTCACCCTGAAACACAACACGCCATGCTAAACTCATTTCAGGGATGAACCATCATCATTTGAGCCACATAAAAAATTTAATATCTTTTCTTTTTGATTCCTAGAAATCCATCAGATAGTTCCAATATTGTTATCACAGAAGTTTCATGGTTTCAATATATTTAATTCTTTATGCTGGATTCCAGGTTCAGTTGATACACTGGTTGTCATATGCCAAATTTAATGTGTACCAGTGCTTGTACATTTTTTCCAGTAGAGGATTTTCAAATCTTACCAGATTGTCAAAGAAAGTCATGATCCAAAATACCATTATTCAATAAATCCAGCCAGAATTTACCAACAATGAAGTGTTTGTATCACAGCATTGAATGTCTGTGATCATTCTTGAAGTTTTCTTATCAATTTAATTGTATATTAAAGGAAATTAACATTCTAGTATTTAAGTTGCTTTTTTGTTTTTCGTTTTTCCCTTAGAACTAAAGATTAATCAGCTGGTGAGATAGCTCACTGGACTAAGTGCCTGCTTAGGCAAGCACAGGGACCACAGGGGCCAGGATTCAATCCCCGGCACCACATGCCATACTGACCCCACCCAACCATGCAATGAGCTGGCCACAGAGACAGCATGGTGACACACGCCTGTAATCCCAGCGCTGTGGAGGACGGAAACAGAAGAATCACTAGGAGTCCGAGCTTTGTAGTGAGATCCCATATGAAATACATTAAAAAAAGAAGAAGAAGAACTAATGATTAAATTATTGCCAATTAAAAAGCTCTTAAGAGAGTTTTCTTATATTTGGGCTCTATACAGTTTTATTCTGTGATCTAGTTTATTAGGCAATGTTGTGATAGATTTAGTGACCAGAGAATTTCTACCCTAAGGCCTATATTATATTTATTTGGTTCTGGAAAACATTCCCTTCTAATTTCATTGCAGCCTTTGCTCTGCACTGTTAGAGATTAAAATGGGTTATAGTAGGTGTGGTGTGCATCAGCAAATTTAAATGCAAAATCCTTTTCTGAAATTAGCTATTAAAGAGGCAGTTAAGCTGAAATGAATGATATTAACGATTGCCTTGGGTTAGAAACTGTTTTAGTTGAAGGCTAGATCTAGGGTACAAATTCAGAATTATATTTGAAATTTTTCTGATTATAAACACAACAAACAAAACTCTAGCGATTCTTCCTCAGTCATGCTGAGTGAGGAAATAAAGATGCCTCTGCCTGCACTGTTCTTGTTTACTTCCTTCCTGACAGAGGGCTTGGACAAACTTGTGTATCACCTTTGTATGCCCTTTTTTTGTTTAGTCTTGTCAGATATGGGTATTCCATTGGCATCTATATACTATAGGTGTGTGAATACAGCAAAACAATTCCAATATTAACAAATGACAACTCACAGAAATATTTCATTCCCTAATGTCTTTATTAAGATCTTTTAAAGGCTACTATTAAAATATGAAGTACATATAAGAAATAGGTAAACTATTTCTTAAGTTATCAAATTATTTAAAAGTTAAAATTTAATGACGTAAGTCAACAACTACTAAGAAACTAACTCTCCACAATTATGTTCCACCGTGCTTGGTAACCCACTGTCCTCAGCACTATCTCAGTCAGCCCTCTGAGCTCCATCTCTAGGTCCAGAATCTGACACCCTGCCTGGAAGTACACCTTTTATTTACTGACCTCTGATTCCTCTCCTGTTTGATCAAATTTCCTTTTTACTCTGGCCGAGGTCCACTTCCATGAACAAGGACTTCATAGGATATTCCTTGACCAAGAAAGCCCTTATTTTCCAAGACACAAGAAATAAGAGGGGTCTTCTTTTTTTTTTTTTTTTTTTGTCTTTTTGAGACAGGGTCTCACTATGCAGTTCAGGCTGGCCTTAAGCTCACTTTGTAGCTCAGGCTGGTCTCGAACTCACAGCAATCCTCCTGCCTCAGCCTCCCGAGTGCTGGGATTACAAGCATGCGCCACCACGCCCGGCTCAAGAGGGGTCTTCTTATCTTTCATAATTTATGTTGGAGATTGAGTTCTTACCCTTTCATCAAATGCTGTTAATCTTTCACAATTCATAAAAACTATCATCTTATTTCTGAGAGCTATGCGAAGGCCATCCACTTATGTTCCCATAGTATGGAATTTACATTGTCAAAATTATCACTTCAAATTATAACAATCTGTTTCCTTCAAATTACTGTAGAGTCAGGACTGCAGTCAATGAATTATTTTACTTATATACTAGTTCCATACACAGGGACAAGCATAGAATAATATCAAAATAAGTAATCACAGGGCTGTAAGACTAAGGTGTCACTGAAATCTCTATTGGATTCTGGAAACACCATAAGACATTAAAATCTGTAAATCTATCTAACTGAAAATAAATTTCTCTTTCTTATTAAGTAAGATTCTATTTCTAATTCAAATGCATAAGAAAGTGTCCAAAATAAATATGCTCAATATTTTCTCTTACTGAATTGTTCTGTTCTGGGTACAGTAATAAAGGGCTTAAAGTTCCACCACACGCATTTGCTTCTTAAACATCTATTTTTAAAAGCAAAAATAATTTTAACTGCTCAAAATTCAAGTTTTATATTATTTTTGAGAAATAAATAGCAATAAGACAGCTTCAAAACTGATTAATAAAGCAGTTTCAATAATCAACACATGGTACATTGTTATTTTCTTAGTGGTTATCCATAGTACAAGAAGCAGACAGGGTATCCTGTCCAAACACTATTACTACATATCTTTCTACTCATTGAAATAAGCGAATGTAGCTGTATATCTGTTCTAATTATTCTGTATATACAAATACAAAATGGTCCTTCCTTTGTATGCCCTTTTTTTGTTTAGTCTTGTCAGATATGGGTATTCCATTGGCATCTATATACTATAGGTGTGTGAATACAGCAAAACAATTCAACACAGTCCAGCAGTCCACAATAGTAGTGGGTTATCCACAGTTGTTGCTTGAGCCTTTCACAGCTCAGCATATTAATATGGCCTTACTTTATATGCCTTGTTTTTATACTTTTCTGCCAGATGTGTAAGAGCAAGATAAAGCAAGACCTATATAACAAGAAATGTAACTTTTGTATCTGATAAGGTCAGTCAAGTCCCCTGCTCTGTATTTGATAAAACAGGTGCAATTTTACCAAAGGAATATGTGCTACCAGGCCAGGAAAAGATAAAAAAGTGATGTCCCCTCACCCGTTAGCCCCTGCTTCAACCTGTTTGCCAGGACGGCATCACCAGAAATCTAATGTTCAATGAATAATCAACCAATCATGCTACTTATATGACTCTGATAATACCCGCCAAACAAAATCATTGAGGCACACTTTATACAAGTAACTCTTGCAGAAGGCAAAATATTATTCTAAAACCAGACCTACAAGATATGTCTTTCAGTAAACTTCCTCTGTTCTATAAATGAAAGCACTAATTGTTACCAGTCATGTTCAGAACCTTTAAGTTAAAGAGAGCTTGGAGTGAAGTAGTCCAAATCCTGAAAAAAAAAACCAACTTCCAACCTACAATGATGTACTCTACAAAACAATCTTTCAGAATTAATGGAGAAATAAGATGCTTCCATGACAACAACTGAAGAAATTTATGATCGCCAAGCCACCTCTGTAAAGTTATGAAAGGTATTCTCAAGAGAGATAGTGAGCACAATTTCAAAAACACCAATAGGGAGAAAAAATACATCCACGGTAAGGAATTAAGCAGAGAAAAGACAAAGAACCAACAGTAGGAAAATAACATGACAAAAATAAGCCATTACATGTTAGCTATGACTATCAATTTAAATGGTCTGAATTCAGAAATCATAAGAAATAAACTGGGCCATCAAGATAGCTCAGTGGACTAAAGAGCCTGTTTAGGCAAGCACAGGGACAGCAGTTCAATCCCTGGCACCACATGCCATATCAGCCCTGCCCCAAGAGCAGGCTGAACTAGCCAGAGTCCAGGGATAGTGGCACTCATCTGTAATCTCAGCACTGGGGAAGCTGAAAACAGGAGGATCACTATGAGTCTGAGCTGCGTCATTAGACCCTGCAACAACCAAATACATTAATAATAATTATAATCTGGAAGAAACAATTTGTCAAGAAATAAGAACCAACAATATATTTCATACAGAAACACATTTAACTCAAAAATAAATGTATAGATTGAAAGTCAAAGGATGAAAAAGAATGTTAGTTTCTTTTCACAGAATCAACTCTCTGATTTATTGGGGTTTTTTTTTATTATTTTCTGCATCATAGTTTTATTCATTTCTTCTCTGATTTTTTTGTTTCATTTTAAAAAAGAATGAAAATGATACAGAATTTCAAAACAAGAGGATCAGAAAGTAACAATCTTCTCTGATTTTTATAATTTCTTCTCTCATATAAGTTTTGTGCTTGACTTGTCATTCTTTTTCTAGAAGTTTGGGGTTCAATGTTATTTTGTTTATTTGAGTACATTTTTTATTGATATAAAAACTCTTTGTTTGTACATTTGCATCAAAGGATGAAAAAGAACCCAGAAAAAAAGCAGGCGTCACTAGCTATTCCATTTGCAGACAATGTCAACTTCAAACTAAGACTGATCAAAAAGATAAGGAAAGTCACTACAAAAAGAAGAGATCAAAAATCATAAATACATAAGTGTCAAATACAGGAGAACCCAACTATATAAAAATATACTAATTAACATGAAAATTTAAATAAGCACTAACACAATTACAATGAGTAATCTAAAACCTGTGCTATCACAAATAGAGATCAACTAGACAAAAAAATTAAAGAAATATCAGAACTGAACCAAACTCTTGAAAAAAATGGATGTTTGCAGAGTATTCAAAATCACAATCTGAGAATATACATTCTTTTCTGGTGCACATAGGTACATTCTCAAAAGCATAGCACATTCTAGCTCATAGAATATGTTTTAAGTAAAAGCAAAGAAAGTAAAATTATTCATATTATCTGACCATAGTACATTAAAATTGAAAACTCACTGGCAAAAGAAATCACAAAAACTCTTTGTAAATGCATAGAAATTAAATGACACCCTAATGCAGATACAAAATCCTAAAACTTTTAGAACACAGTGAAAACAGTCCTAAGAGGAAAATTTAGTGGTGAGTTTTTATATCAATAAAAAATGTACTCAAATAAACAAAATAACATTGAACCCCAAATTTCTAGAAAAAAATGACAAGTCAAGCACAAAACTTATATGAGAGAAGAAATTATAAAAATCAGAGAAGATTGTTCTGATTTCTGATCCTCTTGTTTTGAAATTCTGTATCATTTTCATTCTTTTTTAAAATAAAACATTAAAAAGAAAAAAATCAGAGAAGAAATGAATAAAACTATGATGCAGAAAATAATACAAAAAAACAATAAATCAGAGAGTTGATTCTGTGAAAAGAAACTAAAATTTAAAATATCACAGTGAAATTTATCAAAAAATAAAGAAATTCATGCAATTAGGAATTAAAAGAGTGAAATTACAAGAAATCCTCCAGAAATACAAAAAGTCATAGACACATAGCTTTATTCTACTAAAATGAAAAATAGAAGAAATAGACCAGTGCCTAGAAAGTGAATTAGAAAAACTGAATAAAGAAAATGCAAAAATTCTAAATAATCTGATGTCAGTGCATGAAACTGAACACATAATTAAAATGTACAAACAAAGAAAAGCTCAGGTCCTGACGGATTCACTTATAAATTCTACAAGAAATTTAGGGGTAACCTAGTAATGCTTTTGTTCCTTAAATTTTTTAATTATATGGAAAGGGAAGTAACACCCTCAAACTCATTCTTAGAAGCAAGCATTACCCTGACACCAAAACCAGCAAAGAATCCACATGCAAAAGTCTTCAGTAAGATCCTGCCAAACATAATGCACCAAATTGTCAAGATTATACAGCAGAACCAAGTAAGATTTATCCCAGGGAGCAGAGATGGTTGAATACATGCAAGTCAATAAATGAAATGCACCATATTAACAAATCCAAGGAAAAATATCATGTAATTATCTCAATAGAAGTAGAAAAAACATTTGACAAAGTCTAATACTCATTTATGATATAAAAAAAAACATAGAAAATTAGAATAGTGTTTATGTGAATCTGACAAAAATCCATCTATGGCATATGAAGAGCCAACATTATACTAAACATAAAAACAGAAAGCTTTCACCAAAGATCAGCCCCATTCTCCTGCATTGTAGAACTGGTGGCTGGTGTGGAGGTGCTTGGAACTCTGGAAAACTACCTTGGCCCCAAGGAATCCAGGTGCCTGGTCCATCCTCCAAAGGATGAAAGGGAAGGGTGTTACTTCCCTTTCAATATAAAGGAGAAGTGGGCCAGGTCAAAGGTGTTCAAAACTCTGGAGAACTAGCTTGGCCAGAGGAATACAGGTACCTGGATCATCGTGCTGTATAAAGTGGAGCACCTAGAATCTGGCAAGTGGCCTAGCCAGAGTAACACAGGTTAAATCCCCTCTAATAAGGAGAAACACTTTGCATACAAACTTCCAACTTACAATTTGTTTTGTTAGATAACTATAGACTTCATTCTTATGTTATAAAGTACAAAACCAATAGTTACCAAAGCTTGTTAATTTCTAAATTTTGCTTGATGTTATTTTTACTGCTAGTTATATAACTATAGCTATGAAATGATATCTGTTTTAATCACTTATTCTCCCTTGGGTAACAAAAGTGGGAAGTGCTGGGGTAATAACCTCACCATAGCCCTATACCTAAAGATTCATGGCAATGCCAAATGGAAAACAATATCTCACTCTTAATTAATTGGGAAGGCCAGATCTCATGACAGACACAAATTAAGAATCTGTGACACACAGAAGATATCCCTGAAGAACATACTCTTCCCTGAGAGGCCCTGATACTACTGATATAGTTAACTGCTATCAAAATTTCACAAGGATTATCACAGAAGTCAAAATAGTTATTTCTGAAATAAAAAATAACAAAACAAAGGAGTAAAGTGAAATCACAGTTGCCCAGCCCACTATGAACAAGTCCAGGCAATAGGAACATAGAAGGGATGGAAGTTACACAGCTGAAATCATGGAAAT